>OY754978.1:17615677-18207677 GCA_963576475.1 Molanna angustata | reverse complement strand
TAAGGGGAAACGGACTCACACACACGCGCACACACAGACACACGAAATGTTCTACTCCGAATTCTGAGTAAATCCGTGTATGGAACATATATGCTGCGAAGCCTCTATGTTGGTGTTTCATGACTTCAAAATTGGAAAAGCCGTGAAAAAAGTAGACCCTGTATACAATTCTCGCGTATCCTGGCTTGAAACATTGTCGATAGGTATGTTAAGAGAACAAAGTTCTCTTGAACAAATCGACAGTTGAAATATGTAATTAAGATAAACGCAAAAAAACAATAATAAACTAGTTGCATGTATTGTAATACATGAGATCCAACTGTCGATAGTGATAGTATGTTAGTTGAAGAATAAGTACCAAACTATAAACCCATAAATACAAATTATTGAATATCTTAAGATATTTTGTTTTCTATACAACAGATGTAGGTACCTATGTATGTCAAGAAAGTACAATATGGAGTTCAGTCCTTTTTTCTAACCAGAATATGAAAACAGCAAGATGGTATGATTGAAGATATTATATAGAACATAAGATATGCTGCGAAGCCTCTAAGTTTGTGTTTTTTGCATGTAATAAGTCCACTACGACATACAAAATGTTCCTAATTCGCGCATCTTGGCTTAATACTGTCGATATGTTTAGATAAATAAAGTTAGTACAACGTCTGCCGGGTTTCGCTAGTTAAGTAAAATTTTAAAATTTTGTTGAAAGTATCATTATTATTTTATTTTCTTGGCAAATACAGGATACTGTGGTGGGTTCGATAGAGAATGTGTAACAAGAGTTAAGCTAAACGATCGCTAATCAATGTGTTATCTGATCTGCGTGACGAACGGGAAGTCTATAATACAAGCCTAAATCCCTTTTACGGAAGTGTAGAAATTTTGTTTACCACTGACAAATTTCTATTTAAGCCGGGACGCGGCCGATCTATGGATTGAAAAAAGGTTAAGTAATTATACGCACTCCTCAAAGTTTCACTGTAAACCATTGATTTCAATAATATACGGAGTAAATGAAATGACCCTTGACTTGTTACGTACAAATACGCGGCCGTCGATACAAAAATTGGATGGACCAAGATTGGATAGTATCCGTAGGTTATAATATTCTCTTTGAACACTAGTTGCATCGTTGCATGTATCGTATGAGATCCAACTGTCGATAGCGATAGCATGTATAGTTGAAGAATAAGTACAAAACTATAAACCCTTAGATTATATATAATTCTATGTATAAACCCATAAATCCAAATTATTGAATATTTTAAGATATTTTTTTTATACAGCACATGTTGGTAAGTATGTCAAGATAGGATAGTATGGAGGTCAGTCCTTTTTTCCTACCCAGGGAATATAAACAGCCTGATGGTATGTTTGTATGTTTGGAGCTTAGATTATATATGATATGGAGATTAATTATCAAACTATAAAGTCTTCCTTGATATCGTGTATAGGTGACTGCCATACAAATTGTATGAAGCGATGTCTTCACTAAATTTAATATTTACTAGTTGCATGTAACACATGAGATCCAACTGTCGATAGCGATAGAATGTATAGTTGAAGAATAAGTACCAAACTATAAACCCATAAATACAAATTATTTAATATTTTAAGATATTTGTTTTTCTATACAACACATGTAGGTATGTATGTCAAGATAGGATAGTATGGAGGTCAGTCCTTTGATCCTACCCAGAATATGAAAACAGCATGATGGTATGTACGTATGTTTGTTTGGAGATTAGTATCAAACTATTAAGTCTTCTTAGATATTGTGTGAAGGCGATTGCCATAAAAATTGTATGAAGCAATGTCGTCACTAAATTCAATTTTTATAAAAATTATTAAAAAAAAATTGAGATGTGCTTATACCATGTTAATATTTTTTATAGAAAATTAAATTATCTAGTTGGGGTGTTTCGGCTTTTCTTGATATTTTTAAAAAAATTCGAAATATAGGCAGTTAAACTCATAAATTTATCATAAAAAAAATATTTTTCTTAAATCTAACTTTTATGGTTTCTGAGATATATGGAAAAATAAACCAAAATTTCAAAAGTTGATAACCCCTGACTGATACAAAAATTCACATTTCTGAGTGTAAAAGTTTTGTATAAAAATTTGGGCTCTGTGAATTGAGCAGACCAAAAGTTATAAGGGGGAGACAGACACACACACACACCACACACACACACACACACACACACACACACACACACACACACACACCCTCTCACACACACACACACATACACACACACACACGCACGCACGCACGCACGCACGCACGCACGCACGCACGCACGCACGCACGCACGCACGCACGAACGCACGCACGCACGCACGCACGCACACACACACACACACACACATAAAATGTTCTACTCCGAATTCTGAGTAAATCCATGTATGGGAACATATATGCTGCGAGGCCTCTAGTTGGTGTTATTAGCATGCAAAAAGTCCACTACACCATACAAAATTTTCCTTCGTACACGCATCTTGGCTTAATAATGTCGATTCATTAAGAGAATTGAATTCTCATGAACGAATCGACAGTTGGATAAAATATTGTTTAACTAGTCGCATGTAACACATGAGATCCAACTGTTGATAGCGATACTATGTGAAGTTGAAGAATAAGAATCAATCTATAAACCCATAAATCCAAATTATTGAAAATTATAACACATGTTGGTATGTATGTCAAGATAGGACAGTATGGAGGTCAGTCCTCTTTTCCTACCCGGAATATGAAAACAGCATGATGATTCTGTATGTATGTTTGGAGATTAAGTATCAAACTATTAAGTCTTCTTACATATTGTGTATAGGCGACTGCCATACAATTTGTATGAAGCAATATCGTCACTAAATTCAATTTTTATAAAAATTGTTAAAAAAAAATTGAGATGTGCCAATACAATATACAATGTCGATATTTTTAAAATATTGGAAATATAGGCAGTTAAACTCATAAATTTATAATAAAAAAAATATTTTTCTTAATAAAAAATGTTTGAGAAATTTTGGAATTTTTTTGAATAAATTAATTTGATACTTCGTATTTTTCTATGTTCACACGAATTTTCAGCGTTCTAGCTTTTATGGTTTCTGAGATATATGGAAAAATAAACCAAAAATTTAAAAGTTGATAACCCCTGACTGAAACAAAAATTCAAAATTCTGAGTAAAAAAGTTTTGTAGGTCTATAACTGTTAATATATTCTGAAATTTTGGGCTCTGTAAATTGAGCGGATCAAAAGTTATAAGGGGGGAGGGACACACACACAGACACGAAATGTTCTACTCCGAATTTTGAGTAAATCCGTATATGGAATATATACATTTATGAAAAGATTTGACAAATACGACTAGATCAGTAGCAAGTCCGGCCAAGAAGTGAAATCCTGGATATAATTATATTAGATATCTTAAGATATTATAGAATCCACATGAAAATTATATCCTTGATATGGGTAATCGTGAGGGTTTTGATTTCACCGATTGACGGGACTTGTCTCCTTGAGTTTAAAATACATTAAATATCTGTTGTGCATAAAAATAATACAACTTAGTGCAGAATATTTCTTACCCAATAAACTTTCAGTTTCTGATGTAAGTGCGTATTTTTAAATAACAAACCCGCATTCATGAAAAAAAAAAATACCTGATGTTATTGATCACATGGCTATTCTCATGATTTTACCATCCAAATACGTGGACAGTATGGAGGTCAGTCCTCTTTTCCAACCCGGAATATGAAAACAGCCTGTTGGTATGTATGTATTTGGAGATAAAGTAACAAACTATAAGGTCTTCTTACATAATATATTGTGTAATGTGTATAGACGACTACCATACCATACTTAGGAAGCATGTTTCAGCGTGATGGAAGAATGGAAAAAGATATTGAAAGGAGAGTAACGGCAGGTAATAGAGTGAACGGTGCATTAAGACCAGTAATGGCAGACCCAATTATTTCGCGGCAAGCGAAGCTCGCGGTACACAATGGTATCGTCGCACCGACTCTAATGTATGCTAGTGAGACATGGACATGGCAGAAGACGCATGAAAGTAGAATTAACTCGGTTGAAATGAGGTCACTAAGACGAATGTGTGGTAAAACGATGTATGATAGAATAAGAAATGAGGATATTAGACGAGAATGTATGATTGAAAGAAATATCGTAAGTAAGATTAAAATAAATTCCCTAAGGTGGTTCGGCCACATAGAAAGAATGAAAGATGACCGTCTGACAAAAAAAGTATACAAGTCTGATAAAAGAGGAACGAAAAGTAGAGGTCGGCCAATAAAAATTTGGCACGATCACATAAATGGGATTTTGAAAGATGGTGATGTAAGAAGTAAGAATAATAGAAGAGCGTGTATGAGACGATGTATGAACGTGAATGAGGCGAGGAAGGTATTTCAAGAGAGAGGAGTCTGGCATTCGGTTCTCTCTGCCTACCCCAAATAGGGAAATGGAGTGATGGTATGGCTATGGGACTACCATACAAATTGTATGAAGCGAAGTCGTCACTAAATTCAATTTCAATAAAAAATGTTAAAAAGAAATCGAGATGTACTGCTTCAATGTTAATTTTTTTTTATAGAAAATTAAATTATCTAGTTGGGGTATTTCGGATTTTTTCGATATTTTTTAAAACTTTGGAAATATAGGCCGTTAAACACATAAATTTATCATAAAAAAATATTTTTCCTAAAAAAAAATGTTTAAAAAATGTTGTTTGGTTATTTTTAAAAAACTTATTTGAGATTATGTATTTGTTTATTTGTGGTACCAATTTTCAGCGTTCTAGCTTTTATGGTTTCTGAGATATATGGAAAAATAAAGTAAAAATTCAAAAGTTGATAACCCCTGACTGAAACGAAAATTCAAAATTCTGAGTATAAAAGTTTTGTAGGCCTATTACTATTTATATATCCTGAAATTTTGGGCTCTGTGCATTGAGCGAATCAAATGTTATAAGGGGGGGGGACACACAGACGTCATGACACACAAAATATAGATAAATAAAAAATATCAAATTGATGTTTTCAAAGAAATTCTAGAAATTCTCAAAAATTTTTTATAAATAAAAATATTTATCATGATAAATTTATGTGTTTAAATATGTGTTTCCAAAGTTTTTAAAAATATCAAAACAAGCCGAAACACCAAAACTAGATAATTTAATTTTCTATAAAAAATATTAACATTGCAATAGTAAGTAAGTAGGTACGCGCATCAGAGTAACAATAAACAAATTGATAGTATTATGAACGATGTAAAAATAAAAGTAAGTAGGTACGCGCATGAGAGAGTAACAATAATCAAATCAACATATAGTATGAACTTTGTAAAACTGAAAGTTAGTAGGTACGCGCACGAGAGAGAGTAGGTATCAATACATATATCGACAGTTGTATGAAGTCGTAAAAATAAAAGTAAGTAGGTACGCGCTTTTTCAAGGCAATATTTAAAATGCGTTGAATTGTATTCATTTTATCGCGAAGGTCACAGAGACATGGTAGAACAGTATTGAGTGCAGACGCAAGACGATCGGAGCCATATATATAAATCACCTTCAAAATATACTCCGAACAAATCTCCGTGCGGCCAAGGTCAACATGTAATATTTTGCCGCGGATGCAAAACGATCGGTGGCTTAGTAAAAATATACACCTTCAAAATATACACTGAACAAATCTCCGTGCGGCCAATGGTTGAACTAATAATATTCATTTCAAGATATTTTGATATTTTTTTTGCTTCCATGCAAATTTTTGCCAGTTGATTCTCTATGGTATAAGCAACAGAATGGTAGTTTTTGGCGTGAAAATTATCTTGCGTCCGTATACCGGACGCGAAAAGTTGGTGGACGCAACAACCCTATACGAATTTCGCATAGGTGACGCAACAAGTATTGCGGGATATATATATATATATATATATATATATATATATATATATATATATATATATATATATATATATATATATATATATATATATATATTTATATATATATATATATATATATATATATATAATATATATATATATATATATATATATATATATATATATATATATATATATATATATATAAATATATATATATATATATATATATATATATATATATATATATATATATATATATATATATATATATATATATATATATATATATATATATATATATATATATATATATATATATATATATATATATATATATATATATATATATATATATATATATATATATATATATATATATATATATATATATATATATATATATATATATATATATATATATATATATATATATATATATATATATATATATATATATATATATATATATATATATATATATATATATATATATATATATATATATATATATATATATATATATATATATATATATATATATATATACACTCGTGTCTCTCACTCGTGTCTTGATCACATTTATGTTAAATCCAACTTAGCAGTTGTTGCAGCAGTGGTGAAATCTACCATAACAGATCACTATAGCACTATCTGTGGCCTTGTTAAGAAAGAAAACACACACGCTAAAGACAAAACTCCAAGTAAATCAATAAAATTTACAAATGTCAATAAACTAATGGATGCTCTTACAAAAACAGATTGGTCAGACGTATTAAATGAAACATGCACAAACTCTGCACTGAAAATTTTTATGTTGATCTTAGAAAAACATTTGTTAGAAAGTACAGAAATTAAAGCTAAAAAGCCCAAGTTATTACCTATTAAACCATGGATGAATGAATCTATTCTAAGTTGTGTCAGAAAAAGAGATATATTACATCTAGAGGTTAAAAAATATCCTCATAATAAATCTTTCTATCAATATTATATTAAATACAGAAATATATGTAATAAAATCATAAAACACCATAAAGAAAAATATTACAAATCAATTTTACAAAAAGATCATTCTTCAAAAACTGCCTGGAAGATAGTGAAAGAACTAAATAATGTAAATGACTCAAACAAAACAACTATTAAATCAATTGCTATAAGCGATTCTCTGATTCATGGAGATAAACCAATTGCTGACTGTATGAATGAACATTTTGCAGGTATAGGTAATAAACTAGCTACTGAATTATTCTCTAAATCACAGAAAACTGAACAAGAGATTCTTAAAAATTATGAACGGAAAAAATATACGCACGCAAAGTTTAAATTAATGAACATAACCAAAGATGACACCATTAAGTATATTGAAGATATTCGTACAGATAATTCTAAGGGATACGATAAAATACAAGCCAAAATAATAAAATCAGTAAAAAATCAAATCGCTGAACCATTAACTCATATTCTAAATTGTAGCTTATCACATGGTGAGTTTCCTGAGGCGTTCAAATGTGCTAGGGTAATCCCACTTTATAAAGGAGGTGACCATAAAAATCCCAACAACTATAGGCCAATATCCATTTTGAGTGTTTTATCAAAAATATTTGAAAAATGTGTCAGCCTTCAACTTACAAAACATCTAGAAACGCTCAATATTCTTGCAGAAAATCAATATGGTTTTAGAAAAAATAAGGGTACGGACGAAGCTCTTCTGTCAATAATCAAAGATATTGCTAGTAACATTGATAGAAATAGAAAAACCATAGCAATATTTTTAGACTTAGCCAAAGCTTTTGACACGGTTTCTCATAAACTTTTATTAAAAAAGTTAGAAAACGTGGGAATTCATGGAACAGAATTAAAATTCTTCAAAGAATATATTGAAAAACGATCCCAGTTTGTACAAATTGGAACCACAACCAGTGACATAAAGCAAATAAATTATGGCGTTCCTCAAGGTAGTACCCTTGGACCACTTTTATTTTTAATTTACATAAATGATCTCTGTTTTCTTAAAATTGGAGGAAAAATTATTACTTTTGCAGATGACACTGCACTACTTTTCAATAGTGACACATGGGAAAAAGCGTACGTATTGGCAGAAAAGGGAGTCAATATAGTAAAATCATGGCTAGATAACAGTGTCTTATCTCTTAATATAAAAAAAACTAAATTTATGACCTTCAGTATTGACACACGAGGACAACCTTTGGATCAACATTCTATTACAGTTCACAATTGCTACAAAAATTTCTGTCAATGTACCCCCCTGGAAAAATGTAACGAGATCAAGTATCTAGGAGTTGTTGTTGACAATAACTTAAATTGGAAAAAGCATATTGAGGAATGTTCCATAAAAATTCGAAAACTAATCTATCTATTTTTACGTATTCGCAATGTTTTTAAAATAGATGACCTTAAGTTCATCTATTATGCAGTTGCTCAATCTATACTATGTTATGGCATCATAGTTTGGGGAGGAACGTATAAAACCGCACTAAGTCCCATTGAAATAGCCCAGAAGAGTATCATTCGAGTTATTAATAAAAAACCTTTTAGATATCCGTCTAATTCATTATTTTTTGAATTTGAAGTTTTAGATATTCGTCAGCTATACCTCAAGAAATTAATCATTTACTCACATAAGCTCAATATAACACAATATACTCGAGTTGAAAATTCCTACAATATTAGACACAGACTTTTACCCATCCCCAGAGCTCATACCACGTTTGCTCAAAAACATTTTGATTTTATTTTGCCTCGTATTTTAAACATATTTACAAAAGAATTGATTGGTTCTGAGATATATAATATAAAATCACTAAGTGCTATGAAAAATAAACTATCTTCTTGGATTCTCAACAAAGGTAGAATGAACATTGAAGATATATTTTTTAAAATTATGAAATGATTATAAAACCGTGATGTTATAGCTTATATTATAATTTGTATTTTTGATTTTTTTTATATGTTATAATTATATATTAGACATAAATGGGTTACATAAGTAAAGACTGTGTCAGTTAAAATGAATTGTAAAGCTATTCCGACACAAGCACTGCTTAGTGGAATAGTTCTTATCCACTGGATGTTGGTACTGATAGATTGTATTCATTTTGTCAGTGCCAACATGTTATACTAAATTGTCAATTTTTAAAAAATTTTTTTTTTTTGTTCTATGTTTCACTGTCGTATTGTTGTAATTTTTTATGTATGGTTATTGTGGATTTAAATAAATAAATAAATAAATAAATAAATAAATATATATATATATATATATATATATATATATATATATATATATATATATATTATATATATATATATATATATATATATATATATATATATATATATATATTATATATATATATATATATATATATATATATATATATATATATATATATATATATATATATATATATATATATATATATATAATATATATATATATATATATATATATATTATATATATATATATATATATATATATATATATATATATATATATATATATATGTTTTTTTTGAGCATTTTTTGTATTTTTTTGTATCTGCATATATGTAAATAAAGTAGACCTCGTATTCTAATACAGAAGCAATAGGATCATGCTGAAAATCAGCTTGCAGGGGGGCTTGTCTTCCTGCAACATAGCAGAGCATGGTCCTTTGAGTCGGAAAAGTCGTTTTTCTTTATATTTGTTTTTTAAATGTCTATATTTTTGTATATAACTTCTTTTCGTCTCAATAAATGTTTATTTATTGAAAAGGTGAGTCTGGCACCTTAGAGTGGATGCGTTTACCAGTGCGCATCCCCTTTCTGCAGGTGAAAATTGTACATATATTTTAATATAATTTGTATCTTTGTAGGTCCTTTTTTTGTTCGTATACCATCCATCTGATGAAACTTGGTAATTCGTTCAGAACACACACGGGAGATTGCTGAAAAAAAACAGTGAGTATAATATACTCATATTATGTATATCGCTCGTTTGCGAGAACAACGACATTAGTCGAAAAATCCGATTTTTCAATTAATAATGCAGGAATGTTGTGTTAATCAATATTACAGTGAATATATTGACAGTGATACAACGACATGTGTGCTTTTTCTTTCGCACTTATATTGTACTGAGAATCGGAGACAGCATGAATATTGTCGCGTATTTAGATTCCAATCCGCTCAATAAAAATTTTTCGTGACTCTTTATGGTAATTGAGTGCCCAAACGTTCGCTACTATATAGTACTAGTTCACATAGGACCCGCTAAAATTGTCGCCACCTAACGGTTAACTACGAATAAATCTTTGGTTTGCGCCGGTCATTGCGCCGACCGCTAGCGACACCTAGATTGGATTGGGAGGTGTAACACGAGTAAACTAAAATCTTTCTTCTCTGTCTAACCAATGGACTAGGCCTCCTTTCCCGGTCTTGCACATAGGAAAAAGGGAATGGGGTATTGTTTTTTTTGAATGCGTAAACGGGCGGTTGAAGTTTTGTTTATACAAACGGGCGGTGTAATTTCTCTCGATATATAATCGGTCGGGAAGCGTTTACTGGAAGACGCAAAGAGGATGGAATCTGGACTATCGTCTTCCTACTCCGACCTAAAACAACCTCCTGCATGGATCTCTAGCCTTGGCCGTAATTTCGTAGAATTTGCGAGATCCTATCTATACACCACGCCATCTTCCTGTTTTGATACAACGGCCACGTTGTAGGAAGCGTTGAATGTTAAGGCATTGGAACCTAACTTGTCTGATTTCCTGGTCTTCATCATTCTTCATCATCATAGTCGGCTCGGGTTAGGTAACCTGGCCGCCGAGTTCTTCGCCGAGGCTGGACTGGTCATTATCATTCGCCAGCATCATTCTTTGTCATCTTCGTCGGCTCGGGTTTGGTAACCTGGCCGCCGAGTTCTTCTCCGAGGCTGGACTGGTCATCATCATTCTTCGTCATCTTCGTCGGCTCAGATTGGGTAACCTTGAGGCCATAAGTCTTCGTAGCAGGTATTTCTTCAGCATCCAAGTGAGTAATCTTTTCGATAGCCTATTCGTTTGATTTCATGCCCGGACAAGGCGGTACAGACCGATTACCTAGCCTCAATACCACAGTCGTTGACTCTCACAGTTTTACATACTTATTTGACTATATACATATATAATTATATATTTCTATTTTCACAAAGTGGTCCAAGATACATTCCAAGTGCTCTGAAAAGTGTAATAATAAGAACATAAGTCTGACAGTATTATTATATGTAGTTTATTGTTAGAAAATAAGTTTTTCCTACGTTGTGTTTTAAAGATATTCTGTATTACTATAAACCAACATATAATATTGTAATTTCCTGTTTTGATAAAGTGTGTTTTAAAGATATTTTGTATTCATTTATCCAACCCTCACTGCTGAGAAAAGGTCTACTTAAGTTACGTACATAACTATCACAGAGGAACACCGCGTACCCTAAAAAAGGAGGGGAAACCTGAGCTAGTTAACACCGGGGTGGTTTTCTTTATCTTTTCTAATCTTGTATATCTAAAATGCTACTCTTGTGACATTGCTGAAAAGCAGGTGTTACATTTTTGGCTGCCCAACTGGGGCTTTCTGTGGCTCAACGACCTTTTCTCTACGCGGCGGGGATTGAATTAATGTTATTGTAATAATTTGTATTAATATTATTGTATTAATGTTAAGATTGTAATTGATTTGACGTTTAAGAACATTTTTTTTTATGAATGTATCGTTCGTTTGACAATATTTTTCCGAACAAGAAAAGGGGAAGTTGGGGGAAAGTGAAGTCGTTTATCATTTTTTTTTCGTTTTGGTGTTTTTTTTCTTTTTCTCACGTTTCTTCTGCATCTTGTCGTCATACTTAATTACAAGGGGAAGTTGGGGGAAGGTAATGTTTTTATGAATTTGCAAATTAATATTTTTCTAAATCTGCTCTTAATAACAATTTTATAAAATCTAAAGTTGGAAATTCTTCTTTTTCTATTAAAATAAAAATTCTCATATAAAGTATTTTTTTTTTTGAGTTGAAAATTATAAAGTAAGTTCAATATTATGCAATATCAATTGAGTACTTGTTGCAACACGATAAACTGAATCAAAGTAAAACTGTAAATAATAAAGAATTTAAAATTTGAAATTTTGAATTTAAATTTGTTTATTTATTTATGCATCGTTAGTTGAAGATTACTCACAGTCGCGTTTAGGTTTAAATTATTTTCGCGTATTTCTTCTTCTTCGTTGGCAGTACAAAAACAAGATGGCATCCCTAAATGATCTCCTGCGGACTCCAATTTCCAATTTTGAGAACATGAATGCGGTTTCCCTAAAGGCCGCGTTAAGGGCCCGAAACTTACCATTACGACGATCATTGGTTTCTCTCAGAGAGGAGGTCCGTCTGTTTAATTCTAGTTTACAAAGGACAACGGAACCCGCAGTTGATTCATGGTGTTTACCGAGCGTTCCGGAATCTGTCGTTTCTGCACCGCAGGATTCGAGCAGTGTAGGTAGTCGTGTTCTTGTTGATTCCCTTTTCAGCGAACGTGATAATGACGCAGCCCGAAACTCTACCACATTGCTTGGTGGAGGGAACAAACCTATCAACCTCAGTAAGTTGGGAATTTTCTTCAACGGTTCCACGAATGTGTCCGATTTTCTTACGCGCCTAGAGGAGTTGGCCACCGCACGCGATATTCCTTTTGCGCGACTCGTTAAGTCAATCACCGAAGTATTGCAAGACAAGGCATTGCTGTGGTATAGGACGATCAATAAGGAAAATTTGAATTGGGACGGCTTTAAGAGATTAATAACGGAACGTTTTATGAATAGGGGAAATCAATTATCTTTAAAAGTCGAAATATTTACTTCCAAACAAGACCAAGTTGAGTGCGCAGCTGATTTCGTTCTTAGATTAAAGGTACACAATCAAAAACTAATCAACCCCCTGACGGAGGCTGAATTGTTAGAAATTGCCAGGAAGGGAATGCGTCCAGAATATTTGCATTTGGTCTGCCGTCCAGAACTCAATACGTTGGATAGGCTAGAGACGGATTGCCGAAACCTGGAAGCATTTGTTTCACTCCCCTCACAGTCCAAACCCACCACCACCCATGAGCGAGTCGAACCGTCGCGTAAATCGGTCAAAACGCTGGAAAAAATTATTGTTTGTTACAAGTGCCAAGGCGTAGGACACTATCGTCGAAATTGCCCAGTACCTGTTAGACAACCTTCGTCAATAATGGCTGGTCATCGCTCGCGAGTTTTCGCAGGTTCAAATCACCTGCCGAAAATTGATACGACGAAACCGCCTCCTACATTTTTGTCTCGTTCAAAAAACTTGTAAGTCACCAGCGACCGTCTTCAATGGATCAGCGATCTGAATGGATCCGCTGGTTGCCTTACGTCCAGTTTTTCCGAAATAATTATTCTGTGGCTTCGTGTGATATATCTCATGGATACGACCATCGTCCATATGCACAGTTTGAGATTGAGCGTGTACCTTTTAGGGCTTTATTGGACTCGGGAGCCGCTATCAGTTGTATCGGCCGAAATTTTCATGAACAATTTTTGCATTTGGGATACCAACTCCAGAAGTCCACAATAGAAATTCAAACTGCTTCAGCTGGCCGTCATAGGTCATGTGGAGTACTGACGTTGCCTGTTCTTTTTCGAGGCCGCACCAAACCTATTTCGTTTTATGTTGTTCCTGACGTTTCGTCGGATTTTATCTTGGATGTAGATTTTTGGAAAATTTTCAACATCGCCCCTGATATTGTCTCTCTGACCACCGATAACATTCCCCCCGGTACCCACGTCATTCCTAAAGAACATTTAACTTCCTCACAGCAGTCCGAACTTGCTGCGGTTGTAAAATCTTTCGAGGAAATTTCCTTTGAGAAATGTGGTTTGGGTAGGACCCATCTTTTGTCTCATTCAATCATAACCGAAGGACCACCTATTAAACAGCGTTATTACCCATTGTCTCCGATCAGACTTCAGCAACTCAATCAGGAAGTCGATGATATGTTGAAGTTGGGAGTTATCTCTCCCTGCAGAAGTAGTTGGAACAACCCCACTTTGTTTGTGCGAAAGAGTGATGGTACTATGAGATTTTGCCTAGACGCTAGGAAATTAAATGGTGTCACTCAAAAAAATTGTTACCCCTTGCCTTTTATAAATAGAATATTGGACAAGTTGCGTAATGCTAGGTATTTAACTTCCATAGATTTATCCAAGGCTTTCTGGCAGATCCCCTTGGCTGAAGACGCGCGGGACAAGTCTGCTTTCACTGTGCCTGGTCGAGGCCAGTTTTGCTTTAACGTTCTATTCTTCGGACAGACCAATGCTCCTGCTTCCATGCAGACCTTGGCTGAAATGATGTGTGGACCCGAGTTTAATGACAGCGTTTTTTGTTATATTGATGATTTTATTGTTGCTTCAGATGATTTTGACACCCACCTGGCCTTGTTGAAGAAGCTTCAAGCTCGGTTCAGAGAGGCTAATCTAACTGTCAAATTGTCCAAATGTCAGTTTTGTAGACCAAGCCTCACTTACTTGGGTCATGTTGTAGATGAAAACGGTTTACGTGTGGATCCTTCCAAAGTAGAATCAATTGCGAGTTTTCCTCCTCCCACTAATCCCAAACAAGTTAGGCAGTTCTTAGGTATGTGCGGTTACTATAGGCGTTTCATTAGAGATTTTTCGCATTTCTCTGCTGTTTTAACTAGGCTGACGAGTCGTAAAAGGGGTTTTAGATTTACTTGGACGTCTGTAGAGCAGTCTGCTTTTGAAGCATTAAAAAAGGCTCTTACCACCAGTCCTGTGCTGAGATGTCCTGATTTTAAATTACCCTTTATCGTCTCCTCAGACGCAAGCCTGGTGGCTGTCGGAGGTATGTTGTCTCAACTGTTTGAGGACGGAGAGCACCCTATAGCTTACTTTTCTTCAGTATTGAATAAACATGAGAGGAATTATACTGTCACCGAATTGGAATTGCTTGGTTGTATGAGATCTGTTCTACATTTCCGCCCATACATAGAGGGTTCGGAATTCACCTTAGTGACTGACCATATGGCATTGAAGTGGCTTCATAATTTAGACAACCCGTCGGGACGTCTTTCTCGTTGGTCCACCTTGTTGAGCACCTATAATTTTAAGGTTGTCCACCGGAAAGGTTCGGAAAACGTGGTGCCAGATGCTCTCTCTCGTGCAGTCGATCCTTCCGTGCATGTGTCAGAAATTGCTCCTTTGATTCCTCCTAACACTTCAGATGAGTGGTATTTGCGATTGTGGAAGAATATCGTTGAAAAACCTGATAGCTATCCAAAATTTAAAGTACAAAATGGTGTAATTTACAAAGTGGTTCAATCCCCTTTTGACATTTTGTCTGAATTCCAATGGAAAATAATTCCTCCTGAGGAACAGCGTTCGGAAATCTTAAGGGCGGCTCATGAAAAGGAATTGTTGCACCCAGGAATATTTAAAACTTTTAAATATGTTGGACGCTCTTATTATTGGCCTAAATTATTTCACGACGTGAAAAATTTCATTTCCTGTTGCGATACGTGTAAAGCATATAAACCTAGTAACAGACCTCCTCAAGGCTTGATGTCTAATCCCAAACGTGTTTCCCGTCCTTTAGAAACAATTGCTATCGACCTCATGGGCCCGTTTCCTTTGTCTTCGGCTCGTAATATGTACATTTTATCGTGCTTGGATACCTTCACCAAATATATCTGGTTGTTTCCATTAAAACGTATAACCGCCCCCTTAATTATCAAAACTCTAAAAGAACGTGTTTTCATCTCTCATGGAATCCCAAAATGTATAATTTCGGACAATGGTACTCAGTTTGTTTCCAAGGAATTCGGCAAATTTCTTGCCGAAGTTGGAATTCTTTCTCACTTCAAGAATGCAGTATATTTCCCCGCTAATAATCCGGTTGAACGTTACCATAGCTCCGTCAACAGTATGCTGGCCATGTTAGTTGATAATAATCAACGTCTTTGGTGTTCTCAACTTAACCGTGTTCAAGCTGCCTTGAACCACTCTATCAACTTTGTAACCGGATACACCCCGTACTTTCTGTTCCATGGTAGAGAACCTATTTTGTCCGGTACGCAATATCAAAATCTGCCTGATCTTGCTTCCACCCCCGAATCTTACAAACAACGTTTGGATGAACTCGAGGCTATTTATAGCGAAGTGTTTGAATCCATGTTCTCGTGTTTCCAGCGAAATGCTAAGCGTTATAACCTTCGCCGGGTGGCATGTTCGTATAATATTGGAGATCATGTTTGGAGACGGAGTTTTGCTCAGTCAAGTGCTGCTAATTATGTAACTTCTAAGTTAAGTCCTCGTTGCATTTTAGCAGAAGTAATAGAGAAAGTTTCAAATAATGTTTATATGTTGAAGGATGTTCATAGTGGTTATTCGGCTAAGTATCATGTACAAGATATTTTGAAGGTCCAGTGAGGTGTTCATTTCGATTTTTCGTGTTTTCCTGCGTGACGAATGAAAGTGTGAATGTAAATAAATGTAGTTTAGTCTTGTAAAGGGTACCCTATATATGTGCGAAGCCTGAGATATACGACGAATAACGTGAGTTTCTTTGTGAGTAATTGGAGCGTCATACTCGAATTGCATATTTCCCTCGACATGAGTAACCTCTGTATTTCCTTTCGACTGTTAGTTATAATTTAGAATCCTGAACCCTCTGATCTTTTGTTAGAAAAGCCTAGTTTAATGTATGAGTTGATATTCTGATCTTTTAATGAAAAGTTCACTTAAAGTATAGTTGGTGTGTCTTTTTGATCTTTTGTAGAAAAGTTGAGTTTAAGTTGGAAGGTGAATTTTTAAATCTACCTTTGTTCTTCTGATCTTTAACTAGTAAAGAAATAAATTAAACACTTGTTTTTCTTTCTACATTTATTTTTACTCTCCAGAACGACCGTTTCGCCTGGTGAAGGCCTTTTCAACTGGTGAAGTACATGGTGTGGTTTTTTCTTATATACTATTACATTAGATGGAATTTATACAAAGCAAAAAAGGTGGGTGGTTGTTACAGTTTAAGAATTATATCCATTTCTAATCTCTTATTCTTACCTGAGAATTTTTACCTAATTGCAGCTGTGGGGAATTGTCATCTTTGGGATATACCCACATTTATTGCCTAGGTATCTACTTACTAAATATGAGAAAAAATACACGTTGAAATAATATCTTATATTATGCATTAATTGCTTTGGGTTACATAAGCGAAATAAACACCATATATGACATTGCTAAGAATAACGGTTTCGATAAGCAATGTATTACAAAAATAATAAAGAAAATGTCTTATAAAAATACAATCGGCTCCATATACCCAATGATTAATGATAAAAAATACATTGCAAACGGTTCTATTCCTTACCTCGGCAAGATATCCGAAAAAATAATAAAAACATTAAAGAATGAGAATTTAAATATCGCTTTTAAAGTTAATAACGCACTGGGAAATAGCATTAAAAATTGCAAAACCAAGATAGACAAACTTCAAAGATCCGGAATATATAAAATTACCTGCGAAGAATGTAATGCTCAATACATAGGCCAAACAGGGAGAGCCTTCAACACACGTTTTGAAGAACATAAAAGAGCGTACAAGTATAAAAAAGAAGAAACATCACAATTTGCCAAACATCTCATCCACAATAACCATCATATTACAGACGACAATAAACCAACCCCGCTACAATTTTGCAACAAAGGACTAAAATTAAACATACTAGAACAATTAGAAATTAACAAGAATCTGAATAATAATATCATCAACGAACAGATTAACACATATAGTTCTCCCTTACTTAATATTTTCAAACATAATAATGTATAATGTATAGTTAGATATAATCTCAGTGTATATTTTATCTTATATGTTTAATCTTATATGTTCAGTAAATGGGTATCTAGATTGCCAAAAGTGGGTATATCCCACAGATGAATATCCCCTACAGCTGCAACACGACCTAATTGTTTAGGACTAGATATAATATTTTAACTGTAACAACCACCCACCCCAAAGCAATTAATGCATAATATAAGATATTATTTCAACGTGTATTTTTTCTCATATTTAGTAAGTAGATACCTAGGCAATAAATGTGGGTATATCCCAAAGATGACAATTCCCCACAGCTGCAATTAGGTAAAAATTCTCAGGTAAGAATAAGAGATTAGAAATGGATATAATTCTTAAACTGTAACAACCACCCACCTTTTTTGCTTTGTATAAATTCCATCTAATGTAATAGTATATAAGAAAAAACCACACCATGTACTTCACCAGTTGAAAAGGCCTTCACCAGGCGAAACGGTCGTTCTGGAGAGTAAAAATAAATGTAGAAAGAAAAACAAGTGTTTAATTTATTTTAAAAATGGAATTCTACATAGTAAACGCTGTCAGTGTAAACAAAATTAAAAGTGTAGTAAAGAAATGTTTAAAAAGGGATAATTTATGTGTTATGTAAACATGTTATATGTGTTATGTTCCGTGGTATGAAGCTTGGTGCAATCTTCCTCGTAGCTTAAGTTCTTACCTGGTTGGTTTGGACTATATTTTTAGGAAAATAGGTCCTCCTCGTTCCCAACTCGAATTTGACTGGCGCGTTGAATGTGTCAAAATTCTGGTTGCGGTTGTAATTTGAATTGTCTAAATTTCTGTATGAATCATTTTAGCAATTCCCTATCCCAGTCTTGCGTCAACCCTCAGCTGGAACTTGTGTTCGCTAATCTGTGACGTTATGTTTCTTTGAATATATGTTTGTGGGCAAATAGGCCAATAAATATAATCACTTTGCCTTGATGTGGATTTGTAAATGTGTCAAGTTGATGGAAACGTCAAGTGATACGGTTATTTTGCAATATGTCAGAACCGGTTGTAACCGGTTTGACATGAAAACCTGGTGAAATTTTGTGTGTCAAGTAGTGGAATTTTCGTAAAATTTCTTCCCCGCTGGTGGAGTTGTCACTTGACACGGTTGTATTAGGTAATGTCGGATCTGGATGAAGTTGATCGACATGGTATAATTGTTTTGTATCTGTCTTTGTCGGCTTACCATGGGCCTTATAATGTCATGTGTTGGGTTTCGCCATTGTCCCCGAGAACTTCAATGCGCTGGAGCTTTCTTCGGAATGCTGGTTTTACGTCTGTTAGATGGTTATTTTCTGACGACGTAGGAATAATCAGAGATTGCTGGATTTGGTAATCTTTGGTGTTCATTTTCGCTATAGCTATTGGGAAGCTTATAATGTCCTGAAATTAGGTGAAAGCATTTATGTTGTATTGGGTTGGCTTACAATTAACCTGGTAATCTCAGTGAGTACACTGGCTGTTAAGTAGAAAATAGTGATTTTTGATTCTCTGAAATGGTGCTTCTGTTCGCAGGGCATCCCGAGTTGTGCCAGGAACGTCCTCGTAAAGGACTATTCTTTTGGGATGGGTTAAGACGGGGTACACGTCGCAATTGGGACACGGTGTTATAGGAAGGATAGTGGTTTTCCAGTAGATTGCTGTCCTGCCTAAAGAACATCTTCAATTTTGTAGATGGTTTGCTTAAGGTTGACTGGACAACTGCAACCAATAGTTTCTGTCTGTATCAGTGTATGTTTCTTTGTATATGTTTTTTTTTGTTCACTCCTCATTGCCACATTGTCTTCATCTGGACACCCTCTCTTCGTTTCTTCCAATTGATTTTTCCCCTCACCTTGTTTTCTTCACTCTTTCTTCCCTTTCCGTGGTTCGTCTTCCTCGATACTCCTGGTTTGACCATACCCTAATCCAATTTTTGAAAATAGTCATTTTCAAAATTTATTTAGAAGGAGGAGTGTCGCGTATTTAGATTCCAATCCGCTCAATAAAAATTTTTCGTGACTCTTTATGGTAATTGAGTGCCCAAACGTTCGCTACTATATAGTACTAGTTCACATAGGACCCGCTAAAATTGTCGCCACCTAACGGTTAACTACGAATAAATCTTTGGTTTGCGCCGGTCATTGCGCCGACCGCTAGCGACACCTAGATTGGATTGGGAGGTGTAACACGAGTAAACTAAAATCTTTCTTCTCTGTCTAACCAATGGACTAGGCCTCCTTTCCCGGTCTTGCACATAGGAAAAAGGGAATGGGGTATTGTTTTTTTTGAATGCGTAAACGGGCGGTTGAAGTTTTGTTTATACAAACGGGCGGTGTAATTTCTCTCGATATATAATCGGTCGGGAAGCGTTTACTGGAAGACGCAAAGAGGATGGAATCTGGACTATCGTCTTCCTACTCCGACCTAAAACAACCTCCTGCATGGATCTCTAGCCTTGGCCGTAATTTCGTAGAATTTGCGAGATCCTATCTATACACCACGCCATCTTCCTGTTTTGATACAACGGCCACGTTGTAGGAAGCGTTGAATGTTAAGGCATTGGAACCTAACTTGTCTGATTTCCTGGTCTTCATCATTCTTCATCATCATAGTCGGCTCGGGTTAGGTAACCTGGCCGCCGAGTTCTTCGCCGAGGCTGGACTGGTCATTATCATTCGCCAGCATCATTCTTTGTCATCTTCGTCGGCTCGGGTTTGGTAACCTGGCCGCCGAGTTCTTCTCCGAGGCTGGACTGGTCATCATCATTCTTCGTCATCTTCGTCGGCTCAGATTGGGTAACCTTGAGGCCATAAGTCTTCGTAGCAGGTATTTCTTCAGCATCCAAGTGAGTAATCTTTTCGATAGCCTATTCGTTTGATTTCATGCCCGGACAAGGCGGTACAGACCGATTACCTAGCCTCAATACCACAGTCGTTGACTCTCACAGTTTTACATACTTATTTGACTATATACATATATAATTATATATTTCTATTTTCACAAAGTGGTCCAAGATACATTCCAAGTGCTCTGAAAAGTGTAATAATAAGAACATAAGTCTGACAGTATTATTATATGTAGTTTATTGTTAGAAAATAAGTTTTTCCTACGTTGTGTTTTAAAGATATTCTGTATTACTATAAACCAACATAATATAATATTGTAATTTCCTGTTTTGATAAAGTGTGTTTTAAAGATATTTTGTATTCATTTATCCAACCCTCACTGCTGAGAAAAGGTCTACTTAAGTTACGTACATAACTATCACAGAGGAACACCGCGTACCCTAAAAAAGGAGGGGAAACCTGAGCTAGTTAACACCGGGGTGGTTTTCTTTATCTTTTCTAATCTTGTATATCTAAAATGCTACTCTTGTGACATTGCTGAAAAGCAGGTGTTACAATATTGATAAACACAACATTTCTGCATTATTAACTCAAAAATCGGATTTTTGAGTTATGTCGTTGTTCTCGCAAACGAGCGATATTTTACAAACGGACAGATTTAATTATCTCTCGGACTAAAACATACTTTTAAATTTTGAAGTACCTACCTACACACTTATCTGACGAGAAGTCGGGGGGACTTCAGTCTGCCTCAGAAAAACCTAGCACGTACACAAAATAGTGTGTATCTATGTATGTATGTATATGTTAGAATGTGTGAAGGAAGTGTCTAGTCTAGCCGCCTTTCCTCGCATCATCATCATCAGCCATTATTCGTCCAGTGCTGGACATAGGCCTCCCCTTTCAACCTCCATGCTTCCCTATCCCTCGCCACCCTGTGCCATTGACCTCCTGCCACTCGTTTGATGTCGTCAGACCATCTCGTTTGCGGTCTGCCCGGGTTTCTGCGTCCAGTTCTCGGTCGCCACTCCAGGGTGCGTTTGGTCCATCGATCATCTGCTGTCCTTACTACATGGCCAGCCCAATTCCATTTTAAGGAAGCTACCTTGTATGCAACATCGGTAAATTTTGTCCTTTCTCTGATCCATTCGTTGCGTTTTCGATCACGAAGACTAATGTTTAGCATCCTCCTCTCCATTGCTCTTTGCGTTACTCGAAGTTTCTGTACTGTACGTTTTGTAAAAATAACAGTTTCAAAACCATATGTCAGTACTGGGAGGATGCACATATCAAATACTTTTTTCTTCAAGTGGTTTGCAAATCGTTTGGATCTGAGAATATACGACAGTTTACCGAATGCAGCCCATGCAAGGCCCCGCCTGCGTTCGATCTCTGCTTCCTGATTGTCTCCACCTAGCTTTACCTTATGTCCGAGGTAAATGTATGAATCTACTCTTTCGATGTTCCTTCCCTCTATCATCACTGATCGAGGTTGTTCTGCAGTGCACATAATTTTTGTTTTAGAGTAATTCATTTTTAGGCCCACATGACGCGAAAGATTATTGACATCGTTGAGCATCAATTCAAGTTCTTCTTCATTGTTTGCAAAGAGAACGATATCATCTGCAAATCTCAAGTTGGTCAAGGATTCGCCGTCTATATTTATTCCTCGGTTCTCCCATTTAAGCTTCTTAAAGACATCTTCAAGTGCGGCAGTGAATAGTTTGGGGGAAATTGTGTCTCCTTGTCTGACTCCCCTTTTAATGGCAATCTTTCGGGTTGTTTCATGCAGATTTATTGTAGAGGTCGCGTTGGAATATATATTTTTGAGAAGCTGTGAATATCGGTGGTCTATCCTGCAGTTATTTAGACATTCTATTACCGCCCATATCTCTACTGAATCAAAAGCCTTTTCGAAATCAATAAAGGCTAGGGCCAATGGCAAGTTGTATTCACTGTGCTTCTGTATAATATTTTTCAGCGTTTGCAGATGATCGTTGGTTCCATATCCTGTACGGAATCCTGCCTGTTCTCTAGGTTGGTATCTATCTAATTTAGTGGTTAAGCGGTTACAGATAATTCTTGTGAGTAGTTTATATAGATGTGAGAGGAGGCTTATTGGTCTGTACGTGCTAAATATATAAACGAAAATTTTATTGTTTATTGAAATTTACATATATGATATTAGTATTACAATGACTTTATATGTGGGTGCGTATTAACTGTTTTTTTATTATATTGTTGTTTTTTTTCTGTTTTATTTCTTGTTTATTCTTCCTCCTTTTATAACTTATGTTTTTTTATGAAGTGTCTTATTGTTAACCACTTATGAAAAATTTGCTGGTTAATTAGATTATTTTTGTACCATTATAATATATTTACAAAACTACATGTTTACTTGATGCAAACAAGTAAAAACAAGTAGGTATTTCTCGATGCGCGCACGCATGCGAGAAATAAAAATAGTTACTTTTTTCATCCTTGTTTAAAGATCTTGTCGGTACATTCGGACGAAAGAATTCGTTGTAGAAAATATCGGCCCCAAAGGATTTTCATTAGTGTAGAGATTGATATAATACGAATATAAGGAAGGGTTAGTAAATCCTGTCCGTAGCTACCCCCATGTCAAATTATACAAGAGATTTCTTTTGAGAGAATCATTCAGTTACTTTCTCTTGATAAAATGACGAAATAAAATGCTAATTTTGCATAACAAAAAGAAACAAGATTTTTCGCTGAGAATATTATATTACGGCAAGACGTGCAGAGAGAAAATATTTCGTTCTCGAGAGAGTTAATATTATTATAATTTAATTGTTTTTAAATATTGTGATATATATTTAATCTTAAAATATTTGTAAAAGACAAACTGATCATTCAATCATGTTTTTTCATTACAAATATATTTCAAGTACTTGGATATATTGCCTCACCAGGCAAAAGCCTGTTTCGAGGTTAGACACGAGTGAGATCCGTCATTTCAAGACTGTTCTTCCCCCACCACCATCCATTCTGCTTTTGGGGACTAATAAAGGCCCCTTGCAAAACTCTGAAAGAACACATAAAAAACATACGAAGAGTCCGGAGAACTCTAAAACCCTGCAGACACTGCACTTAATGTGCCAAAGAGAGCTTATCATGTGGTACTCCTTTTCATTTTTTTCTTCGGCAGCCCTCCTTCATCCAGTAATGGACATAGGCCTCCCCCTGGGACCTTCACAGCTCCCTATCTTGGGCAGAAAGCATCCATCCGCCTGCAGCCACTTGTCTAATACCGTCAGACCACCATTTGAGGCCTTCCAACACTTCTTTTTCCCGTTCTAGGTCGCCATTCCAGCACATTCTTAGTCTATCTAGAGTCTGTAGTTTTGGTTACATGCCCTCCCCAGCTCCACGTCAGCTTGGCAACCTTTTGGACAACGTCAGCTATGTTGATTTTCTCTCTTATACATAAGAAATACATGGTTTCTCTCTATGGTTCTTTGTGTTACTCCTAAGTTATGTGTGCATTTTGT
Organism: Molanna angustata; assembly: GCA_963576475.1. Classification (NCBI taxonomy): domain Eukaryota; kingdom Metazoa; phylum Arthropoda; class Insecta; order Trichoptera; family Molannidae; genus Molanna; species Molanna angustata. The sequence goes on along the minus strand of OY754978.1, from coordinate 18,183,488 downwards.
TTGTAAACACAATTATAGCCATACGTCAGTATCGGGAGAACTCAAATGTCTATAACAGAGGCAACACCAACTAAACGATAGGTTGAGTGGGTTTCCTTATTAAAAATAAATAAAAGAAAAAAAATCTTTACTAAAGTCCGATTTAAAAGTGTGTACTCCAATCGAAAATATTATTATTGCCTGTGAAGCATTATAATTTTGATTTTTCTGTAACATTGTGTGTATATTTATTTATTTTATTTATTTCTTCATCACACCATTTAAATAATCTTCATTAAAAATAGATAACTGCTGCCCAAACTATTATTATATTTCACAAGAGACATATAGCTTGTACCTATTTTCATTTTTTTTTTAAAAAAAAAAAAATGAAAATAGGTACAAATAGGTTCAAAAGTTTCTTAACAATATAAACTTAAGTATTGTACACAGATTAAAAATTGGAGTTGGAGTCATCACGATATGCATATACATATTGTGTATCTTGTAATTTTTATTTGTTAGTTGCACAAACAATCTGAAATAGTGTCTCTTGGGAATACTTAACTGACAGAGCATAGATATGGTCTGCCAGTCATATCTTTATTCAGTAGAGTCTCAGATCAAATCAAGACAGCACAAAATTTATAAAACAATTAGGATTTTTTGCGAAAGACGAAAGAAAAAAAGAAAAGAAATAAAAAATATTTTTATAAATTATGTCTATAACATCCTTACACTGCGATGTCGAACATTTGATACATTTTGGTTCTCCCGTAGTTCATGATGTATCCGGAACATTTTCTTTTAAATGATTTCAGCGATATTATTTCTTTAAGTGATATAAAGGTAACATGTTTTAAATTCTAGTGGCAATGAAAATAAAATGTCTTTGACCAAAAGCAGTAAAATATCGAAAGATGTAAAGTTTAATATTCTAACGATATTCAAATAAATTAATGCTCTTATCCCTTTTATTTTTCTTCTTCTAGTGAGGAAAATTTGACATGTGTGTACCTATTTTTATATTTTTGCGATTCCGTTATTCCACGACGATTATATTGCATACTGATAGATTCAAACATATTGGATACTATCTCAGTACGTTGGCATTATTTATTTCCGATAAAATGACAGATTTTTCGATTTATCTGGGTATTTGATATTCGACGAATTTTCCTGTTTGTATTTACAAAAAAATACCGTAGTCGTTCGGAAAACTTATTTCTTCCAGAAAATGTTAAAAATTCATTTATTTTTCGCTTTCCCTTCACGAAAGAAGATACTTCTGTTTTCACCATATCGTGGGTGTCCGCCCACATTCGTTCACGTATGGTGTGATTCTTACAAACAGTGGCGGCTGGTGACCTTAAATCATAGAGGGGCTCAAAATTGTAATTTAACCTAGAAGAGAAATTAACTTTCAACGGGAATCAGAAAGCAGATATGTGGCACAATATTATATATTGATATTATTAGTATTTCCCATAATTATTTTGTATGTCAGATATTAAAACGTGAACCTGATCATTTATGTTATATTTGGTTGGGTTGGATTTTTATAACGTTTATAATAAAATGCATCGAAAAATTATATTATAATTTGTGACAGCTAATAAATTTTGATCAAGCAAAATTGTAAAATTACTTCAGGCAACAGCAGTAAGACTGCTCTCTGATTTTACTTTTTTTTGGTATAATATCATTTTTTTTGTTTTAGAAATATTATGATATCAATTAATTAAATAATAATACTAATATATTTCGGATGATTTATAGTTTAAACTATGTAATATAATGATATCAAAAAGGTTAGCCTATCATGGAATTGCAACTGCTAACCTAGCGTTCGACCATCGCATCGCAATGAACAACAAAATATGAATGAATGAAAATATATAGTGTAATCCTTCGCGGGCACTGCCCCGTTTTGCTCTAAATCGGCGTGCATTCAGCGTGTACGGCGAGCTGCGACGGCAGCGGGCGGTCACTTGAATTGTATGGATTCTCCGGGCACAAGTCGACTGTGGCCGAGGAATAAAATATTTCATAGCATCTTGCTTACCTTCAAAGCAGGTAGGTTTAAATACTTTCGCTAGATATACTACAGGCGTAAGATGGCAAATATTAATTAGAAAAATTATGTGTTCCCAAGATTCAATTTCATACATTTTTTGGAATCTTTCGAACGAAGTGCTTGGGAGTGCTGAGCCCGAGATCATTTTTGGAAGAGCCGCCACTGCTTACAAACTATTGAATTTTGTTTTCAATTTTTCAGATAGTCATATTATTATTTAAGGAGATATCTATACAAATAATGTTACATCTTGAGCTTAATTCTATTTGAAATGCCTTTGACACTGATATGTTTCCTGATACTTATTATTTAGAAATGTTTGATTTTAATAAGATAGGTACTATCTCCGATTGATTTTTTGCGAAATAAATTCTGACGCAAGTGGATACTTACCGAATTATAAGTCTCTCCCAGTCAATTTCCTAAAGGAACACAATTAAACATCAACAGATTTGTTGTTGCAGAAAAAAGACTGCATAATATTGTGGAGCAAAAAGGCATAAGGTCAATGTGAAAACAATGGGATAAAAAATTCAAAATAAGTACCTACTTTACAAAACCCGATGTTTCTCGATACAACGCTAAACTCCTCACTTACAAGTCATTCTGTAAAGTAATTTTCATGAAATGATTTTGTTAAATTATTTTTTATTTAAATATTTTAATATGAAAACTTGATAACTCATTCATTTATTCATTCATACCATCACGGTATATCCCACAATGTGGGGTAACCAGCGAAAGGTGTGCGGGTGTTCATTGCCTTATAAAAGGGAGCACAACATATCTGTGTATACCCACACACCAGTCTCGTCTCACCTAAAAAGGCACTATATTCAGAATGGGTGGCTGAATGATAACTCTTCAATGCCATTTTATGGAGGTGATGTGCCTTTTTAACAAATTTGGAAATAAAAAAATCAAATTTTATGTTTCCTGAGCTTGGGGTCATTTTGAAATATTCGACAGTTAAAAATATTGAGAAGCACTATTCAGATATCCTTCAAAATCTAACGGGGTCTAAGCGAGTATTAAATATACATATTTGCATAATTTGAAAATAATCGAATTCGCACTTAAGTCTATAATCGATGAAGTAAAATAAACACGCCGTACATAACACATATACACAGATATATTGTTTTGAAAATTTCAGAATCAGTTATTTAGTCAATACAGCACACACACATACAAGATTCATTGTGATGAAACTTTCAGAATACAATCTCATCATGATACTAGTTGATTATTTGTTATAAAAATACTCTAAAAAATTGAGAAATCATAACTCCCCACTATATCTCCTTGGGTTAGTGAGGAGTAAAAATTTGACGATAAATCGAAGTTTTGACGATGACTCTTTGCCATCTCGTTTTGACCTGAAGGTTGTTGATTGGTGTTATGTCCGACGTCTAGACAATATTTATGTGTTTCAGGTTTTTGACATAATTGATGTTGCAAATAATACAGCATTTGATGACAAATATGCACGGAAATTAATAATTTCAATATATAAAAAAAAAAACGATATTGAAGGTATAATGTGGTTAAAACTATAATGATTAATCAATATTTTTAATAAGACGTAAAGTAAATATAGGGTACCAACACATGTCCATAATATGACATTTAAATGCATTTTATTTTGTAATGAAAACATCTCAATCCTTGTGCAAGAGCCTCTTATTGTCGATTGACGATTTCTTCCAATAAACCGGTATTTACATCTCAAAAAAGTAGACATTGCCTGACTGTGTTCATTTGTAAATGAAACTGACCTGACCCTATCTGTAATTTGTTGTTATGTAGATGATAAAAATATCAAATTAAAAATATTTTTTTGCCATGTAATACAAACAACAAATTCGCCTTTTAAAGTTTACTTAATGATTTATGAGATTTCAAATCGTCTCCTCTGAAAATTCACGATACATGTTCAAATAAATGCATTGATGTTGAATACAATATTATAATTGTGTTATAATCTCAGAACATAAAATGTTTTAAAGTGAAGCTTTCGATTCTCCGCAAGGCAAATCAATTACATCAGATTTAAAAAAATTTGAAACTACACAGATATTGAAATATTATTACGATTTTAGGAAAGATTTTGATAGTCACTAAGGCAACGCGAAAAATGGCGCTGGTAGCCGAAATAATGACCTGTGTATGTGAAATTTGTTACATAATTGATACATGTATTATTAATTCACGGTAAATTCAATTATTTTATTAATATCTTATCTTGACTTATTAACTGAGGAAAGCGGGTACCCTCAATCACCCGCCGAATGGACTCCGGGTAGGACCGTGGCTGGTCGAAAAGTCGCTACCTCTAGATCTGGGGGGCTAGTCTGGTCCAACAGGCGAATTCAAAACCCTCGTGATTACCCATATCATGGATATAATTATCATATGGAGTTCTATGACATCTAAAGATATTATAGAACTCCATATAATAATTATATCCATGATATGGGTAATCGTGAGGGTTTTGATAACGCCGGTTGGACCAGCTTGCCCCCTGGTATGAAATAGATATAAATATCATAGGATTACATTTATCATCATGGCATGTCTTGGTAGAGCTTTTTCATATGTATGTTTTTTTCCATACTTAAGAACTCAGTCTATTCCTTCAATTTTTCATTTGCGTGATCGTTTAATGTGTTTTTCCGTCGACTTTTTTGTCTCGTTCTGTATATTTCAATTGTTTCTCATTTTTTAAATCTTGCTTTAGTGAATCATCTGCATTACCATGTTAGGAACAAGTATTGCATTGTGTATGTATGGCAAGTTTGGCTTTCTTAGATATAGATATTGTTGCTTCTGATGTTACTAGGATCAATAATGATGTATCTTCTAAACGTGCTAAAACGTACAAGAGTTTCCTTTTGGTTATTTCATATTTTTAATCGATAAACTCGTTGCTTGAATTTATATTGCGACGAATAGGCAAATGCGTCGGGGGCACATCTTGCTGTCTTACAATGTACACTAGGACCCGAATGCACAGTCCTAGGTACCTAAATACCAACTCCTAACCTCACTGGAGTATTTAGTATTCTTAAGTTAGCAATTGTGTTGCAGAGACATCACTAACTAAATACTAAATACTACGCCAATCTTAAGGTCGATGGCGTAGAATTTCACATTATTGTGTATGAAGAAAAGAGATAGATAGCTTTCTATGGTCTGGAATTTTCGAATTCACGTTTCTTGTAAATTCTATGGAACTTGGCAGAAATTCCATGGAACACCACAATGTAAGTAACCGAGCCTTTCCATTTCTCTCTCTTTTTTTGAGATCCTTCACTGCTTATTTTAATTTAAGTTTAAGTTTTAAGTTTTACTTATTTCAAAAGCTTTTAATTAATACCTCCAATATATAGCAACAGGCTACATATTATATGTCCCTACAGGCTAAAATATGAAGAGGTCACTCATTAGAGTTAAAATGAAAGGCCATGTCCACAAAAAAATGATTGGACCGGTGTTGACAAATGGAGCGAGACACGGGCAAGTTCAGTCAGAGTAAACAGCCGAGATGAAAATGCTAAGGTGGATGTGCGGCATCACAAGGAGAGATAAAATACGTAATGAATATGTGAGAGGTAGCCTGGGCGTACGCGATGTCTCCGATAAGCTGATGGAAAGTAGGCTGAGGTGGTTCGGACATATTCGAATGAAACTATTAGGCAATATAATAATATATGTAACACTGCACTGGACTATCGAGTTTCCGGCAAGAGACCAAATGGGCGTCCCAAAAAACGATGGAAGGGCTTGGTTTCGGAGTACATACGGGCATATAATGTCACTGTGGACGATCCTCAGGATAGGATGAAGTGAAGAAACCCAGTAAGGAGAGTCGACACTTCCACAATGTGGGATAAAAGCTACGGAGGAGAGAGAGAGAGAGAGAGAGAGAGATAGCGTCAAAGGAATAAATTTTTCTCATTTTTTTTGTATTTATTCGTTTTTAAATCACAGACATTTGTTATTTTGCCTCGTGGAAATAAAATTGCCATGTTTGTATAATAATAAATAAGTTTTAATACAAACAGGTGTCTACTTAAAATATAAAATTTTGCACAGCAACCATTATTTTGGTAAATTAATACACCTGCAGGTGAAAATACAATAATGAATTTAAAAGGGTTTGTTTATAATAATAAATTTTGAAATTGTGATTTCCATAGAGCTTTGGGGGTATATGTTTTATTTATTTATTTGATCAGAAAGGATTATATTAATAAAAAAATTTGCGTGTTCAAAAGGATTTTATTTAATTTGAAACATCTACCTCCCAATATGATATTGCCTTTGTGAGTTCATTAAATATTTGATATGTATACTGTTTATAGTGATGAAAGGTTTCAAATAAAAGAACTTACATGATCAACATTGGCATATTCGAATAAAACAGATACAATAAAAATAATACTTACATTAATTAATTTGCGATATCGTGGGTCGGAACTAATAAATTAAACATTAAATGCGACTCTACTCTATTAAACGATCAACGCATGAATGGAGATCTGTGGACAGCGGTGGGCTGTGGTTCGTTGATCTTATATTCGAGAATCATCGAGGACATACACATTGCAGCTCGCTTAACAAGGCGCAGCTTACAGAGCCAATTTGCATGTGAATGATTTCTCTCGTATTTTATTTAGTCAGTGAACGATTTTAAATTAGCTTTATAGCTACTATCGACAATTAAATAAACCATGCTGAATATTGTTCCAGTTTGTCTCCAGACCAACAGATGGCGCTGTGTTGCGCTGTAACAATAACGTATTAGCGGCGTCAATGGTAAAAATATTTGACTCAATGCCAGTTGTCGGTTTATTGAATAAACTGTACATTTCCCACCAACACAATATTATTGGAATAATAAATTCATGTCGATATTTCATTTTTGTGAATATATTTCGATTTGAAAATGATGTATGATCCTTTAGAAATTTTCGAAATATGAGTTGAATATTTTTATTTCGCATATATTTAGTAGGTATTTCAACGAATATCGAAATTCAGTAAGGAATTTCAATTATGACAGTAGTTGATCAAACGAAACACAATATTAAAAAAAAAGTATGAATTAGCCATTCTATTGATTAAAATTAATGATAAAATTGTATCAAAGAAATCTTATGTTCATCAGAAGAAAAGTGTTTTCCAACTGTCGAGAGAATTTATTATTATTAAAATAACGTAATCTCAAGCCAAGATCCGCGTATTTGTTTTTGTGTGGCCAGATCTACATTTTTCATAGTTTTTTTCTAACTTTGAAGTCAAAAAACATCAACTTAGAAGCTTCGCAGCATATAATGTTCAAATATAGGTATACCTTTATTTGTTAACATGTAAAATCGATAAATGCCGAATCATCCCACCTAGATAATTTATTTTTCAATAAAAAATATGAACATTTAAACTTATTTAATAATTTTTGTAAAAATAGAATTTAGTGACGACATCGTTTCATACAATTTTATGGAAAAATACATAATATTATTTTATATCTACTGGGCCTCTTAAAGTTTTATATAAGTTTCATAAATACATACATATCATAAAGCTGCTTTCATATTTGGGGTAGGAAAGAAGACTAACCTCCATACTATCCTATCATGACATGGAAGTTTTGTAAAGAAAACAAAATATCTTTATTGTTCAATAAATTGGATTTAAGGGTGTATAGTTTGGTACGAATTTTTCCTATTATACCTACTTACTATAACGATGTACAGTTGGATCCCATGTGTTACATTATAGTTATGATGACTGCAAAACAAATATACATTTATTTATTGCAAAATAATATATTGGTACAAAGGTATATAATATTTCTTATAATTAATACATTTATATAATACGTATTACTCCACTCTTGTGTTCAGCGGAAGACATAGGTATGTACATGATGCGAACAATTTGATATTTTTTTTAAATTTATTTATACATGCTTTCTTGCATTGTGCAGATGGTGTGTTTATTGCCTAACGTCTTATCCTTTTTGAAACAGTGCGATCAACTTAAAACTCACTGTAACACCAAAGCGAATTTTCTTTTATTTTTTGAAAAATTAAATTTATAATATGTGAATTTTTCAACAAAAACATTTTAATATTTGCGATGTTTTTGTGAAATACGAAATTAAAAACGTTGAAATAAAACGAAATATGCTATAATCTGTAACTGAAATATACACAAAAATAATAAATTTATGTCGTTAGTAAAAATATCATGTACAACATGTATACCTACCTAATATACTAGATACATAATGTAATGTATAACGCTTTTGTTATCTAACTCCTTATAAGGGTTGGGAAAATTATGTAATAGGTAGGTATGAATATATAGGTAGGTAGGTACTAAATGTTGTAAGTTTTGACTTGTGAAACTGCCCTTTGGACCATTTTAATAAAATTATTCAACATTTTCCGCTTTGTATATTATTTCATTCGCTGTACATCGGGTTGTTCGGAAAGTAATTTCATTTTTTCATAACAAAACTTTTTCACTGCCAAAACCTTCATCGTACCTTCACCGCATTTCTATCTTATAAAAATAAAAATAAAAATAATAAAAAAATAAAAATAATCAAATCCTTTGTTGGAGTTGTAGAAGAGATGTTTTATACTCTGGTTTCTTCAGTTTCACAATATATTATTATATAATTACCACGATACACACAATATACAATATGGGTGAACTAGTTGACAGCTGTAAGAATAAAGATGGCGGTCGCCCAACATATGTACCTTTCTCATATTATAGTCCTAGTCACTCATGCTGTCTCGCTCGCACTCACACTTTCACATATATTACACAATCATGGTCACCCCACTACGACATGCACAAAACAAAAATAGATTTTTCTTTTTATATATCAAAAACTCTCAATGTCATAAAAACGAGACACTCAGTTCCTGTCGAATGAACAAATACATACATATGCATTAAAAATTTAACATAATTTATAAAATGTTTTTTTTAAATAATTAATGTATGTCCTTGATAAAAGTACATATTAAGTAAAATGCTTTAAGTACATATGCTTGTGCTATAGGTGGTGGCAGGATTCGAACTCGCGAACATTATGATTAGAGTTGCCAATATATCTGAGAATGGTAAAGTGCTATGTTTGATCCGTACTGTTGAATGGTTGCGAAACTTGGACGCTTAAAGTTAATACAATGAACCGGTTAGAAGCGTTTGAAATGTGGATTAATCGAAGCTTCGAATACCGTGGACAGATTTAGTGTCCAACGTACAAGTTTTGCGTCGAGCACATACAAGCAACTCTTGCAACTCTTGACAAATCTAAAAATTCGTAAGGTATCGTATTTGGGCCACATTCTGCCGAGGAGAAAAGTATCAATTGTTGCAGGTGATAATATAGGGCAAGATTGAGAGACGTCGTGGAGTTGGGAGAAGGCAGATGTCTTGGCTCCGCAATATCCGACAGTGGACTGGAATAACGCAGGTAGGAGAGCTGATGCGAACGGCGCAGGAGAGAGAGGCATTCTCCAGAGTGATCGCCAACGTCGGGGAGACCTGGTACGGCACACAGAGAAGAAGAAGATGATTATTATATCCATGATATGGGTAAACATGGGTGGTTTTGATTACGTCAGTTGACCAGACTTGCCCCCTTGAACAATATTAATTTACTAAAATAATGGTTGGATCGTCAGAATATTTCACAATCGAAAAGATATTTACTTCCTCTTTCTTAGTTATTTTACTTTGGGTTTTATTTATTTATTTATTCATTCCAAAGACTCACCAATAGGCAAAGAGTACATGTATATCACAATGATACAAACGCTGTCTTCATTTCTCCACAAATTGCCCAATTAGTGGTGAATACAATTTTAGCAAAAAAACAAACAATTTTATAACTTAAAAAACTAACACGGAGAATTACCAAAATAAAATATTTCAAAACTTAAAAGCTAACATAAAATACAAGAAATACAAAAATCGTAATTACCACGGGGAAAGGAAGAGGAAAAGATTTGGTGTATTAAAAATATTGTAGGTTAGCAATCAGTAAGTATTTGATTAATGGATCTCCTAAACGCATGCAGGGAAGAGGCAAAGACATCCACACTCCCAAACTTACTATTAAAATTGTGAATGACTCTGTAATAGGGACTTCTAACACCAGCATTACTGGTCGGAGTGTTCATATAGAACTGTCTGTAATTGCGAATTGGAGTCAACGATGGTATACAGAAGTTTACCCTAGCCAACAGAGCAGGTGCATCAAAATCAGAGTTACAGATCTTGCGCAGCGTCAATGCGTCGAGTAGCTCGCGTCTATGTGTCAGACTTGGCAAATTCATTACGCTGAGTTACGAAATCTACGCTGACCGAAACGGAAAAATTTTCTTTGCAGCTTCTCAATCTCGTCAATGTACTTACTATATAGGGGGTTCCAAACAGCAGAGCAATATTCTAATTTAAAGCGAATTAAGCATTTGTATAGCAGCAGTATGGAATTTACATTACTGAATTCTTTCGTTGATCTTAGAATAAAGCCCAAAATCCTGTTACAACTAATCAGAACCTCCCGTATATGTTCGTCAAAGTGCAATTTTGAATCAGAACACGTGTGGAGTTCAGAACACGTGTTAGATATATTTCCCGTCACAAAGTTAAAATGACTTGTAAGATGAGCATGACCTTCAGATCAACCTAATGTAATATTTTCCATACATAGGTACGGTCTGTCAGTTTAATATACGGTTGAAATGTTTTATAGCCGTTGGTCACTTTGAGGCGGCCAAAAGATGCCTTTGTCGGAATACATTTTTGTTATTTCAATAGACCGCCATTCTAACAAAAACATAATAAATTTTGTAACAAAACCGTAGGTACCTACGTAAACATCATGAGCGTTTTGTTTGAAATAATCCGCAGAATAAAACGTATGTGCGAGTGTGGTTATCGCGAAGGTAGAGGTTGAGCGGCAGTTTCTTGGAAGCAGGACTAAATATTTGGAACACATCTGCGTTTGTCGTTTCAGGTAGGTAGTATAAAATTAAATTAAAAAAATAAACACATCTACCTATAAAAATGGCACAAAATCGAGTATCAACACCATTTATAACTCAAGAATGGCTGGACCAATTGTAATGATCTCTTATTTGTTGGATTCGTCTCTTGAATATCGGAAAAATTAACGTACAAAAAATACATAGGAAAAGTTCATGTAAAAATATACAGAAATTTATTCCGCTACATTAAACACACTTCTTTATTTTATATTATTCCTTTTTATTTAGAAATATTCTGTATCTTTTGTTTTATTTTTTATTTAATAAAGTTCTGTTTGTTGAACATATTTTTCCGGTGCATGTTTTATTTAATTATGTTTATAATTTTGCTGTCTCTGTTTTTTGTCCCAGCTGTCGCTGTTTTCTGTCCCAGCTGTCGCTGTTTTCTGTCCCAGCTGTCGCTGTTTTTAGTCCCAAATAAATAAATAAATATGAAACAAATAAAATTATTTCAAATTATTTCACCACGTAAAATAATTATTAAATATATTCATTGTAAAAAATTAAACTGTAACTGTCTTGATTATTGAATTTTAAGAAACTGTTGTATATTTTTGTTTGTACCCATGTGCTTTTTGAAAATAAAATTAAATAACACCACCAGCGACTTAATTGAACGACGCGTTTCACATCCAAAACAATATTATACTCAACAAGTCATCCTTAAAACTAAATAAACATCGAAAAGGAAATGAATTATCCTATATATATTTAAAAGAAAAATGTTCTGTAGAAAACAATTGATTAAAATTTTAAATAGATAATAGAAAATTTAATCTGATTTCGACAGCACTGCTTCTATTGACAAAAAAATGAAGATAGGATGTGGACAAAGGAGAGGAAAATCTTTTTCACATCGAAAAGTGAAGAAGACTTGATAATACAGAAACTTCGGAAGGGGAAAAAACAATGAAAACTTCTCGAAATCATTCAAGTGCATTTTATTCTGAAAATTCTACGGTTAACCGAGAGAGAAAAAACATTATTTGCAATCCCTTCAATAGGATATAAACACTGAAAAAGAAACTTCATATTATTTGTTGAGTGAAAAGTTTACACTATGGCTTTTTGAGTTTTCGTTATATTATTTGACATTATATTACGTTCGGTATATTTTAAATATTTTTTTACGATGCAAATCTACTTTCTTTCTCGAAACTCGAATGCCGATACCGATTTCAAATTTTCATTTAGAAATTACCTACCTGTCGCCTGATGCGAACATTCAAATTATCGATTTTTACGATTAGTTCAGGACCATTTACTACAGCCAAATTAGACAGGACTGTTTAACTTACGTTATTTTATTTTTATCGTTATATCATATTGTTAAAATTAAAATTTTGGTACTTTGCCAATTTCTTTAAATAAATAAAAAAGAGAGATAATCTATTTATTTCATTAATGAAACTAACATCTTGATTGGTCTAGTGTGGTAACATTAAAATAACGTGGTAATATCGAAGATATTTTATTTATATTTATTGTCAACCTATATTATGATGTTTCATAAAAAAATTCGATCTCTATCAAAACAGTTTTATGAATTTTATTTGAGTTCAATACGAATTTTCATTTTTTCGCACATGTTATAAGTAGGTAGGTAACTATGACAAAAAAATGATCGGTATTTTTATTTCATTTTTAATATCTTCATTTTAATACATATTTTTAAAACTTAATTGGAAATCAGAAAGAAATGATAGTCAAAAATAACCTGGGTCCCGAGTAGGTACCTACTTAAATTTTAAGTCATATAATTTTTTTATCATCGATTCTTTACATAAATACATACACAGTTTGTGGCAAAGGTGCGAAATCCAACATAATATCCGCTATCACATGGATATGTTTTGAGTTAAATTATTGTATGATTATATTGTGCGAAAATTAGTTGTTATAAATTAATTTTCAGGGTAACTAGCTACCTTCAAGTTCAAATATGAATTTGGATGTGATTTTGTGTTAGATATTCCAGAATTCCCAACGTTATATTTCAAAGCCCTAAAACTACAGCAACGCACCGATTAAGATAAGTAACGTCATAAGAAAATACTGACCTTCTAATGTTTATAATATTATAATCAATATGAAACCCTTGACTAGAAATCGTTTTCTTGCATGACTCCGAAATTCGAAATCTCCATACACGAAACAACGAACTCCACTTCCATCCATAGCTTTAGCCACACGACATGGTCTAAATGGAACTGGAAGGTCACAGAAAGAATGTTGTGCCGTTTTATGGCCCATATATTAGAGGTTTCCTTTTATTTAAGACTTTTGTGACAAACATTCGTATTATTCCCCTATATTCGAGGCTTACAAAATGACTTGCAACGTTTGTTGTGTTTCAAAATATATAACTGCCTTTTATTTGTGCGAGGCGTAAACATAAAAAAATATCATGAAACGAGGGATATATTTAATTCTTAACGTTTGATATTTAGCAACACATTTTTTTATGTGAAGTATTAAACAAAAAAACGAATAGAAAAACCTAGGACGTACAGCTAAAAATAACGGAAGATCTAGCTATCGGCGCTATTTGAAGTACCTAATTTTTGTTCTAACATAACCATAGAAATTCAATCAATTTATTTATTTATTTTTTGTCAACAATTATAATGGTACATAAAAAACATTACAGTCAATCATCTCACTAGGGTTGAACCTGTATCGAGATGAGCGACTTTACAACAACGAGTGAAATTTGAACAATATTATAATTTTAGAATATTGAATAACAAAACAAACAAAAACATTAACAAACACTAAGTCAAAAAATTTTTTTTTTTAACAAATACTATGTTACAATATTGTCTGCAGTTGGGCACAAGGAAGATAACTGTGACAATAATATCTATGCAACCAACATACAGACAACTAACACAAAAGAACATGACATGTATAGGGTGACCATACACTTCAAAGACCACAAAAAAAAAATTAAATTAAAAATGAATTAATGGGAGAGGTTTTAATTAAAATGTGCTGCTTGACATTGCTCTTGAACAAAGCAAGCGTTTTCAATGCTTTTATATCATTTGGAAGGAAGTTAAACAGTAATGGTGCATGATAAAAATAATTTCTCTGTCCAAATGTTGATTTAACAATTATCGGCTGATAATTTAGAGAAGCTCCCAGTCTAGTGAAACGCACCTGCTGAGTTCTCTGTGCCAAATCAATGCAGCTGTAAAATTTACACAGTGCTTTCAATATGTAAAGCTCCCTAGCATTCATAACTTTACACTCATTATATAATAGTTCAGATGGATATACAAATTTTTTTCTATACATGACCTTCAGGATCATTTTTTGTGCTATATTTAATGGTTCTAAATTTGTTCTGTAACAACCCCCCCAGCATACTATGCCATATGACAGCAAAGACTGAACAATAGAGAAATATACAGTTTTCAGTTTATCTTTATCCAAAATATATCGAAGATCTTTGAATATATATGTTAATCTTCTAATTTTATTAGATAAAAGAATCATGTGTTCATTCCATTTCAAAAATTTGTCAACTTTTACACCAAGATACCTGATACTGTCCACTCTTTCTAAGGATTCACAAGTGCAAGTATGAGAACAATTATGTATTATTACAGGTTTTTGAATTGAAGGTTGGCTTTTGGAAGAAATACTAAAAGTAATATATTTAGTTTTGCTTGAATTTAAGGTCAAAATATTGTGATCAAGCCATTTTTTACAACATTTAATCCAAGATTACATTTTGAATATGTTGCCTCCCAAGAATTGCCAGTAAATATTAACACGGTAAATATCAATAATTTTTTTATTTATTTGATAAAAAATTGACTGTAAATATCAAGAATTGAAATATAGTTATATGAATGCCGTTAACGATGTGATATGTTTTCATATCATCAGCATTTATTCTGTACTTTGCTTATTATTGTCTGATTCTTTGTTCTTTAGATACCAACGTATTTAAATTTACTTTTTGCTCGTTTTGCGAGGAACTTATATGGTCAGTTGTGAATGGAGTTGTTAAAGGAAATGTCCATGAAGGTTCGAATTTTCTCTTAGTTTGGTCCATCTTATTTCTTGACAAAAATGTTATAATATCAATAACATTATTAACACATATACATATACCTATCCATTATTTATGCATACCAAAACTATATTTTAAAAGATTTATAATGACAATTGTACCTATTTGGAAATTTACTGGAAGTACTTTTTCAATTTGGTCTGAGATGTTTTTGAATGCAATATAATTAAGCAGAAAAGAAAAATAATCAGAATAATATAATATAAGGATATTTTAACTTAGTTATCTCAACAGGTATTTTTGAATTACAGACCAACAGGTCTACTATACGAAAAAGAAGATGTGATCAAATTTGAACCTGTAACTTTGGTATGATTATTGTTCCAGCGCACTAGCCACTCTGCCTACGAACAACGATCAGTGCTATTTTTTAAATATTATTTAAAGTGATGCTATCTCTTTGTTTTCAGCGTGCATTTTGAACTAAATCCGTTATTATTTTTGAGTCGAACAGTTTATCCTTAATGGTAAATGTGAGTTGTATTTTACGAGTGTTTCAACTTCGACAAAAGCTCAGCACCTGGAAGTCGTATAGTGTTCGCGATGATCCCTTGGTGCATATTTTTATACCAAGTGAGTTCCGTGTTAGGATTTGAATATCTCTTTTCTTCATGCACTATATATATTTCTTTTGTCTAACAACCTTACTACTTTCAATATACAGCTCTATATTAACAACTATGTACCTACACACTTATTTAAAAGTTTGAGTTCCTACCCGAGATTTTATAATGTAGGTAGGCAATCTTTTAATTATATTTTCACCATTGTAGAGTATGTATACAAGTGGTATGTAACACATGAGATCTAACTGTAGATAGTGATATTATGTATAGTTGAAGAATACATGCCAAACTATATACTCATAAATCCATATTATTGAATATTTCAAGATATTTTGATTTCTATACAAAACATGTAGGTATGAAGGTAGGAATAATATAGTATGGAGGTCAGTCCATTTTTCCTACCCAGAATATGAAAACAGCATGATGGTATGTGTGTTTGGAGATTAGGTATGAAACTATTGAGAGTCTTCGTATATACATATTGTGTAGTGTATACTGCCATATAAATTGTATGAAACAATGTCGTCATTTAATTCAATTTTATAAAAATTGTTGAAAAAAGTTTGAATAGTATGACTATAATGTGCATATTTCCTGTCGAAAATTAAATTATCTAGTTTGGGTGTTTTGGCGTTTTTCGTTATTTCTAAAATATTTGGTAATATAGGCTGTTAAAAACATAAATTTATCATAAATAAAATGTTTTTAAATTCATTTTTCAGCGTTCTGGATTTTATGGTTTTTGAGATATATAATAAAAATAAAAGTATGAAAATTGAAGGCTTAAATTTTCAAAATCTACAACCATTAACACGCCGAAGAACTATAACGAATGCAGTTAATAATCATATTGATAGTTCTGACATTCTTCTACGACAAACATTTCACACTCCATCTTGCAACAGCAGACAATATAATAGGTACCTTTAATCTTACTCGAAAAAGCGCTCTTTCATTTATAGGTCAACAAACTCCTTCAACTCAAACTTTAATCTGATTGACATTTTTGATTCGATTGTTCAAGCGATTACGAAGTTGGTATGACACACTCAAAAGATGACCTAAACTCCTTTCCACTCCTCCTTACTCATTCTCTTTTTTTCCTCCTACTCGTCCCCTCCCACTATTCATCACTAAAGTGAATATTGTAATTTTTATTTCATTTTATTTATCATTATGTGCAGCATCACAGCCTCAGCGTCAACAGGTACAGCGTCAAATATCAATTTATCATGCACCCAATAAAAATTTTCCACATTCTGGAGACTTACGATTGTTATGGTCGAACAGATCCAGACTGAAAACACAATTAAAAACTGTGTCTCCACCGGGAATCGAACCCGGGATCTTTGGATCAGCAGTCAGATACCTAACCAACTGAGTCACGAAGGCCAAATTGTCAAATAGTTTCAATAGAAAAATCACTGGAATGTTTTTGATAGGTCTAATTTTACTTTTTCGTCTTCTATTTTGTTCTTGTTTTTTTATTTAAAACTGTAAATATTCCCTAATGAAATAAAATGAAATAAAATGAGCTTCAATAAGCACACCAAATATAAGTCATCATTTACAGGAAAAATAGTTGAAAAGAGGGTCAATAGTTTAATTGTTGAAAAGTGGAAAGAGAATTGTTGAAAAGAAGACTCGATCTAAGGTATAGTTTATGAAAATTTTGTGGGTGTGTATTGTGTGTAATTACATAAAAAAATATGTAAAATGTACAATAAACACTCGCCTTTGCAAACATTGCTTACAATGGTGGGTTTTAGGTAAACTCTTCCTTTTATTATGTGTTATAAATTGTGGGATAAAAATTTTGTAAATGTTACTTTTCAGTTTGCTGATTTTTTTAAACTTCAAGAATTTTTTTGACTACCTAATTTAGGTAAAATCTATTTATAGTAAATATATAAGTAATTGGTAGTTAAGTCTGCTCATAAACGGGCTTATCATTGTTGCTTGCCCATAAATTTGCAAAAGTAATTACAATTATATTAATATTGTGCGTTGAACAGTGACAAGAAGAGAATGCTATGGATAGTTTAATTCTTCCAACTATTAATTATTTACAATTGATAAATAGCAGATAACACACACGGTTATAGTTTGCGAATCCATGATTTATGTACAAAGTTAATACTTGTTTTAGCCTTCAATGCGGACCCCCATTAAACAAATGTGTTCCAGTAGCATTTGGGTCCAGCTATTGGTTCATTATCCAAACATGCCCCTTATCAAATAAGTGACCAACCACTGCGTCGGTTAATTACTTTCTGTGACAATCAGAAACTTGGGGGTATGGTATCGGATCCGTACCAGGGCGGCAGAACTGAGAACGGGCAGGTCTGGTGGTAACACTTTGCAAAGTAATCGGAAACATGACTTAATTGAATCTGTATCCTTAGGTATTGTATTATTATTAATTATAGTTTTGGAGATTTTGACCGTTCTCCCTTCAAACTTGGATTAGTTTTGTAAAATCCCCCTTCCCGCCTCGTTCTGTAACTTTCTTCAATTTTCTTGACTGTAAATTTTCGAAAGACATGAACAAGGTTTTAATCAAAGAGGGTGGATACCTTGTGTTTTTTACAGTTGTTGCTTGCCGACTTGAAATCCACGTCATGAAAATGTCAGAATGCGACATGCCAGACAAAATCGAATTTGTTTCAAAGCAAAAATTAGAATTTGTGATAAACAAAAAAAAGCGTCGAGATTAAATATGACAAGATTAAAAATAATTTCATATCACGTGTTGGAAAAAATGATTAGATATTTCAATGGGTTTTATAATCAGCTCTTTTTGGCACTTTAAGTATAAGTAGTGTTTGCAAGGTTTTCGAGTTCTCCGGGCTCTTTTTGTTTTTTCGTTCATTTTTACAAAGTTTTGTAAAGGGCCGTTATTAGTCCCTCTAATCAGAACGGGTGGTGATGGAGGAAAATCATGTGTAATATTAAGATATGTGTGTGTGTGTGTGTGTGTGTGTGAATCATGATGTGTGAAAGGGACATGCCAGTGTGCGAGACGGATGGATGAATTATGTCAGAAGCGAATATTATATTAAAAAATTCTAGACCTAATATTTTTTGCCTGTTTTATTGAAAATATACTACAATTGAACCGTATGTAGATACGATTCTTCACAGGGCCACAAATATAAATATTTTTTTGGCATTTGATTTTATAATATTTTCATGGCCACTCAAATGAACAACGATGCTAAAAAACATTAAATTTTCTATATTTCTTAATTTTCTTTCAGGGCCTGCTTAGTCCGAAAGTTCTACATTATTTATATGGCGCGCGAAAAGATAGAGGGCATTCTGCATACGGCCAGTAGGTAGCGACAAGAGCTTGTTTATATTGTAACATCTGTACGGCGTTGTTATTGAAGAAATCATCCCCCATAATAGTGATTAAGGATTATAGAAGATATACTGTGCAACCCTCCAACGCAGTAGGTACACCATATTATGTTTCAAATAAATACATTTTAACAAAAAATAATTTGCATATCACTTGTTATTCTCGGATCAACAGAAAAGAATTTAAACAAACAAAAAAGTATCAAAAAAGAAAATTTCAAAGTGAGAAAATGTGATTTGAGATAACGGAGAAATTTATTTCGCCGAGGGATGATAAATGCATTTCGATTTTGTCTTTTTACAGTCTCTTCGATGGTTCACCACTCCAACACTCTACAAAGAGTACTTACATCCTACTTCTTTGAGCTGGATTATATTATTATGATGATGGTATTTTTCAGTGGCCTTTGACCAAGATCTTTGCTTCCGCTTTGATAAGCTTCCCATCTGAATGAGAGCATGAGAGTAATGTAGCGAGAAACGCTGGATTTTAATATGCAGAAAAATATTATATTTTTATCTTGAAACATGATGTTATTATTTGGTACTTCTTAAAACATCAGAATTTTATTTCAATATACATGAAATATAAGTATATTTGTTAAGGCATTTTTTCTGTCCACTTCTATGAGATTGTGAAGAGTTAGGCATGATGTTACATTTTTTATCATTTATTTCATTTCTTCAACGGGTATCATGTAGAGACAACATACTATGATTTTTATAAAGATACGAGTGACGTTGATGAAATTCCATCGTCATCTTCTTCTTCTTACATCAAGATCAAATACATACAAGAGCTGTGTCAGAGAAAAGCTCTCTCTGGAAGGCATCTTAGGTCTTCTGGATCACAGAGTACCAACTCCCTAAAGGAGTTGGACAGAGCCAATAAAACGGCTTACTATGATCGATGCTTTGGTGTGAGTGGTCCTATAAAGTGGAATAAATTGCCTCTAGATGTCCACAGTGCAAATAGTAAGAGCACTTTCTCTAAAGGACTGAAGACAGCTTTGTTTCGTAGAGCAATATAATATCTATCTAAATAACAGCGCCCTTGGAATGATCTTGAATCATTAAACGGCGCTATACAAATTATTATTATTATTATTAATCTTCTCTATGTGTCCTGTCGGGTCCCCCCGATGTTGACGATCACTCGGGAGAAACTTTCCCTGTCCTGTGGGGTGCGGAACAAGTCCTCCACACGCCTCATTCCAGTCCACTCCCGAATGTAACGGAGCTAGGATAGCTGCGTCCTGCCGACCCCTCTACGGCCCTCAATCTTTCCTTTTATGATCAACTGTACGATCATAAAAGAACGATTGAGTATTTTTCGCCTCTCATTATGTGACCAAAATATAAAGTCTTACGGAGCAAGACTGTCGTGAACAACTGTCTGTCAGTATTAGCTCTACGCAAGACTTCAACGTTGCTCACCATGTCGGTCCAGGATATCCTTAGAATTCTACGATGAATCCACATTCCGAACGCTTCCAGGCGGTTTATGGTAAAAACCTTGAGGGTCCATGCCTCAACACCGTAGAGCAGGACCGACCATACATAGCATTTGATCATCCTTTGTCGTAGTTTTAGATTGATGTCTTTCTCATTTTATTAAAAGAATTACGTGCCGCTTCTATCCTGAATTTTATTTAAATATCAGGGTCTAGGTTTTCGGTTATAATACTGCCCAGGTATTTAAATTGTTTCACCCTTTTAATGTCAACACCGCCCAAATTGAGGCGTACGTTTGAGTGGCTCTCCCGACTAAAAATCATCATTTTGGTCTTGCTGACATTCATATTCAAACCGAAGCGTTCACCGGCGGAGTTGATTTTATTTAGGAGTTGTTGGAGGTCCTCAGCACTATCTGCAAGTAAAACAGTGTCATCTGCATCCATCGACATCATTTTTATTTTATTTATTTATTTATTGAGACATTCACGGCTCAAAGCCCTTTACAAAAACAAAATATTAGATAACACAGCATAAACTTAACCAAAGAAATACAATTTATAAATATTCATAACATCTAGACGTACAATATGAAATATGCATGGTGGTAGTTCTTGTTTTGTCCGACGAGCAGCCGCTCCGGGGATGAACAGAACACTTAGTTCTATAACGTTCCCTATGGAGTGGGGTAGGTGACTGCGACTTTCCTAAATGACTTTCCTAGACATACCAAGGGTAGCAGAGGATGTAGAAAATAAATAAAAACACATAACTAAGGTAAATTAAACACTAAAGTTCAGTTTGGATCTGTTTGACAATAAAGTCTCCAGAATGTGTCAAGTTGCATGTTATTGGGTGCGTGTTAAATTAATATTTGACATTATAGTACCTGTTAGTTGCCCAAGAAGTAATGTAAAATAAAATGTATAGAGTTCTATGCTTTCAGTCGATTCGTCAAAATTTGTTTTATCAGACGAGATTATATACTATAAAATATTTTTCATAAAATCGAAGTTGGTTCGAGTATTATAATTTCAATTTCAAATATGTTCAACAAAATCAGCTTGAGTGACTTTGGGTAGATTCCTTTACATTTTAATCTCAAAACATTTTACACTTACGTTCTTCAGAAATAGTGTAGGTACCTATCTATTTTAAAACTGATTGTATTAGGTGCCAACTTAATTTGGTTCAAAAATCAATTATTAATAATCAATATTAATATTCTGATTAAAATGTCAGACTTCTCAATTTATGTGTGCGTGCGTGCGTGCGTGCGTGCGTGCGTGCGTGCGTGCGTGCGTGCGTGCGTGCGTGCGTGCGTGCGTGCGTGCGTGCGTGCGTGCGTGCGTGCGTGCGTGCGTGCGTGCGTGCGTGCGTGCGTGCGTGCGTGCGTGCGTGCGTGCGTGCGTGCGTGCGTGCGTGCGTGCGTGCGTGCGTGCGTGCGTGCGTGCGTGCGTGCGTGCGTGCGTGCGTGCGTGCGTGCGTGCGTGTGTGTGTGTGTGTGTATGTGTCTCTTATAACTTTTGATCCGCTTAATTTACAGAGTCCGAAATTTCAGAATATATAAATAGTTATAGGCCTTCAAAACTTTTATAATCAGAATTTTGAATTTTTGTTACAGTCAGGGGTATTCAAATTGTGAATTTTTACTTTATTTTTCCATATATCTCAGAAACCATAAAAGCTAGAACGCTGAAAATTTGTACGAACATAGACAAATACAAAATCACCAATATTTTTTTCCAAAAAACTTCCAGGTTTCTCAAACATTTTTTATTAAGAAAAATATATTTTTAATGATAAATTTATGAGTTTAACTGCCTATATTTCTAAATTTTTAAAAAATATCAAAAAAAGCCGAAACATCCCAACTAGATAATTTAATTTTCTACAAAAAATATTAAAATTGTAGAAGTACATCTCGAATTTTTTTAACAATTTTTAGTAAAATTGAATTTAGTGACGACATCGCTTCATACAATTTGTATGGCAGTCGCCTATACACAATATGTAAGAAGACATAATAGTTTGATACATACATACAGAACCATCATGCTGTTTTCATATTCCGGGTAGGAAAAGAGGACTGACCTCCATACTGTCCTATCTTGACATACATACGAACATGTGTTAAAATTTTCAATAATTTGGATTTATGGGTTTATAGTTTGATTCTTATACTTCAACTATACATACTATCGCTTTCGACAGTTGGATCTCATGTGTTACATGCAACTAGTTAAAAATAATCTTTTAGTTGACGATTTTCATCAGAAATTTTCCGGTAATGAAATATTTTCATTTAAGTTTTGTATGCGAATATCACTATTGTATCAGCTCGCCTACTCTTCATTGCAAATGATTTGTAATTTCGACGTTCGAAATGCGAATAATAATAATTATCGAAACTTTTCAATAAAATTTTAAAGGTTTTCCGAATTTTCATTTGACGTGATACTATCGGGTGGCTTAAAGTTTTCGGTTTTTGGATTATCATCTATTGTACTTTCTTTTCAGATAGAGACATCTCTGTTTTATTATTTTATACGAATAACATCTGGAATAAAATTAATCTGCTTCTTTGTCTAATTTATCCATTTCATTACATCGTGTAATTGCTTTACGTTTTCTTTGACTGATTTAACAAAGAACAAAAGTATTATACAAGACATTTTTATAATAATTTGAGGCAGATTTTTGGATATATGAATGCAAAGTACAAAATGAAATCCATTTCTTCTTTATAACAAACTTGTTTAACAACATAATCGAAATGAATAGTTTCAAATACGCTGCAACAAAATGATGGAATGACTTTCATTTATATTTTTAAGGGGAATATTGTCGAGCGATGGTTCTGGCCTCGCAATCATAGTGTGAAGTATGTAAGAATTTATGTGTATTTATGTGTGTGGGTGTGTGTGAATAAATGTGGGTATATATGTATGTGTGTATGTATATTTATGTATGTGTGAATGTTTTTTGCATTTTTTGTGTTTACATTATAATACATAAGCAATAGGATCATGTCAGCTGCTGGGGGCTTGTCTTCCTGCAACATAGCTCAGCATGGTTCTTTTGAGTTGGAAAAGATTTATTTTTTATTTTGTTGATATATTTCTTTGTAGGTATTCGTATGCAAACTTTTTTTCGTCTCAATAAATATTTAATTAATATTTATAAATTAAAAATGACTAGGACCTTAAACCCGCTCCGAAAATCAGAAATGAAATTCCTTCAAGCCATCTCATGTAAAATGTCGAGAGACATAGTGTGAAACGAGAATATTTGACAGACCTGTGAAACTGGAAATATTATACAATGGAGCAGTGTTAAAGGAAGACTTTCGAGGACCACATAACAGGATGGAACAGACCAACTCTATAATTTGAGGCACGTGGATGTAACCGGAAGACCACCAAGATGATAGAGGGACAGTTTAAATTCAGGTTTCCAAGAGTAAAGTTAAAAACAAATATGTAAGCAGATCCACGTACTTCCTACACAGAGAAGAATATTAAAAGAATACCATAACACATACATGCTACAACATTATTTTCAAGAAACTTCCAAAGAATATACATAAGAAATTTAAACCATGAACAGCTAGGAAACATTATAAAAAAATATTTTAAAGTTAAGAAATAGAAAATGGGTTAGAATAATAATGGGGTTTAGTTTAATTTGTCATTTTAAGACAAAAAAAACACTATGAACTGACATCGAATTTACTGTTGTATATAAATCTTATATAGAAATAAAAAAATGATTGACGACTATGAAATAATTTTGAATAGCACAAATCTATTAGTTTCCTTAGTAGGTTAATAAAATATACAGTAAAAATTCAGTAAAATGTACCTATTGTTATAGACTTGTCTTACAGTTGGGAATATTATCTAAATAGTCATTTAGATAAATAATATTCCAAAACATATTCTAGAAGAAATTGTGTATCAATAGATAAGAAAAAATGTTAGTTTTAATCTTTAGTCGTTTCATATTATTTAATACTGACATTTTAATAGTTTTGTTTGTCACACATTTAGGGATGATAATATAATCTGACTTGATAAAGAATATAATATTTAAGAAATACTTACATTACATATAATGCATCCACTAATAGATAAAAATATAACACTTGTGTCTATTCAATGTTATCAAGTACATATGTATTATATTATCAACAGGATATACTGAGAGAAATGTTATCATGTTTACTTATTAAAAATGAAGTATTTATGATGATAGATTAATAAGTGCCAGAGTGTCGATTATGATAGAAATATTAATTTCATAACATGTTTAAAGCCATCGACCCCTTGTACTTGAAGAAACAAGATAAAAGTTCTCTGATATCAATTTACAATAAAAGCTAAATTGATATCTATTCTATGTCAATCATTTAGTGTAAGCTTTAGAGTAAGCACGTAATTATAATATTCATCTCTTCTGTCTTAATTCGGAAAATAAACAATTAATACACATGTACGGTGTTTAAATCAAATAACCCGGACATCACAGACATCACACTATTCGAAATACATTGCGATCACTATAATATTATCTACAATTAGTCAGTAAATTTTTTAAACAATCGACTTCGTCTTTAAAAGTAGATACTATTCTTAAGCAACATAATATCGGATAATACTCTTTAGAGATGAAAAGTTTATTTCATCAAAATTAATTTTATTTCAAGACTTAGTAATTTTTTTCATGAATAATTTAAATGATTAATTTAAGTTTTAATGGAATATGTACATTATTGAAAGATAGTGTAAAAAACTTTCGAAACATTTCGAGTGTAAATAATATTATCTTTTACCTGAAGTTTTGTTGATGGGTGAATAAAATATAAGATATTATGGTAAAGAAAAATTAGGAATTAAGTGACATAAGAAATATTTTTGGAAATAATATTTCTACTAAATAATGGTAACTAAGAAGTGTAAAACATTTGTATTTTGACTACCTATTACATTATTTGAAATTTATAACTAATTCCATTTTAACTAATAAATTTCTTAAATATGTAGATGGTATATTCTCAATTATTGTAAAAACATAAAAAATAAGAGAAAAATAAGTTAATTTTCTTTGAAATTTGTTTTGGAACTTGTAAAGTTTCTAACTCAATTAGTTTTAATAAGATGTCGCGAAGGGTCTTCGCAATTAAAATTAAATTGTCCAACATAATTCAAAAGAAACCCTTTATTGGCGTTCATACTAAGGGTATTTTTCTAATTTTCAAAATGATAAATAATAAATTAAATAATGCGATGAAGATAAATGATATTAAATAATTTAGCAACACTCATTCAAGGCTATTTAAATGATTACAATTTTGCCAAATATATAGGTGAGAATAATTTTGAAGGAATGGGGATACATCTGGTATTTTGATGCTTACAATGTTGCCATTTATTTTATTTTTTATTCATTTCTTACATTTTTTTATTCATTATTTTTTACACCAGAGAATTCTTGGACCATTGGAAATATCTGCAAAAGAAGAAAAGTGTACCAAGTGAAATCCAAAATTATCACTAGTAAAAGAAAGAATATAAAATTAATTATTTTAAAATATCGAAATATTTTGGTGGCTGACTATAATAAAGCATTATTTTTTTATCTTATAATGTCTATAAATGTATTATTTTAAAGGTATAATATATTAAGTAAAAATTAATTTATTTACCGATAAGTTGAAATATTGGCAAAGTTGATGATAATAATGTCGATAGAAAGTCAATTTTATTGCTCTCTCTGCTAAAATTCTCCATCCTTTTTTTTGTTCTTCGATAGACTTTACGATAGTTTCATTGGCTTTTACCAAAATCTCTTGATCTTCCGTTAATTTCTTCATAGTTTCAGTATTAGACTTTTCGATTTCATTGAATGACTGTAAAAACTTTTCATATTTTTTATCAGCTGTATCGTTTAATGTTTTCTCCGTCACTCTCAAAGCTTCTTGGTGTCTTTTTAATTCTTCAGTTACGGTTTTGATATATTCTTGTTGCTTAGCATCAGCTTCCTGCCTGGTTTTCTCAGAATCTGCTTTGATTGCTTCAATTTGTTTATAGCTGGCATCTTTCATGGTTCTTCTCTTTCTAAATCTGATTCAATTTTTTTTTCCAGTTTTTCAATAATTTTTTTGGATTCTTCTTTATCTTGTAAAACTAATTTTTCATAATAAATTCTTCGTTCTTCATTTTCAATCTTGGCTCTTTTTTGTGACTCTTTCATTTCATCAAGGCATTGTTCAATATACTTTTGTTGCTCCAAAATAGCATTTTTCTGTTTTTCGAATTCGTCTTTTAATCGCTACTCCCACCACCACCCGCTCCGCATATGGGGACTGTCAACGGCCCCTTCGCAGAACGCTAGAATGATTGACAAAAAAAACAATGCATGGCACGAAGAGTAGCTCATGGAGCCCTCTAGATTAGCAATCTCGGCACCATGGTGCAAAAAGAACAATCAACAAGTGCGAATTGAGATTCACACTTGCGGACTGTCGGCGACTTCAGATCCATATATATAGGGCATCAGAGAAGTGACCAAGATCTCTGGAAACAGAGAAGTCAGTGAGAATCTTCGGATAATAAGGCACCGTATCTATGGCAAAATCGTTTGAAGGCTTTGTAATTGTTCTTCGAGATCACTAAGTCCGCATGTCCAATGGGACCTTGAAGAGGCCCACGGACAGCAACGAGGAGCTCCGATCTGTAAGAGGACACAATTGGGTGGGAACACTCCCAAAGGATGTGATCCGAAGTTTGGTCCGGACATTGACAAAACGGACATGAGGAAGAGGGAGCAATGTTGAAGCGATGGAGATAGCTTTTAAAGTTACCGTGTCCTGTGAGAAATTGAGAAGTCCAAAAGTCTGGAACAACCCAAGGAGATTTCAGTCGCGACCTCACGTCAGGAAAAAATAAAAAGGTAACTCTACCAACTAGACAGGTCGTCCAGCAGTTTTGCCAAATGTTTAGTAGAGTGTCGCTCACGTTTCTCTTAATTGAGCTTCGAGACATTCGACTTTCAGGGGGGTGAAAAGAAGTGTCACCGACGACAGAAGGGCGGCCTCGCAATAAATTGAAAATAGCACCTCTACGTTGAATTTCAAGATCAAGGGGGGTTAAGCCTGTCAAAATTGGCAGGGCTTCGGTGGGGCTTGTTCTGTAAGCTTTGGATAGTGCAATGAGAGCGAATCTTTGGCCTGAAAGCAAGGTTCTTCGAATATGCTGAAACTCGCAGGCGTTAGACCAACAGCCTGCCGCATAGCAAGCGATGCCAAGATAAACGGCTTTGTAGAAAAGGCGGGCGATAGGAAATTGCAGACCCCAGCTTGCTTTAGCGAGGTGTCCTATTTTAATGAAAGCAAACTTAGCCTTATCTACTTCGTCTTTTAATATGTTCTTTTCTCCTTCACTCCTTTCTTTCATTGCGTCAATACTATTTTTGAACACTTGTTGCTGAATAATGAAATCCTCTTTGGCCCTTTTCTGAATCACAATTTGTTCGTTGATGGTCAATTGCATTAACTTTTCATACACTCTCGAACATAAATCTGACAATGTTTTCTTAACCGATGAGAACATTCCATTTAACTCCACTGCAAATATTTTACTTCTCTGAACTTCCAAAATATTATCCACAAATTCAACAAATCTAAGTCGTTCCCGAAATTTCATATCCTCTACTTTCTTTAAAATATTTGTATCAAGTGCTACCAAAGTGTCCACCATCTCGTCCAGTGAAGAATATTATTGATGAAACTGTTTCAATTTGTTTGAGCGCGACTTTATATTGTCTTTAATAATTTCTGCCTGCTCTTTAGTTTCTATTGAATCAAAAGAGACAATCGGTGTCGATGTCATGGACGAAATCAACGAATGTTCCCTCCACAAATTTCAAAATTACCTCTAGATCATTCATTACCTCTAGAGTGTTTGTATTTGCTGTCGACAATTACGATAGTATTTCCAAATTGCTATTTATTTTGTTTTAAAAGTGTATACCTAAATATACCTACAAGTATATAACTGCTTTTAATTGTATGTTTTCTGTAGGTATTTTCTTTTACTGCAAATGTATAAGTGAATTAGATTTTAGATCAATTTTTATCTATCTATAAAGAAATTCCCAACATCTTTTTGAAGTTCTATTGAAAGACGTTAGAGGCAGCCCAGACTAAGTAACACTATTAGGAGAAAATGTTCGCCAAATAACTCGATATTGGTAATTAGATTTGTTGGTTCCCATTTATAAAGGTATCTCTACAAAGGTGAATGGCATACAGGGAATATTATTTATATTCTGAGAGCGGTTGAAGAGGTCATTAGAGCCACATCTATCTGAATTGTAGGTTAGGCCTGTAAGCCTTTCTCCGCATTCAATTTCCTTAGTAGGTACCTATCTAGCAATTCAGATAATAAATTATTCGAAAAATCCCGATCGCAAAGGCAATTACTGTGGTAAAATTTATATAAGTTTATATGTTAAGTAAGTGTTAACTAGACAATGATTTTATTGAAATCTGTGGAAATGAATCCAAAATTATTGGAATATTATAATTCATAATGATTGAACCACGAATGAGCTATTGTATATGACAGGTTTCAAAGCGACCTGTTTCTTCCAAAGAAAAATCCAGAAAACTATAGTATAAGTGTTTTGTCAGAGCTTACATTGATGATTTGTTAAACGGAATTCCGATTTGTAGGTTAGAATATTTTTCATTTATATTTCTGTATGTGTACATACGTAGGTATGCGTGTATCATAATATTTTGAAAGATTCCAACATTATTTGATACAAGTTTGTAAAATAGCTATAAACCTACATATTATAGTTGAATGAAATGGCTGACGTATAACTGGATAAAACGGATATAATATGTGCCAAACTGACCATTAATAATGCGTATTATCTGACGTGTCCACTCGCAGCTAGGAATATGTGCAGGTGCCACTCAACACTAACAGAAAATTGATTTCAAACAATCCTCCTTCTATCATTTCGTTAAATAGCCAATATGAAAACTACTGCAGAAATGGATCTGTCTCGTTTATTTATTTTTCCTTTATTAGAAATTATAAATTTTGACGTTAGTTTCGTAATTTTCAGTTAGAATTCTATTTATTTGGTAGAGATCATAATACTACTACTTCTCTACTTTATAGCCTCACAACCCTTTGTCGGGTCTCCAAGATCAGTCGCCACCCTCTTCTATCCAGAGTGGCAGTTCTCCAGTTCACACCGAGCACTATGCAATCGCCTGTGACTCCATCCAGCCAGCGAAGCGTCGGCCTTCCCACCCGTCTTCTTCCCACTGTATTAACCACTGGACTGTACGTGACCGATCCGCCTATGTCGTGCGTTTTGACAACACGTACTACACTTATGTATATCACCATACATCTGATAGAGTTCGGCATTGTGTATTCTCCTACAGACACCATTCTCATAAACTGGAGCATATATGCCTCGCAAAATGCACCTTTCAAATATGTCTAGGGCTTTTTCATCCTGCTGTGTTGAACTCCACGTTTCTGACGCATACAAAAGGACAGGTCTTACTAGGGTCTTGTAGAGAGTGTTTTTGGTCTTCCACGAAAGTAGACGGGATCTAAGTTGGCTTGTAAGTCCAAAGTAGCATCTGTTGGCTGCCACTATCCGCTTACTTATCTCACCCGATAGAGATCATAATACTTTTATAAAATATTAAACTTTTGTAAAATAAAAATATTTTATCTTTATAGTTTTAATACCCACTATTGTTTGGCAGTAGGTAAACCCTTATCTTTGCATAGATTCTCTTGTTTGTCCCTGTTGTAATTCATTATAAAATTGTTATCATTAAATGATAGAAGAATGATTACTTGAACATTTTGTCTTTAAAAATACTTCTTCTTCTCCTCCTTCAGCCATCTCTGAACTGCTGGATGTAGGCGTCTTCTAGTTGTCCCCGCTCATCTCTTCTTTGTGGTTTTCACATCCACCCACTGCCAATGACGAGGACAATATCATCTGCCCACCATTTTTGGTTACAATAAAATGCTTCGAAAAATAATTGTTCGAATCCACAATTTTACGAATAACAATCTAAATTGTGTGAACTCACATTCGTTGTAAAACCAAATTCACCGAATCGAATATATATTTGTGTTGTTATGTTGCCTCCATTTGTCATATTTGTTAGCAGTGAAAAATTGTTATTTATTAAGTTTAATATAATCTTACTTCCAACAAAACAAAAATAGAAATTTTAAAAAGATCGATTCACAACTTTAAATATCTCTACATTCTTTAAATTGTACGAAAACTGTTAACTTAAAAAATAAGACGAGTTAAATTACTGCAAACTGTTTTTGGTTTATAATTTAAGTAACACATATTATATGTATAATGTTTATATTGTGTGACTGTTTGTTTGCTTAAAAATAAATAATAAATCGTAATATTAATTAGAACTTTAGAGATTTCGACATCAGGGGGGCAAGTCTGGTCAACTATCCATGTTTACCCATATCATGGATAAAATAATCTTTAAAAGTTGTATAATATCTTAACATGTTCGAATATACCAGATTTGCTGAATATATAAAGTGAATTTTACCTGTTTGTAGATAAGCATTGAATATTATTTTAAAAAATCATATTTTCAAACGAAATTAAAACGTATTGCAGTTTTTAAAAATGTTCTATAATATACACTTACATTTGCTTTAGTTTTAAAATTAATTAAAACGAGGAAAGCAACGAACGTTCTACAAAGAAATATTAATTTGTCAGTACGCTAGTTAATACTAGCGTATTGACAAAAAATGAGAAAGTGGAAATCAAAGTAAGTAAAATCGAATGCATTGATAATAGTTTAGTTTAGAATGAAAAACGGCATCTTTGTTCGCAAATTTTATGTAATAATACTAAAAAAAACACTTCCTTGCACCCAGCGCAAGTAGGGATTTCATTGCCATATGGAAATTTCTATTGATTAACCAGCGTTTCCAGCTCAGAGACGCATTTCGTGAAAAATTAAATTCAATAAATTTCTCTTGTACTGAGGTTCGAAGTATGTAAGAACTTACTAATAAGAGACAAAGTTTTTTGGATACTTTATTGTCTTCCCTAGGGATTGTCTCAATATACAGTGTTGTATTTAGAATCAAGATCCTTAGTTGCAATCATCTCAACCGTAGCGTGAGCAAAGCAATCTAGTCACGAGTGAGCACTACATATCTATTTGACCTTGTTTAAAAGTGACCTTACACATCACTGAACATTGAACATTCAATACACATAGTAACCGACCTAGTATGTTTCTATCTATTTAGTAGTGCGACATGTAGGTATGTACCTAGAGAATACACTCTATAGAAGGGATATGGAAAATTCTGAATGTAACGCTTTCTTTTATCTTCAGGATCAGCGCAGTTCTTTGTAAGCTTTTCCCCCATTCACTCTTTTTACGACTGTTCTGTGTTCCATACTCACAGACTTATATATGTAACTGCAAATATTTTCCGGATTGGTTTCACAGGGATTGTATAAAACATTGCATTATTCTAATCTTACAAGCAATAAAATAATTGCAATTTTAAATTATGTATTTTCATTATTTATTTAAGATTTGGTACACATAATAAATCAACCGTGCACACAAAAATCCTACAAGGCACAGCCTGTCTGTGAGTATACCGATTTAAAAATAGTCAAAATATTTTTTTAATAACATTGGATATTTATAAAACAGAGAATAAATCTGAGTGCTAAGGCAAGGAACAAGTACAAGAAATATAAAGAAGACAACTTAGATATTAAAACATACATACACATTATTATATACAAAACATCAATAAGTATATATGAAACAGCAGACTGACAGCGGTCCTACCAAATATTTATACCAGCAATCGAAATGAATTAAAAATTTACTACGATTCTAACAGAGCGAAGATTTTCTTCAAAAATCGTAAATAACTATGTAATAATAAATAAATAAATGTGAAAATGTAATATCAGGTATTGTGTATCGTAAAGTGGGGCATAATAAAGTGGCAAACATTTTTTTAAAAATTTTTCAACATCTCAATAGAGACGAAGTTGGAATATAATAGAAGAACCAGGAACTCAAGGCACCTGCAGGACTTACGACTTGCAATCGGATGGTTTACGTGATCACTTTATGCGCTTGCGCAACGTATTCCAACTATGCCTTCTTATTGAGTTCCCAGATCAATGCAATTTAAAAAGATCTATATATTTTAATAAGTAGATAGTATTGAGATACATATATTTTAATAATGAGACATAATATTTCAACGTCTCTATTGAGATGTAAAAAAAATGTTAAAAATATCATTGACTCCCGACGAAAAAATCCAATGTTTGCGTACATGCAACTTTTAAAAAATATTCGATTTTTTTGTCTTTGGCACCTGATATACTAATTTACAGAAAAAATTAAGTAATGTTCAATTATCTCAGAAACAATACCTAGAGATATTCGATTTGTTTTTTTAATAAAATTATCTCCCCATACATCGATGGTATTTTGCAGACAAATAATCAGTGATATTTTATTGTATGTGAATTTTTTTTATTACGGCGCTGGCCGATTTACTAATGATATTAATAACAATTAAGCACTACAAATAATAACACTCAATTATAATAACCATTATACACTTCCTCAAAAGAATTAGCAGATCAATGCGTAAATTGTAAATTATTTAAAAGAGCAAAATAAAATGCAACAAGCTATTATTTCTCTCTTTCAAGCTTTCAATTGGGAATAGTTCACCCATACAGATACTTAACATATCAAAGGATTAGGCTCTGAGGAGGTCTCTATACTACCTAACAACCCTACTGATTCCCGAATATTACCTAACGTTTAAAAAATCTTTTACGATTCTACATGTATTCTTATAGTTTTATTATTAATGTGTGCAATAATATTTACAAACCGCTTTCAATATAATTGAGGTTTTGTTGATGATTTTGTAAAATAATAAGCAAACAAGGAAATTCACAGTTGACAAAAGGGAGGAATAAATTAGAGTCACTTTGATCGGCACTTTTAACAATTTATTTCAAAATACATTGGATTAACTATTTTTTAAACACCTATATTATAAGGTAGTATATTTTACCAACGCAATAATTAGGTCACTTTTTTAATAGATTTCTACATTCGGATTAAATTAAAAAAAAATTATCGAATAATAAGTTAAAATCTAAAGCTAATCCAAATTATGTGTGATGTTTTATTATGTAAAAAATATATGAAATTAATCACATTTTATCAGATTTTGAATATCAATCGTAGATAGGTACTTGATATTTGACTTTCATTTATAGAAATGAAGACTACTTGAATTGATTCAATTTTAGCAATGGACACAAGAACTAACGAAATCATTTATCCATTTTGTACCCTAAGTTACAAAGCATATTAAATTTATCTTCTTGCATAATATGAATCATATATCGTCCCTCCCCTGACTAACAGTTGTATCTGACATTTTTTGCAAAATCGAGTTAGGACCACCAATGTGTACTTACATATATGTTGTACGCATGTTCTCACTAAAGGTTTCGACTGTATCACCTCCCGTTAACTTGGAATAGCTTAGTGATTTGTTGTCTACGAATTACTGAAAATAAAATATCACTAATGTCACTATGTGCAAATACGATTCTAATCTAACTGTCGATTCGTTCATGAGAATTCAATTCTCTGAATGAATCGACATTATCCAACTGTCGATTCGTTCATGAGAATTCAATTCACTGAATGAATCGACATTATTAAGCCAAGATGCGTGTACGAAGAAAAATTTTGTATGGCGTAGTGGACTTTTTGCATGCTAATAACACAAACTAGAGGCCTCGCAGCATATATGTTCCCATACATGGATTTACTCAGAATTCGAAGTAGAACATTTTATGTGAGTTTTGTGTGTCTGTGTGTCTGTCTGTCCCCCCCTTATAACTTTTGATCCGCTCAATTTACAGATCCCAAAATTTCAAAATATATAAAAAGTTGTAGGAACAAAACTTTTATACTCAGAATGGTGAATTTTTGTTTCAGTCAGGGGTTATCAACTTTTGAATTTTTGGTTTATTTTTCCATATATTTCAGAAATCATAAAAGCTAGAACGCTGAAAATTGGTACAAACATAGACAAATATAAAATATCAAATTGTTTTTTTTTTTCAAAAAAATTCCAGAGTTTCTCAAACATTTTTTATTAAAAAAATATTTTTTTTATGATAAATTTATGAGTTTAACTGCCTATATTTCCAAATTTTTTGAAAATATCGAAAAAAGCCGAAACACCCCAACTAGATAATTTAATTTTCTATAAAAAATATAAATATTGTAGAAGTACATGTCAATTTTTTTTAACTATTTTTTTAAAAATTGAATTTAATGACGACATTGCTTCATACAATTTGTATGGCAGTCGCTTATACACAATATATAAGAAGACTTAACAGTTTGATACTTAATCTCCAAACATACATACAGGACCATCATGCTGTTTTCATATTCCGGGTAGAAAAAGAGGACTGACCTCCATACTGTCCTATCTTGACATACATACCAACATGTGTTAAAATTTTCAATAATATGGATTTATGGGATTATAGTTTGATTCTTATTCTTCAACTTTACATACTATTGCTATCGACAGTTGGATCTCATGTGTTACTTGCAACTAGTATATATAAGAATGATTCATATATAGAATAATACAAATAAAATATTAAAATATATTTACATTGTGTCACCGTGTGCTGGGAGAGATTAAAATATGCACGCGCAAAACACTAAAACGCTCTCCTGAACAATTTGCATTTTGCAGATACGACTGTTAGTCAGGAGAGAGACGATATGTGCTTTATTATAAATACCTGTGAAGGGGGTATCAAATGACATGGCATGATAATATAATGGACGCTGAAAGACAAAAGAGGGCCGGAAGATACCCTTAGAAAGATGAGATAGACCCTCCATATAGAACCTTGGCAACACCTGGATTGGATAGCCAATGAAAAAAATGAGAAGAAAATCAACGATTTAAGTTAAAAGGCGGGTTAGCTGCCAAGAGGTAATTTTTCCAAACCAATAATAGTAAATGTTCATTTTTAAACCAACAGCGAGATAAATGAAAAGAAAATAAGACTTATATACCAACTGAAAATACTATTTAAGTTCAGACCTATTAAAACAGGTCTAAAATAAAAAGGCAGGAATGAATCGCACTATGCAGAAGAAATATCAAATAAATAATATTAAAGAAAAATAGTCATTGTTTTCACCTTTGGAGTAGCCCCCATACCAGAAAAGCTTACAGAGAGCCGACTCAGATGGAATGGACATGTAATGAGGAGGCAAAACGATCATGTGGTGCTGCTCTGCTCTAGCACTCCCAGAAAACAGAAAAGGTAAAGGACGTCCAATATCCACGTGGTGGGGCAATATGAGAAAGCTGATGGATAAAGCCCACATCCCAACCCCGACAATACAGGACAGATCATCGTAGCGCCAAAGGATTAGGAGAGCCGACCCTACCTAACGTGGGATAAGGCAAAGAAAAAGAAGACTCATTGTTTTCACCTACAAGATCAGATTTATATACTTTCTTGATTTCAGAACGATCTAAATACTTACATAATACAATGTTTTCTTTCATAATGTAAGCTGTTTGCTTGTGTCTAGGAAAGGAACTAGTTACATTCATAATGATATGGTAGACACCTCTGGAGTGGCGCCCCTCAATACCTACTGAATATCCTCGATGCTGTACAAAGGCGTGCTGTACGTCTGATTGACGACCCATCATTGGCTGAGGGATTGCAATCACTAGACCACAGAAGTTAAGTTGGTATTCTAAGTTTATTCTATAGATACTATATACCACGGGAGATACTCAGAAGAACTTACATCCCTGGTCCCTCTTCCACCCTTTCACAATAGTCACTCGTTTTACTTAATCTCAACATCAGTTCACAGTAAACCTTCAATTTACATAAACCAGTCGCTTCTCGAGCTCTTTATTAACATAGAAGTACGGCTGTGGAACGATCTTCCGAATTATGTGTTTCCAACTTCTTACAACCCTGGTCTTTTTAAAACACGAATTAATATTTTCCTGAGCTGATTGTAAACCCTACCCATCGCTACGTAGTGCGCTTCTTCGGAAGAGTAAAATGGACCCAAATCCTAATGCCATGTTAAAAATATATATTTATTTTATACTTTTTGTACACATGTCATGTACAAAGGCGGGTGTATTGCCATACGGCTATTTCTTCCAACCAAACCCGAGCAACGAGAAGTCTCCAACGTTAAATTGGTACAATAGTAGGTATTTAATGAGAAATAAAGAAAATCTACAATGAGAAGAAAATGAAAATAAAGAATAAATTAAAAATAACACTGATCATAGCTATAAGGAAAAGAAGGAGGGTACGGAAGGATATAGAAGGGATATCTCAACATAAAAGCGTACAAAATTAATCTCAAAATAAAACATCGACATATTATTATTTATTATAGACACAAATCGGTATCAGTCTATCAAAGACCATCACCAGATTGCACTTATTAATAATGAAATTTGACCGAAATTAACTTACAATTTAATTTGAGAAGAAGAAACATAATATTTACGTTATTTCTTTAAAAATTTAGTCTATATGAAAATAAAAGCTAACACTTTTGTATATGGGTATGGCAAGCAGTAAGCATGCAATATAGGAAATAAACAGATATATGCAATTTGTTATTTATAAGTAAGTATGTAGATGCTCTTTGGAAGTATCAGAAGAATGACGAGGTCTTTACAGTGACGAAGTTGTTTGAAAAGCAAAATTTACCTGCGTATTAACGCTCCAAAGTTATAAGTGTATACTTTATGTATGTACCTATAGAAAGCGTTCATGGAAACTGAGTTAGTGCTCTGACAATAGTTTTGTAGTTGTGTAACTCAAGACAAACAACTACAAACTGTAATAGTTATGTTACCTACAGATTATAAAGTTTAATCAAGACATTCCCGCTTATTATCCAACTGTCGATTTGTTCAGGAGAACTTTGTTCTCTTAACATATCGACAATGTATCAAGCCAGAATACGCGAGAATTGTATGGAGAGGTCTACTTTTTTCACGGCTTTTCCAACTTTGAAGTCAAAAAACACCAACTTAGAGGCTTCGCAGCATATATGTTCCATACACGGATTTACTCAGAATTCGGAGTAGAACATTTCGTGTGTCTGTGTGTGTGTGTGTGTCTGTGTGTGTGTCTGTGTGTCTGTGTGTGTGTGTGTCTGTGTGTCCGTCCCCCCCTTATAACTTTTGATCCGCTCAACTTACAGAGCCTAAAATTTCAGAATATATAATAAGTTACAGGCCTACAAAACTTTTATACTCGGAATTTTGAATTTTTGTTTCAGTCAGGGGTTATCAACTTTTGAATTTTTATTTTATTTTTCCATATATCTCAGAAACCATAAACTCTAGAACGCTGAAAATTGGTACAAACATAGGAAAATACAAAATCTCAAATTAGTTTTTTCAAAAAAATTCCAGGGTTTCTCAAACATTTTTTATTAAGAAAAATATTTTTTTTATGATAAATTTATGAGTTTAACTGCCTATATTTCCAAAACTTTTACAATTATCGAAAAAAGCCGAAACACCCCAACTAGATAATTTAATTTTCTATAAAAAATATTAACATTGTAGTAGAAGATCTCAATTTTTTTTTAACAATTTTTTTAAAAATTGAATTTAGTGACGACATCGCTTCATACATTTTGTATGGCAGTCGCCTATACACAATATGTAAGAAGACTTAATAGTTTGATACGTCATCTCCAAACATACATACATACCATCATGCTATTTGCATATTCTGGGTAGGAAAAAGGATCTTCCTCCATACTATCCTATCTTGACATACATACCTACATATGTTGTATAGAAAACAAAATATCTGAAAATATTCAATAATAATATGTATCTATGGGTTTATAGTTTGGTACATATTCTTCAACTATACATACTATCGCTATCGACAGTTGGATCTCATGTGTTACATGCAACTAGTTTTATAGAAACTTTCTTGATTAGCGGTCTTTCGAAATGTACGAGATGAAAATAACAAAGGCTCTTAGCTGTTCTTGGAAAAAAATACTCATGAATGAAAAATAATTTCACTTAATAAACTCGTTTTTACTTTATCCAACTGTCGATTTGTTCAGGAGAACTTTGTTCTCTTAACATATCGACAATGTATCAAGCCAGAATACGCGAGAATTGTATGGAGAGGTCTACTTTTTTCACGGCTTTTCCAACTTTGAAGTCAAAAAACACCAACTTAGAGGCTTCGCAGCATATATGTTCCATACACGGATTTACTCAGAATTCGGAGTAGAACATTTCGTGTGTCTGTGTGTGTGTCTGTGTGTCTGTGTGTGTGTGTGTCTGTGTGTCCGTCCCCCCCTTATAACTTTTGATCCGCTCAATTTACAGAGCCTAAAATTTCAGAATATATAAACAGTTACAGGCCTACAAAACTTTTATACTCGGAATTTTGAATTTTTGTTTCAGTCAGGGGTTATCAACTTTTGAATTTTTATTTTATTTTTCCATATATCTCAGAAACCATAAACGGTAGAACGCTGAAAATTGGTACAAACATAGACAAATACAAAATCTCAAATTAATTTTTTCAAAAAAATTCCAGGGTTTCTCAAACATTTTTTATTAAGAAAAATATTTTTTTTATGATAAATTTATGAGTTTAACTGCCTATATTTCCAAAACTTTTACAATTATCGAAAAAAGCCGAAACACCCCAACTAGATAATTTAATTTTCTATAAAAAATATTAACATTGTAGTAGAAGATCTCAATTTTTTTTTAACAATTTTTTTAAAAATTGAATTTAGTGACGACATCGCTTCATACATTTTGTATGGCAGTCGCCTATACACAATATGTAAGAAGACTTAATAGTTTGTTACTTCATCTCCAAACATACATACATACCATCATGCAATTTGCATATTCTGGGTAGGAAAAAGGATCTTCTTCCATACTATCCTATCTTGACATACATACCTACATATTTTGTATAGAAAACAAAATATCTGAAAATATTCAATAATTTGTATCTATGGGTTTATAGTTTGGTACATATTCTTCAACTATACATACTATCGCTATCGACAGTTGGATCTCATGTGTTACATGCAACTAGTTTTAAAAATGCCATTTGGTGAATTTAAACCAT
This sequence comes from Molanna angustata, assembly GCA_963576475.1. Lineage (NCBI taxonomy): Eukaryota > Metazoa > Arthropoda > Insecta > Trichoptera > Molannidae > Molanna > Molanna angustata. The sequence goes on along the minus strand of OY754978.1, from coordinate 18,143,549 downwards.
TCAGGGACTCTTTTTATTTATTTATTTATTTAACATAATAATCCAACTGTCGATTTGTTCAGGAGAACTTTGTTCTCTTAACATATCGACAATGTTTCAAGCCAGGATACGCGAGAATTGTATGGAGAGGTCTACTTTTTTCACGGCTTTTCCAACTTTGAAGTCAAAAAACACCAACTTAGAGGCTTCGCAGCATGTATGTTCCATACACGGATTTACTCAGAATTCGGAGTAGAACATTTCGTGTGTCTGTGTGTGTGTGTGTCTGTGTGTGTGTCCGTCCCCCCCTTATAACTTTTGATCCGCTCAATTTACAGAGCCCAAAATTTCAGAATATATAAACAGTTATAGGCCTACAAAACTTTTATACTCAGAATTTTGAATTTTTGTTTCAGTCAGGGGTTATCAACTTTTGAATTTTTACTTAATTTTTCCATATATCTCAGAAACCATAAAAGCTAGAACGCTGAAAATTGGTATAAACATAGAAAAATACAAAATCTCAAATAAGTTTTTTCAAAAAAATTCCAGGGTTTCTCAAACATTTTTTATTAAGAAAAATATTTTTTTTATGATAAATTTATGAGTTTAACTGCCTATATTTCCAAATATTTTAAAAATATCGAAAAAAGCCGAAACACCCCAACTAGATAATTTAATTTTCTATAAAAAATATACAAGATGTATTAGCACATCTCAAACTTTTTTTATCAATTTTTATAAAAATTTAATTTAGTGACGACATTTCTTCATACAATTTGTATGGCAATCGCCTACACACAATATCTAAGAAAACCTAATTATTTGATACTAATCTCCAAACATACATACATACCATCATGCTGTTTTCATATTCTGCGTAGGATCAAAGGACTGACCTCCATACTATCCTATCTTGACATACATATATAGGTACAAGTGTTGTATAGAAAATCAAATATCTTAAAATATTAAATAATTTGTGTTTATGGGATTATAGTTTGGTACTTATTCTTCAACTATACATACTATCACTATCGACAGTTGGATCTCATGTGTTACATGCAACTAGTACTCTTAAACTTAAATAAATCTCTTTATCCAACTGTCGATTTGTCCAACTGTCGATTTGTTCAGGAGAACTTTGTTCTCTTAACATATCGACAATGTATCAAGCCAGAATACGCGAGAATTGTATGGAGAGGTCTACTTTTTTCATGGATTTTCCAACTTTGAAGTCAAAAAACACCAACTTAGAGGCTTCGCAGCATATATGTTCGATACACGGATTTACTCAGAATTCGGAGTAGAACATTTCGTGTGTCTGTGTGTGTGTGTGTCTGTGTGTGTGTCTGTGTGTCTGTGTGTGTGTCTGTGTGTGTGTGTGTCTGTGTGTCCCCCCCCCCCTTATAACTTTTGATCCGCTCAATTTACAGAGCCTAAAATTTCAGAATATATAAACAGTTACAGGCCTACAAAACTTTTATACTCGGAATTTTGAATTTTTGTTTCAGTCAGGGGTTATCAACTTTTGAATTTTTATTTTATTTTTCCATATATCTCAGAAACCATAAACGGTAGAACGCTGAAAATTGGTACAAACATAGACAAATACAAAATCTCAAATTTGTTTTTTCAAAAAAATTCCAGGGTTTCTCAAACATTTTTTATTAAGAAAAATATTTTTTTTATGATAAATTTATGAGTTTAACTGCCTATATTTTCAAAACTTTTACAATTATCGAAAAAAGCCGAAACACCCCAACTAGATAATTTAATTTTCTATAAAAAATATTAACATTGTAGTAGAAGATCTCAATTTTTTTTTAACAATTTTTTTAAAAATTGAATTTAGTGACGACATCGCTTCATACATTTTGTATGGCAGTCGCCTATACACAATATGTAAGAAGACTTAATAGTTTGTTACTTCATCTCCAAACATACATACATACCATCATGCAATTTGCATATTCTGGGTAGGAAAAAGGATCTTCTTCCATACTATCCTATCTTGACATACATACCTACATATGTTGTATAGAAAACAAAATATCTGAAAATATTCAATAATTTGTATCTATGGGTTTATAGTTTGGTACATATTCTTCAACTATACATACTATCGCTATCGACAGTTGGATCTCATGTGTTACATGCAACTAGTTCAGGAGAACTTTGTTCTCTTAACATATCGACAATGTATCAAGCCAGAATACGCGAGAATTGTATGGAGAGGTCTACTTTTTTCATGGATTTTCCAACTTTGAAGTCAAAAAACACCAACTTAGAGGCTTCGTAGCATATATGTTCCATACACGGATTTACTCAGAATTCGGAGTAGAACATTTCGTGTGTCTGTGTGTGTGTGTGTCTGTGTGTGTGTGTGTGTCTGTGTGTCTGTGTGTGTGTGTGTCTGTGTGTCCGTCCCCCCCTTATAACTTTTGATCCGCTCAATTTACAGAGCCTAAAATTTCAGAATATATAAACAGTTACAGGCCTACAAAACTTTTATACTCGGAATTTTGAATTTTTGTTTCAGTCAGGGGTTATCAACTTTTGAATTTTTATTTTATTTTTCCATATATCTCAGAAACCATAAACGGTAGAACGCTGAAAATTGGTACAAACATAGACAAATACAAAATCTCAAATTTGTTTTTTCAAAAAAATTCCAGGGTTTCTCAAACATTTTTTATTAAGAAAAATATTTTTTTTATGATAAATTTATGAGTTTAACTGCCTATATTTTCAAAACTTTTACAATTATCGAAAAAAGCCGAAACACCCCAACTAGATAATTTAATTTTCTATAAAAAATATTAACATTGTAGTAGAAGATCTCAATTTTTTTTTAACAATTTTTTTAAAAATTGAATTTAGTGACGACATCGCTTCATACATTTTGTATGGCAGTCGCCTATACACAATATGTAAGAAGACTTAATAGTTTGTTACTTCATCTCCAAACATACATACATACCATCATGCAATTTGCATATTCTGGGTAGGAAAAAGGATCTTCTTCCATACTATCCTATCTTGACATACATACCTACATATGTTGTATAGAAAACAAAATATCTGAAAATATTCAATAATTTGTATCTATGGGTTTATAGTTTGGTACATATTCTTCAACTATACATACTATCGCTATCGACAGTTGGATCTCATGTGTTACATGCAACTAGTTCAGGAGAACTTTGTTCTCTTAACATATCGACAATGTATCAAGCCAGAATACGCGAGAATTGTATGGAGAGGTCTACTTTTTTCATGGATTTTCCAACTTTGAAGTCAAAAAACACCAACTTAGAGGCTTCGTAGCATATATGTTCCATACACGGATTTACTCAGAATTCGGAGTAGAACATTTCGTGTGTCTGTGTGTGTGTGTGTCTGTGTGTGTGTGTGTGTCTGTGTGTCTGTGTGTGTGTGTGTCTGTGTGTCCGTCCCCCCCTTATAACTTTTGATCCGCTCAATTTACAGAGCCTAAAATTTCAGAATATATAAACAGTTACAGGCCTACAAAACTTTTATACTCGGAATTTTGAATTTTTGTTTCAGTCAGGGGTTATCAACTTTTGAATTTTTATTTTATTTTTCCATATATCTCAGAAACCATAAACGGTAGAACGCTGAAAATTGGTACAAACATAGACAAATACAAAATCTCAAATTAGGTTTTTCAAAAAAATTCCAGGGTTTCTCAAACATTTTTTATTAAGAAAAATATTTTTTTTATGATAAATTTATGAGTTTAACTGCCTATATTTCCAAAACTTTTACAATTATCGAAAAAAGCCGAAACACCCCAACTAGATAATTTAATTTTCTATAAAAAATATAAACATTGTAGTAGAAGATCTCAATTTTTTTTTAACAATTTTTTTAAAAATTGAATTTAGTGACGACATCGCTTCATACATTTTGTATGGCAGTCGCCTATACACAATATGTAAGAAGACTTAATAGTTTGTTACTTCATCTCCAAACATACATACATACCATCATGCAATTTGCATATTCTGGGTAGGAAAAAGGATCTTCTTCCATACTATCCTATCTTGACATACATACCTATTAAACATATTAAATGATTCTATTATTATAAGTAAAATGTATGTAATATGTTAAATGTAGATATGTTATTTGCTCCTGTCCCAAGCACAAGTTTTTAACTTTTTTGGGACAGTACCTATTGAAAAAAAAATTGTATTAATTTATATATTTGTACTATGTGTATGTTCATATTATGATACTCAATAAAAAAAAAAAAAAAAAAAAAAAAAAAAAAAAAAAAAAAAAAAAAAAAAAAAAAAAAAAAAAAAAAAAAAAAAATACCTACATATGTTGTATAGAAAACAAAATATCTGAAAATATTCAATAATTTGTATCTATGGGTTTATAGTTTGGTACATATTCTTCAACTATACATACTATCGCTATCGACAGTTGGATCTCATGTGTTACATGCAACTAGTATTTTAAATGTCTGTGTATACTTGCATATCAACTACATGATATAGAACCTCAATTATGCCTCAGCGTCATCGATAATTTGGAACATCGGATGGAGGTGTGCCGCCGCGGCCGCGGCGGCCATTTGGACGATATTTTGTTCCATACATAATTGAGCCATACTAATATTATCATAATAAAGAGAAATGTCAATAATTTCCTAAATAATTTGTGTTTTACTCAAAATCAATCGGCCCTTGAAATTTAACCACCCTTTATATAAAGAGCATTACAAAAAATAGTATGAAACAATTCATTCCCAACCGGAAAAAAATATTTTTGAATTCACGACCAAATGGGCTCGCCACCCAAGTATCCCGCAGCCAAGTGTCCGCCGCAGCCAAGTGTCCGCCGCAGCCAAGTGTCCCGCAGCCAAGTTTCCCGCACCCAAGTGTCCCGCACCCAAGTGGCCGCAGCCAAGTGTCCTAGACCGATCTTTTGTATCTATGTAAATGAGAAAAAAAAAGTTTTATTTTGAAATTATGGAATATCGATGTTTTCTTACAGTATTATGAAGAATCTTCATATTAAGGTTTGATAAAATCAAATAACGAATTGAGGATCCGTAAATTATTTGACATCTCAGAGACAACCATTCAAAAGATATTGCATATGGCACTTGGTGTGAGAAAGCTAGTTTGCCGTTGGATCCCGCATTTGCTTTCCGACGATAATAAGGAGGCCCGCGTCAGATGGTGTAAGAAAACTCTTCAAAGGTTCAACCGAGGAGAGTCAAATCACGTCTACGACATCATCAGTGTTGACGAATCTTGGATCTATGCCTACGATCCTGATTTAAAACAACAATCTACAGTCTGAGTCTTCCAAGATGAGCCAAAGCCGACTAAAGTTGTTCGCTCTCGAGGCACTTCAAAGAAGATGGTGGCCACATTCGTTGCGAAAACAGGTCATGTTGCGACAATTGCACTTTAAGATCATAGAACGGTTAATGGTGAGTGGTATACGACAGTTTGTTTACCACAAGTCATCGTCGAACTTCGGAAATCTAACCCAAAGTGACGCATCATCCTACACCATGATAACGCAAGCTCACACAGCGCTCGTCAAACTATTCAGTATTTGAAGCAGGAAAACGTAGAAATTCTTGACCATCCTCCATAAAGTCCTGACCTAAGTAACGATTTCTTTACATTTCCTAAAATTAAGAAAAATCTTCGCGGTCAAAGGTTCTAGTCCAGTGAAGAAGCAGTCGACGCTTTCAAGACAGCCATATTGAACACCCATACTTTGGAGTAAATGTTTTAATAACTGGTTCGAGCGAATGGAAAAGTGTATTAAACTACGTGGTAAATACTTTGAAAAACAATAAAATATACTATAAGATTATAGTAGTGTTATTTTCTTCAAACGACAAAACTTAAAAGGCATGCCTCGTATTATGTTTAATGATATATAAACCTTGATAATGTCGATTCACCTCGGCAAAAATATTTGGTCATAGTTATAGAATATTGTGGGAAAATACTTGGGTATATTTGTTCATTAATTTCAATATGGATTTCCTCTGTTAATTCAAAAAAACTTTAGAATCACTATCAAACTCTGAATATTTCTATAACACTGTGTAAGTTGTTATAGATGTTTTATCGTTGAATTAAGTTGACTATCGGATGGGTGTGCGGAAAGCAGAACGCCGCCATTTTGTCGTGATTTGTGAAGCTTACGGTGGCTTTGTTTGGTGAATTATTTATCGGCTGAGGTAATTGGAGGAGACAGTTTCTCCCGGGGATAGGATCATCACAAAGAAGGAGTGCCGTGAAATTTTCATTACCCTCGTCCAACAAACATCCATTACCTACATCTTAATGTAGTAGTAATTATTGTCTACCTTCTATTATATTGTAATGGGTTCGGTTTACACACGGCCCTTAATAAACCGTTGACATTTCGCGGTTCTAATATTTACAAAGGTAGAATTTTCATTACGTTTGAACGTTGTCCTTTGAACAACAGTCAGACATTTATTGTATTAACATCCATATACCTCCTTCATTCATTCCAGCTATTTTGGGTGTGCATTCCTTATAAAAGGAAGTACTACACATGACGTACCTATATATATCCACGCACCAGTGTCTTATATACTCATACCTAATAACAAGAAGCACCCAAGTATTTTTCATAACTCACTTCAACAATATTTAAAACGAGTGGGTTGTGGCCATCGCTAAACCCCTCACTAACAAGTTACTCTACAAATTATTCAAATTTTGTATGGAAAATATTCTGCATTTACATTAAATGAGTTTATTAAATTATTTTTGATTAAAATATATAATAATAAATAAATTTGGAATGGTAAAATAAAACCAAAGTTTTCAGTTCTACTAATTTAATGACACTTACTAGATACTTCTAATTTTGCTGCCCATTTAAACGAACTACAACATGAATTTACAATAGACAATAATGTTCAAATTCTACATAAATGTAATAAAGGGAGAAAATTAGACAGATTGGAGATACTAGAAATTAATAGAGTAAAAAATAATATGAACAAGACACTTATTAATTTACAAACAGATTTCTCTATTTCACCTCTACTTAAACCGCTATAAATATTTATAAATATATTATTAATATACCAAGTAATCAATAATAAGAAATGGTATTTCCAACCATTTATCATTATATATTATGTAAACAAACAACTCAATGCTTTTGAATTTTACTGCCCCAATATATTTTGTTACAGGTACACAGTTAATCTATAAATATATTATTCATATACCAAGTAATCAATAATAAGGAATGGTATTTCCAACCATTTATCATTATATATTATGTAAACAAACAACTCAATGCTTTTGAATTTTACTACCCCAATATATTTTGTTACATGTACACAGTTAATCTATAAATATATTATTCATATACCAAGTAATCAATAATAAGGAATGGTATTTCCAACCATTTATCATTATATATTATGTAAACAAACAACTCAATGCTTTTGAATTTTACTACCCCAATATATTTTGTTACATGTACACAGTTAATCTATAAATATATTATTCATATACCAAGTAATCAATAATAAGGAATGGTATTTCCAACCATTTATCATTATATATTATGTAAACAAACAACTCAATGCTTTTGAATTTTACTGCCCCAATATATTTTGTTACAGGTACACAGTTAATCTATAAATATATTATTCATATACCAAGTAATCAATAATAAGGAATGGTATTTCCAACCATTTATCATTATATATTATGTAAACAAACAACTCAATGCTTTTGAATTTTACTGCCCCAATATATTTTGTTACAGGTACACAGTTAATCTATAAATATATTATTCATATACCAAGTAATCAATAATAAGGAATGGTATTTCCAACCATTTATCATTATATATTATGTAAACAAACAACTCAATGCTTTTGAATTTTACTGCCCCAATATATTTTGTTACAGGTACACAGTTAATCTATAAATATATTATTCATATACCAAGTAATCAATAATAAGGAATGGTATTTCCAACCATTTATCATTATATATTATGTAAACAAACAACTCAATGCTTTTGAATTTTACTGCCCCAATATATTTTGTTACAGGTACACAGTTAATCCTTACATTGCTGTTCTCAACCATTGGTCACAGAACTTCAGTAATAGATACAGACACCATCATGCCATGTTCCAGCAGCATTCAATAATTTTGCAATATAAATTATTTAATTTCTTTTTGTATTTGTACGCTCCGCTTTGTTTGCTAGTTTTCTTTGTCAGTTCTTTCTAGCAACACTAATTGAACTGACGGAAAAAGAGGAAAAAAAATAAATAAATAAATAAACAAAAAAAAAAAAAAAGTTGCAAACCCCTTAACCAGATATTATATAAACACCAACCACCTCTTGTTTTTTCACACTTTGAAAATGGTCACTGGATGACCGAAACTAGTCAGTGTCATTAAATTAGTAGAACTGAAAACTTTGGTTTTATTTTACCATTCCAAATTTATTTATTATTTGAAATGGAGTTCTACCAAGAATTGTCCGTAGAAAAGTTAAAAAAAGTAAAATATATAAATTTACTTTGTTAAAACATTTTCATAAAGATACCCCCAAATGATTGTGTAGTCAGTTGTTTTCATTTTCATATATTTTTACATTTTTATACATTTTTATATATTTTTACATTTTTATATATTTTTTACATTTTTATATATTTTTACATTTTTATATATTTTTGTTCATTTGATTTTTATTTTATTTAATTCAACAACGTAATATATAATCACATCTGGCAGCATTCTCAGTCTGATTCAGTGTGGCTATGTATGTAGGTAGTTATTCACACCATTCATTTTTATATTATTCAGTCAATAATATCCTTATGTTCATGCTATGTAATATTTTTTATTTGAGTTTTTTTTTTGTTTATTTATTCTTTGGTTTTAAATGTATGTACTTTCGTGTTTAATTTACCTTCCTTGTATGTTTTTATTTTTCTTTATAAATCCTCCGCTATCGTTGATATGTCTAGATGTTTATAAATTGTATTTCTTTGGTTTATTATACTGTGGCATGTAATATTTAATTTTGTAAAGGGCATAGAGCCAAGCATCATTAAATAAATAAATAAATAAAATATTTTAATATGAAAATAAAATATAATTATTTTTCAATGCCATTTTATGAAAGTAGTGTGCCTTTTTACCAAATTGAAAATAAAAATAACAAATTTCGAGTTTCCTGAGCTTGGGACTACTTTGAAACATTTGACAGTAAAATAATTGAGAAGCACTATTCAGATATCCTTCAAAATTTAATGGGGCCTAAGCGAGTATTAGATATACAAATTTGCAATATTTACAAAGAATCAAATGATTGCGTTAGTCTATAATCGATAAAGTAAAATAAACTGCGTTTTTAGCCAAAGCTTTGTTATCAGTAATAAAAATTAATCAATTTATGACTGTACTGTTTGGATAAACGCAAAAAAATATTAAGTAGCACAAAACGAAAAGTTTTGTGGTCACTATAGTTCGGTTATTTTAATATGAATTTTTTTTCAGTGTAGCACACAGTACCAACACACACACACACACACACACACACACACACACACACACACACACACACACACACACACACACACACACACACACACACCCTTACACACACACACACACACACACACACACACACACACACACACACACACACAGATACATTGTGATGAAACTTTCAGAATACACGATACTAGTTTATAATCTGTAATAAAAATGAAATAACCTTAAAAATTACTTAACACTATATACCATTGGGTAAGTGAGGAGTAAATAACTACTACCATTCATAGAGAGCTAGCTCTGCAAATTTCATTTCCCTTGTATTAGAGGATCATGTTGAAAAGTTCACTTAAATCACTATTGAACTATTCCCTGAAAAAAAATCATGATCGCAAACCTAATAGTTTAGGTACAGTGATGTAGTTTAGTATGAAATCCGATTTTTATTCAAATTTTACAAAAGTGTACATAACTTTTGAACCACCCAATATTGCTGAACATACATGGGGGTTAAATCGATAGGTATTGAGGTCCTCTACCTCCATGCTTCGGTTGATCCACTCCTCATGATACACCCTGTTTACATAGAATTATGGGAATAATATTCCTTGTAGCCTTCGTATCTTTAAAAATAAGTATTTAATATCAGACTATTTCAAGTGAATAGAAAACTCTCATTTTCTTTATAAATTTATTTCGGGAATCTTTTAATATAATAATTATCTTTGGTTAACTCATTTCTTTTATGCAAGTTAAATGACTTCTCTTATTTAACGAAAAATGTCAAAACGAAAAACTCTTCAATGAGTTTCATGAATTGTTTATTTTATAACAAAAAATACTACAAAAATGATCTTAATTTCACTAGATTAAATAAATTCTGAATGGCGTTCTAGTCTTCAAAGAAGCGATTTTAAAAGGAAGAAATTTACTATCAGTGGATTTCTAATAATAATTAAGATAAGAAAATATTGAGATAATTTTGTTTAGATTTGCTTAGAAGTTCTCGATACAAAATATTTTTCTTTAGAATTTAAATTAATAGACTTTGACTTCCGAGATTTTTTCACGTCGAAAATTTTTATTCAATCTTTATTCAGAAACGAGTATTTTTATGGATTATTATTTACCAGGAAAAAAAATAAAATAAGAAGACAAAATATTTATTTCATATTAAATTGAATAAAAATGAAACGGCAAAATAAACATTTTCATTTTTTATTACTTAGTATCATGTCAATTTTTGTTAATTATAAACAACAATAGATTGGCGTATTTTTAATGAATACTTACTATTTTACAAATCGATACAATATTTTTCAAAATATTATTTAAACATCTTTATAATTCTATAAAAAGGATAGGATTATAGGATATTTATACCTACTTATAAGGTTATTTTTTTTAAAGGTAGGATATCTATTTATATGTATATTTATTCAACGGTGTATATAACTATAATAGGTATCATTTGTTTGGGGTGGAGCGGAGATGACGATAAATGCAGTAGTTTATCATTTTTACATATATTTACATGTAAAAATGATGAACTACTTGGGATAAAAATTTGGGGAGTATGTTTGAACGGAATGGAAGACCCGATAAAGATATTGAAAGAAGAGTTATGGCAGGGAATAGAATAAACGGAGCACTTAGACCAGTAATGTCCGACCCAAGCATCTCAAAGAAAGCCAAAATTGCAGTACACAATGCAATTGTGGTGCCTACTTTGACGTATGCAAGGGAAACATGGACCTGGCAAAGAACACATGAAGTAGAATAAATGCTGTAGAAATGAGATCACTAAGAAGAGTATGTAATAGAACGATATATGATAGAATAAAAAATGAGGACATAAGGAGAGAATGCAAGTTAAAGAAGGATATTATATGTAAAATGAAACTGAATGCTTTAAGGTGGTTTGGACATATAGAAAGAATGAACGATGAACGACTGACCAAAAAAATATACATGGGTGCTAGAGATGGAGTGAATAGCAGAGGTCGCCCCAGAAAGGGATGGCATGACCATGTGAATGATATTTTGAAAGAAGGAAACTTAAAAAGTTTGAACAATCGACGAGCATGTATGAGACGATGCATGGATGTAAAGGAAGCCAGAAATGTGTGCAAAAATAGAGAAGTATGGCGCTCTGCTTACCCCGTAAGGGACATGGCGTAATGGTATGTATGTATGTATGTATATATTTACAATATATAGTACAGAATAATATAGTACAATACGATTTATATATATATATATATATATATATATATATATATATATATATATATATATATATATATATATATATATATATATATATATATATATATATATATATATATATATATATATATATATATATATATATATATATATATATATATATATATATATATATATATATATATATATATATATATATATATATATATATATATATATATATATATATATATATATATATATATATATATATATATATATATATATATATATATATATATATATATATATATATATATATATATATATGTTGGTTTTGATGTTTTCGCGGATCGTAGAATATGAATTATCATTATTTTTCCGGATAATCCGCTGTGGCTTTTGGTTGTCTTGCCGACGTTTCGCCCGAATGACATCGGGCATTATCGAGGCTATTAACTCGAGCGCGTGCACGAAGATAATGACATTATCTTCGTGCACGCGCTCGAGTTAATAGCCTCGATAATGCCCGATGTCATTCGGGCGAAACGTCGGCAAGACAACCAAAAGCCACAGCGGATTATCCGGAAAAATAATGATAATATATATATATATATATATATATATATATATATATATATATATATATATATATATATATATATATATATATATATATATATATATATATATATATATATATATATATATATATATATATATATATATATATATATATATATATATATATATATATATATATATATATATATATATATATATATATATATATATATATATATATATATATATATATATATATATATATATATATATATATATATATATATATATATATATATATATATATATATATATATATATATATATATATATATATATATATATATATATATATATATATATATATATATATATATATATATATATATATACACTATGAGACGACGGCTATAAGACGCCGAGCACACAACACACCTTCTATATATAACATCAGTCACTCATGCTATCCTACTCACACTATCACATATCTCACAATTGCAATATGAAATTTATGGTGCGAATGTTGTTTTTCATTTATTTTACTATGTAAAATATTAATTAACCGGCACCTAAGTAAAAAAAAATGGCTACGTTTTGGAAATTTGATGCCGTTAACGCTATCATAATTCTAGACTGCAAATACAATTAAAAACTGTGTTTTCATCGAGAATCAAATCCCGTACATTTGGCTCGGAAGTTTGTATATTTTTAATGTTTACACAAACATTGAAGCACCTGTCAACGACATTCTGAGTATATCTGTTGTATTTTTATATGTTTTCGTCAAATGGAGCACGGAATGATAGATCAACAGAACTAGTGATACCAGATCGCTCTAATTTGCACCAACTAGATCGAAAATATCGCCGGTGTTGCGAACTAACAAACAATCCGTTATCCGAGCTGTTTTTTATGTCAACTGTCCAGGCGTTAATTGATACAAATTGTTCAAGACTAAATTGCTCTAGCGAATCTGATGCAGAAGCTATATAAAATATTTTCTCCTGGAATATCAACGTAACTGGATTGTTACGTTGATAGTTTTAAAAAATGCATTTATTATTTTTTCTTTGTTTACGCTACGAATGATATATTTTTACGTCCAATTTCAATGGAACCGTTTCTTTCTAAGGCGGATGACATGTGATCGAAATTTAATTTAAAATTAATTAATGTTTAAAAACCGATTTCCAATAGATGGTGTTTCAAAAAGGTTTCTTCGTTGCTTTATACATGGCGATGGTATTTTTTCATTTATTTTCAAATGACCAGATTTTCATAATTAAAACAAAGAGAGCATTCATTAGAATGAATTGTTGGTGAACATTGCGCAAGCGCATAAAGTGATCACGTAAACCAGCTGATAACATGACGTAAGCTCTGTAGGTGCCATGAGTTCCAGATCCTTCAAAATTATTCCGTCTACATCTCTATTGAGTGGTTAAAAATTTGTCATTAAATTTTTTATTAATTATTTCTCACGAAAATATTGCGAGTCATCATAATATACTGGTATAGCACCTCGCAAGGTGGGGATACCTCTCTGAAGATGACACTCTATGTGACTGCGGTGTAACCCACGATGAGAGTCACCTTCTGATATATCCACTTATGTGGGAAGGATGCACCTCTGGAGACCTAATTATGGGAAACGACAAGGCGATAGCAGTCATCGAATATTGGAGTGGCAGGGTTTGAACCAGCCGGACACGTAAAGTAAGTAAGTATGGCACCCCTCTAATCCGTGAAAGAGGATAGGGCTAAACCAAGCACCGGCTGTGGTTAAGGCTCATTTTTGAATCGCCAACACAAGTACTAAGGGGTGGGGTTAGCCTCCTGCCAATCTTGGTGGTTTCCCCACGTTTGAGGTTGGCCACTTAGGGGCAGCGGTATGAAATATTCCTGAAAGTAGTCTTTGTGATGTGACGAGCAGCCGCTCCGAGGATGAGCAGATCTTGAAGCTCTACAATGTTCCCAATGACTGTGAAAATTCCATCCTTCTCTGTATTACACGGGATAGTTACGGAGGTGCGAGGAAGTCTTCATAGAAATAGCATATCACGGTTTACAAGAAGTCTTTATTAAAATTAATAATTTTCTTTACTAATGTATTACTTCCGATGGCCGTACAACTCTGGCAGAGCCTTAACTTCCTGAACAATGGATTTGCAAGCCTTCCTTTCAGCAGCAACGGAATTTCAGATCACAAACATTCAGCACTTAGAGATCTTTCGGGTGACATTGTCCAATCACCTTGGTCTTCCCAGAGATCCCTTGCCCACAGGGTTATTTTGCAAGAAACGTTTTGTAGGTCCCGATCCCGATCTGACGATATGTCCAATCCAGGGTAATGTTTTAAATATGTGTCAAAAAAACTGAAAATATTTTATATTATTTTATTTTATAGAACTCTCAATAACTATGTAAAATAGGAAAAAATACATCAATTTTACATTAAATGTCTTTTTGATATTAATATTGATTTTTTATGATTTTTTTCATACCTTAAATTGCTCACCGGGATCCTTATGAAAATAAAATTAGACAATTTCATAGGGACACGGACATAGAATACATAGTGTTTATTTTTAATTTAACTGTACGGCATAAATCACGGATTGCGTTGACAGCGGGCACCGCACAGTACCTACTGTTCGTCTGTCACAACTTGATGTATTGTTGGTCTCTACTGTCACTGCAGTATAATAGACATCCTGATATTATATTTTATTACTTGCTTACTCGCGAGAAATGAACAAATGACACCTCCGCAAAATGAATGATCATTTTTGGTGGAGTAAAATACAAACAGGATCTGTCAAATACCTACAATTCCTACATGGTTTTCTAAAAATATAAGTCAATCCTGTTCCTAATCATACATTTCTCATTTTGTTTTCGGCCTTCAACTATTTGAGTATCCGATTCTTGGTCCCTGGTATAATTCTCAGTGAAGACAGTTTTCACTCTCCACACTATGGAACAGTGGAGAGTCATGATTTTAAGCGTATTTTTTTTTCATTAATTTCTCAACTGGTATCATGTAGGGAGTGCACACTGTGAGTTTCGTCGTCATGTGTTTGTTTGTTTGTACGTATGTTGTCCTTTTTGTGTCCTCTCTACAGCTCAAACTATAAGTTCGATCGAATTCATATTAACATCATATATGTAAAGTGTATAGACCTAGAGCCGATTAGTTTTCCACAGACAACTTTTAATTATTTCTCTATGAATTCATCATTAACGTTGTTTTTTTGTGTCCTCTCTGCAACCCAAACTATAAGTCTCTGTCTTCTATGCAGCTCGAACTATATGTCTTTCATATTGATGTTATATGTAAAGCGCATAGACATAGAGCTGTTTAGTTTTCCATAGATATCCGTTAATTTCTTCTCTATGATTTCATCTCTCCAAATTTTCAAAATGCTCTCATGGTCTGGAAAAACGAGGTATTTTTATACTGTTTAAAAATTTGATACAATAAAATAAACTCATCATAAATGCATTCAATAATTTTCAAAATTTAAAGAAAAAAATATGGTCCGCTATAGCAATGTGAAATAAATTCTATATTTGTATGAAAAATGTATATAACAGAAGTAAAATTGCTTCTGTATGGGAAAATTGAGTGATCAACTTCATATTGATATTGTATGTATCTCTATAGACAAGTGTATATTTTAGTCTCCACTTCTATCTTCCTCAAGGGGTAGGCAGTGAGAACCGAACACCGCATTCTTCTATCTTGACACATACATCGCCTCATCAACATTGATACACTGTCTCATATATGCTCAACTTGCTAGTAATGCAATTTTACTTAAATTTTCTCAACAGGTATAATGTAGAAAATATATAATATGAGTTTCGTGACAATGTTTTTGTGTGTATGGTGTATTGTGAAAACTTTTGTTCTCTGGGAATCTGATATTTGTTTAAGAATGTAATAGAAATGTTTTTCATAAAAATGCAATTAGAGATTGTTGACCTTTCAAGAAAAATGAATGTGTGGATAGTTTAGTGTTAGCTACTACCCACTAGTTTTACTATGTATTTTTAAATGTCGTAACAAGTTGTTACGACATTTAAAATATGTATGTAAGGATATGTATGATCAAATATCCAGACTGAATACATTGTGAAAAACTGTCTTCACCGAGAATCGAACTCGAAACTATTGAATCATGAGTCAGTTATCTAACTATCAGAACCACGGAGGCCGAAATCAGCTTTATATATCAACATCGGAGTTGCTGGACTGGATTTCCGGCACATATTAATTTCATTGAAGTGAAAATTGGTCAATGATAATGGCGGGTATTGAAGCAAAGTTTATTCTAAACGATCTGCTCTATTGAGGTTAAGCTGGTTCGAAACTGCGAGGGTTTTCATTGTTTTTCTAACCGGGCCAATAAACATCCAAAGGGAGAGAGATCTGGGACATTCCGTAATTAGCATGGGACATCTCTATATTTAACCAATAAAGTTTCAAACTGGTTTTGTAGAACTATTATTCAAATTCCGAGTGAAGAAATATCCGTTGATCAAATTTGATCCATCACTTTAATCAAAATAGTTTTAAATTGGTTGTGTAGAACTATTTTGGTTCCGGTTAAGATGTATTTTGCTTTTCATTATAATTTTCAAAAAACGATTTTTCCCTATTTGAAGTAGGCTGAGTTGAGCGAAATCAATACTCTCGACTCATGATGTACATTTTAATAAAGAATGTATTATAATATTATGCATAGTCAAAATTTGTTACTTTATTCCAATTCTCAATGTTTTCATACATTCAAATAATGTTTTTATGTTACCTAATGCTATTTTGTATCAGCCAAGGTTTCGAAAGACGACAATTATTTTATTTCTGTAAGTTATCATGTTTTCTGTTAGTTTGATTCACTTAGTTTAGAGAATGTATGTAAATTTACTTGTTATAAGGACATATTCATTCTTAAAAAAAGACCTGCCAAGAGATGTGAGGACAATTGGACTTCCTTCTCCCAGGATATTCCACCCTCACAAACATGTTAAATGATCTAATACACTATGAAGAAGAAGAAGTGTAATTAATGTTACTAGGAGAAAATATATATATATATATATATATATATATATATATATATATATATATATATATATATATATATATATATATATATATATATATATATATATATATATATATATATATATATATATATATATATATATATATATATATATATATATATATATATATATATATATATATATATATATATATATATATATATATATATATATATATATATGTACATAATATATATTTTAGTAATAATTTAGTTAAAACGTTGATTGTATATATGTAGTACCTACCTATATAGATAGGTAAGCTTATTTCTCAATAAATTTCTGTGGGAACTCAATTATACTGAGATAATAAAGCACAAGGTGTGAAAGTTCAACTATTGATTCCGAGCAAAGCCTGTTTCTAGTTAAGTTAAAAGCACCAAACTAATCATGCTTTTGTTTCCTTTTCGTAGAAGCTTGTTTCAGACCAGCATTTATAGTGGAATATTCACAGCATTGGAGAGAACACGAACAAATTGTATTCCCAGAAGTCAAATCATTGGTAACAAATTTTAGAGAAAGAAAATTTTGTCCTAAACAGACATAGTAGATTACGAATCAATTCCTATAAGAAAAGAAAGAAGTTGCATTATATAATCTATATATGAATACGGACCCCGGGAAATATACATATAGAAAAATAAAATATCTCATTTTTTTCATGAAAAAGTTCCCGGGTATCTCAATTTTTTTTTATAAATAATAAAAAAAAATATTTAAAATATCGTTAAACGCCGAAAGATCTCAACTAGATAATTTAATTTTCTATAAAATTTTCATAAGAATTTGTAAAAAATAAATTTATTGACGACATCGTTTCATACAATTTGTATGGCAGAATATTCAATATTTACAGGGTCTTTCAATAGTTTGTTACTTATAAAAAAGGACTGTCCTATATAGTATCCTATCCTGACATACAATTAAGGTTATGGCAAAAAAAAAACAGAATAAACCTAACAACAATATAATTTTAAAACTAAAAACTGGAATATAGGCATATGAATAAGACGCGTTTTTCTTGTACATGCTTAAATGCTGTATGATATTGTTGATTGAACCGCTGACACGAGGTAACTTTTTTAGATTTTTTTCTATGTTCAAATATTTATACACACGATACGATAAAGGATGTTCACATATCCCCACAACACAGACCATAATGTACGAGTATATAATCAGGACGAATTATTATACGAATTAGTCCCAGTTATTTCGCCGTATTCGGAATCGCGCTTCTGTTTATTTTTGATACCGACTCTTCCTAAGTTCACTTTAGTAATAATTTTTCTTTCATTCTCCCGCCAAAGAGATAAACATCATACCGTGTCGTTTCAAATCCTCTTAGTTTTCTATTGTGACCCACATACCGTTCCGTATTTCTATGTTATTGTGAGTAAATTTTTCCTTTGATATTGACCTAACACGAAAAATATAGTGATGTAATGTTCAGTGGCTATCCATATATCATATAACTTTTTACCTTTTGTACTTGATTCGGTGTCACTTAAGTTCCATTTTGTTTTTTTTTTTTATGATGAAGACTCGCTATTAGAGTATCTAGAAATAAATAATCATCACACATATCTAGACTCATAGCAGTACATTTTTTTGCGTTGGACTTGTATAGTTCTCAATTTAACTTTATTTTTTAAACTTATGGATTAACATTTTTTATTTAATATTTTTTTACTCTCCACTACTATGGAATAGTTGAGAGTCATGATTTCACAATTCATAAGCGTATTTTTTTACATCGATTTCTCAACGGGTATCATGTAGAGAGTGCACACTATGAGTTTCGTCGTGATGTGTTTGTATGTATGCATGGCGTAAGCCGAATGCCGTATCCTTTTTTGTCCTCTCTACAGCCCTATACTATAAGTCCGATCGACTTCAAATTTGAAAAAGACACGTGAGTCTAAAAATGGTCCAAAATGTTTTAAAAAAGAAAATTAATGTAAAAGAGAAGATTTTTTTTTTAACTTAAAAGTTTCATGGAAATTTTTTTTTTAACAAATAGGTACATACGGTGAATCCTTGATTGCATACGTATTAGGCATTAAAATAAGGTACCTAAGTTTGAATAGTCACTTATAATTTTTGATTTTTCAGAATTTCTGTTAAATAAAAGAATAATTTCAGTAAGCGCAAATACGCAGAAAAGCATGTTAGTGGGTGCGCGATGTGAACAGTGTTCCCCAAAGTTTTTTTCTTTTGTAATGAATACATTTTTAATATTGCCCATTTCAATAACGAAACTGACAGATAATAATGAAATCTAGTCGTAAAGAAAATTGAAGTTATCACTCTGACGATGACGTGCATATTTAATGGTCCCGATATCAATATTAGAGAAATAATATTTACATACATACATACTTATGTACATACCAACACGGTTAACCAGAGACAATTTGCGGGGTTTGTATTACCTTGATAGGTTGCTAGCCCTGTAGGTGCCTTGAGTTCCTGGTTCTTCTATGATATTCCTACTTCGTCAGTATTGAGATGTTGACAATTTTTTTGGAATATCTTTGTTTCTTTGCTCTGAAAAGTATAGTATGTATGTAATGGTATCCTGATATATTAAATGAAAATACTGATTTAGAGTATACAGACCTTTGTAGAGTAATAGAAACAT
This sequence comes from Molanna angustata, assembly GCA_963576475.1. Classification (NCBI taxonomy): domain Eukaryota; kingdom Metazoa; phylum Arthropoda; class Insecta; order Trichoptera; family Molannidae; genus Molanna; species Molanna angustata. The sequence continues at coordinate 18,123,464 of OY754978.1, read as the reverse complement.
AATATGACCACCTTTACTCTCACCCTGGGTTGGTATTAAGTGTATAAAGAGTTTGAGCAACAGTGTCACGTAATAAATTGTATGTTCTCATTCCGTGCCCTGCATCCGACCCTACCCAGATCCGGTCCATTTCCGGTCTTCATTTTCATCTACCAACTGTCAATATTTGTCATTTCATTCTGACAGCGCGTCCTTTGTTATCAAATTTAATCATTTCCAATTTGAATTTCAAGTTCAGCCAAATTTAATTTACCATTTTTTTTTCTCGCCGAAAAATGCGAAAAATATATTCCAAGAATGAACTCTCACAATGTCTCGCAAAATTAAATAACGAAAACAAGTCAAATAACGTATCGAAATTGTTCGGATGAAATATAAAATAATCTGAATTTCTGATACGGGGTTGTAAAAATATTTCATTTTAGTCGATATTTTTGTAGGGTATCATTAACACGTGCCAGGAATCATTTAATTATATGGAACCGTACCATAAAAGCGTTGTTGCTAAATAGAAAATTATTTGCATGACTCGAGCGTAAGCGCTTGTCATGCCATACCCTATATACTCTCCTCTCCTATTTAATAGAAGTTAATTTAAGTTTTTTTACTAACCAATTAAGGGTATTGTTATTAATTTTCAAATTGATATTGGATGGGCTCAGGATTTTGGTTTTCGAAATATTCATCTCTAAGCCTACCTCCAAGGAAGCGTTATGGAGTTCTTTCAATTCTTCTAGGTCGTCGGTGATAAGCATAATGTCATCTGCGAATCGAAGTTGGTTCAGGTGGTGGCTAACATATGGATTGGAAACAATGACACTAACTGCCAACACAATATACAAACTGAAATGTACGCAAGGAGCTATGGAACGGCAAATGTTAGGAGTGAGCCTCCGGGATAAAATAAGAAATGAAGAAATTAGACGCCAAACAAAAGTCGTTGACATAGCAGACCGTGTTGCAAAGTTGAAATGGCAGTGGGTAGGGCATGTTGCAAGACAGGGTACCGAGAGGTGGACACCCAGAATACTAAAATGGAGACCGTGGGAAAATAAAAGACCGGTAGGGCGACCACAAAAAAGATGGGTGGACGATATTATTCCGGTTGCGGGAAGGGGTTGGCTGGGGAAAGCACAGGACCGAGAGAGATGGAGTTCATTGGAGGAGGCCTACATCCAGCAGTGGAGAGATGGCTGACAAAGAAGAAGAAGAAAAATTAAGGGTATTGTAATATTCTCTTCGTCCAAATAATCTTTTTTAAATGGTGCATAAAACTGAAGGATACTTGCTTAAATTTCAAGTCACATTTATTATCAATTATTATAAATTAGTTGAGTACTAATACAAATTAGTTCACATTCAATATTTCGATGTTTATATTACTAGATATATTACTTTTGGAAAAAAACTTTTCACTGTTCCAAATCATTTAATATATTTGAATGAATAAAAAAAAAACAATGGTAAAGAAATATTATATTCAAAATAAATCATCTTCAGAGGAATTTATGAAACTACTCTGTAAGTTGTTTTAAAAATAATGCTGATATGCTTTTATTCTGACTAAGAGATTCTTATAAAATTAAACAGTTGTCTTTCAAATATTATTCTTACATAATATGAGATATCAATACTTTACAGGTATCGTACTTTGAGTTTTGTATGAATGACGTATGGCATAAGGCGTATGTTGCCACCCAATTGATGGATCCTACTGCTGGATGTAGGTCTCTTCTAAGTTCTTCCACTAATCTCTTTTTTTTGTTTTTTAGGACACATTTATTTCCAGCGACGGGGATCATATCATCAGCCTCTTTTCCGAGAAGGGCATTGCATTTGCTAAAGTGTTATTAGATAAAAACGACATGAAATCATCAAACTCGTATTTTTTAACAGGTTAATATTTCTTTACTCTCCATAAATCAATATAGCTAGGTATTTATTGACTTAATATCGTCAACATCGGTTTCATGTTACACATGTAATTCCCCTACTTTATTAATATTCAAGTTACGAAGTGTGTTAATATAATACACATTATTGGAAGTTACCAATACAAATAAACCCTTTTCAAATGACTCCAAAACTGCCAACACGTGTTTATGTACGTTTCGATAAACTTTTTCCATTTGTTTTCGATCGTTAATTTCGCAAATTGACTTTTTTCACGTTTCTATGACATACTATGTAGCTAGCTCACTATTATTACACCACCGAGCTTACGACAACTTTTTTTTATCCGTTGTAACAATAAAAATATATTGCAAATTGCATCGAAAATTCGAATCTGATATTTTTTACGGATCGTTACGTTTTTTTTGCTAATTGAGACACGATACTAGCGCTGTCACATTATTATAACGTTTTATAAAATCGGTGATATGAACATTCAGCAAAAAATTAACTTCGAAACCAATTATAGGTTTTTGTCCAAGTTTTATGAAATTTATTTAAAGTGTCTACTGTTTTTGTATACATCAAAATATTTAGTATTATATATATTTTTTTTATTTATTTGAAGAAATGGGTAACGTACAATAATATTTTTTTAACAAATATAATAAATAAGAATAGCAACATAAGTAATTGTAACTTAATCAGCCCACAATTTGAACAATTTGATTTCATGTTGCATTGTTCTCACTGCTGATAACAAAAAAATAATTATTCTTGTCCAACGTGTCTCCTGAAAAGACCTGATATTCTCCAAATTATTATACGTGGTAAGGCACCGGTATCTTTTTTTGTCTAAAAAGAACGTTGATGTGTGTCTTGTTGGTCTGTTTAAAATAAAAAGAGCACGCAAGAAAAAGAAAACAATTATTAATATATGAAATAAAAAAAAAACTATTACGCACCCAAGAATTAGTAGACTGTCCGTAGTGTCCGTACATGTACCGGACACATTTTATCCTGTATTACCTACACATTGAAATGATTTAAATTTTGCCTTAGTAATTCGATAATAACGAAGCTCTAGAAAGATTTGAACATAAAATTTAAACTTTTTAAAAATTATATTATTAGCATGGTACCGTTGGGCATTTTTTAAATTAATACAAATGAAATATAAGAATGATCATTTTTAACACATTGTCAAGCCAATAGGAACAAAGTACAAATTTAAATGAAAAAATGATTTGCTTGTAAATTTTCGTAAAAAAAGTTTTTTTGAAAGTAGTGCAAAAAAGGGGCGTCCTGGTCGTAATGCACATTGTACACATAAAATCACATTTATTGCAATTATATGTAGGTACCTACCAGTTTTTCTTACGAAAAAAATAAAATGATCCAAAGAAAATAATATTCCTACATTTTTTTCCTTTGCTGTACCAACGGGTTCCTGTTAGGAAAAAAAATGTTATGTGTATAAATTTCTTATTTAAAGTGCTCAGGATTACATGTGTTAGCGCCACACTTCTCGAGTTGGTGTCAAACCCCCCCCCCACCCCACTCCACCCCAGTCCGCCCATCCTTCAGTGTATCGTTGTCCTTGCGATCGAGCCGAGCGATTTATCGAGCGATGTATCGGCGTACAAGAAAAAGTGTGACATAGATTGACCACGAGTGTCAAGTATCATTTTATGTATATTGTATTCGTCCTGTTAATCCTGTGTTCTGTGTACTAAAACTATAGTGCATCATTGTGGATCAGAGAGTTCAAGGAGATGTCAACCGGTTGACCGCCATCGGTGAATTACGAGATCACAAGGTAGGTCGCTTGGCATCACATCACTGTTCCATCAATCCTATCATTAAACAATTATACAGTCCACTGTTTCCATCAGCAAAGCCCTTCCGACCGAGGAGGGGCGGTTTGCCAGGGAATCCATATCGAAGCGTTAACATTTTCTGGTCCTTCGAGCCGGATTATTATATTGGAAATATTCGAATCTAATATATGAATTGGCAGCCTTTGTTTCATATTATAAATAACATTTTATTCTGTAAATTTATTAATGATTAATATACAAATATCGTATTTCGATCTAATAAGTGCATGCATGTAACATTGATATAAAGATAGGTAGTAATAATTATAAGAATAATCCGAAGGTACTCAGTTAATATATGTAAATGCATTTTTTGTCGATCGTAATCATACCGGCCGTGGTCTAGCGGTTAGGTTTGTGTTGAATCTATAAAAGACCATTGTTAGGTATTTATGTCGAGGGTTCAAATCACGCTTCATGCGATATATTTTTATTTTTAATTTAAAATAAATAATTCAATTAATTTCACGACATCTATAAACGAAATCTGAAAACTTTCATAACAAATATACTACGAAACCTGCCGTGGTTTGTGTCTCCGCTAGAGGTCGTTTATGTTTATCATTCTTGTCATTATTGAGTATAAAATAACGGTAAAATAACGGTACCTCACCAAAACGCGTGAACGAGTGTATTTATGAGGCACGTGTTACTGGATTAATTAGACCCGCCGATGTCGGCGACGGTTTTACTAGCTTCGTTCGCTGTTCGCTAATAAGTGAGGACCACCAAGTTATACGTTTATACATAGGTACCAAGTAGCGACTTATTGATAAATATTATGTTTTATTGTATTTGAGAATCAGAAAATAATACCTATCACATTATTTTCATTTTGTTAGTTTTAAATGTACCTATCGTAGTCTAGTAAGTTGATCATAGTACATATTTTAGGGTTTATTATAAATACTTATACATACAAATATAGGTATTGTATACATACATACCATCACGGCATATCCCGCGTGTGGGGTAACCAGCGACAGGTGTGTGGGTGTGTGAATTTTATATATTTAATTGGTAAATTAAAATATAAATTTGTTTACGTAAATTGTTAATAATATATTTCGTTTATAATATTCAGGGAAAATAAATACGTTATTTACATTTATCATGGCAGAACAAAAGATTAAAATTCTTCTCTCTCGTCGAGAACGAAATTTCCGAAAAATACAGATTTGCTACGATTTGTACGTTCAAATAGATGAAAGCGACAAAAGGGAGACATTTTTAGCGCGTTGTTCCGATCTGACCGCAGTTTATAAGGAGTTTGAAGATATTCAATTGGAGATTCGCGCATTATTTATAAAAAAATCCCGAATTGACATTGCTCGACAATACGGATAAGGTGTCCGAAACCTTAGACGATTTATATTATTTTGTGTTAGGTAAATATAATTCGTTAAAAAATAATAAAGGACGTGAACGCAATGAAATCGATCACGTTAGTCAATTACGCGCTCCCCCCATACAATTACCATTGTTCAATGGGGACTTGCAGACCTGGTCTGAATTTTATGAGTTATTTTGTAGCTTAGTGCATAATAACAACGCCTATGATGATACAGTCAAAATGCATTATTTAAAGTCAAGCGTTTCTGGTACCGCAGCAGCGTTAATTAAGTCACTACCAATTTAGGGTGAAAACTATAAGATCGCCTGGAATATTCTGCTTAACCAATACCAAAATTCTCGCGCGTTGTTCAGTTTATACGCAGATCAAATATTGTCACTGAAGGCTCTTCCAAACGAAACAGCGACAGGACTCGCGAAATATGTCGCTACTATTCGAGAAAATATGGAAGCCTTAAAATCATTGAAATGTGATGATCTCTTCGACAGTTTTTTATCCCATATCATATTGAAAAATTTGGATAACATTACGAGGAAAAGTCTTGAAATGTCACTTGGATGTACTGAGATTCCAACTAGTGAAAAAATATTTGGATTTTTAAATAATCAGGTACGAGTTCTACAACAGTTACCAACGGTTTCCCATGCATACAAAATGGAAAACAAGGCTGTTGTTAAGAAATCATTTATAGTGAAAAATCAGAAAGATACCACGATTCTTTCATGTCATATGTGCAAACAAGCACATTATATCAGCCGTTGCCCGAGATTCAACCAATTGTCAGTTGAAAATCGTCGGGACTTCGTCAAAAAACATGATTTATGTTTTAACTGTTTGAGAGAACATAAAGTAATTGACTGCAATTCAAAAAATTCGTGTCGTCATTGCGGACGAAATCATAATACAATGTTACATTTTGAATCCACTTCCGGAGCGAAAGCGGAGCCGGTTCAAAGTGCATTGTCTTCAAATGTATTTTCGAAAAAACAGCATAATGTTACACTTTTGGGTACAGCGGTTGCCCTTTGTAAGGACTCTTTTAATAAGTTTCAACCTGTCCGTATGTTGATTGATTGCGGCTCTCAGGTTTCAATTATGAAAGAAAATTGTGTGAAGCGACTAGGATTGAAAGTTCACAAATACAATGGGAATCTGTGTGGTATCGGGTCTATGCACGTGAATGTCAAAGGAGAGACACTATGTCAATTGAAGCCTCAGAACCATTGTAAAGTATTGTTTACTAAAGCCTTAATTGTACCTAAAATAACCTCGTTAACACCGTCTACACAGGTGCCCTTGGATTGGATAACGGTGTTTAATCCAAATGAATTAGCGGATCCGCGGTTTGATAAACCTGCTGAAGTCGATTTTATACTTGGTGCTGATTTGTTTGCAGATATTTTGCAAGATGGGCAAAAATCTGTACGATATGGAAAACTATGTGCTCTTGAAACTATATTTGGTAAAGTCATTTTCGGGAATTTACCTAATAAACCTACCGCGGTTACCTCGTCCTTTCATTTTTATAGCGAACCTAGATTAGATACAGCGATTGAGCGCTTCTGGTCGATCGAAGAAGTTCCGAAGCAAAATATCGTTAATCCTGAGGACGAGGAATGCGATAGAATATTCAACGCCCAACATTATCGTCAAATCGATGGACGATATGTGGTACCGCTACTCTTCAACGGAAATCCTTTTTCTGTCGAAGGATCGTATAAGTTAGCAGTTACTCGTGTCAACAACTTGCAAAGTCGATTTACTCGAAATCCAGCATTGTGCGATTCATATCGTAAATTTATGGCTGAGTACGAGGAACTTGGTCACATGAAGAGGAATTCGGATAGAAAGAATACTGCGGAGTATAACTTTATTCCTCACCATTGTGTATTAAAACCAACTAGCCCTACAACAAAACTTCGAGTGGTGTTTGATGCTAGCGCAGAAAATGCTCAAGGACACTCACTGAACAATTGTTTATTGTCGGGTCCTAAATTGCAAGCTGATATTACTGAATTAATATTACGTTTTCGTCTCTTTACGTATGTTTTGACGGCAGACATCTGCAAAATGTATCGTCAAATTTTAATTATACCAGAACACAGAAAATATCAACATATTTTATGGAAAAACGAAATCAGTGAACCATTAGTCGATTACGAATTAAAAACTATAACCTATGGAACTTCTTGCGCTCCGTATCTAGCGATGCGTACGTTGCAGCAATTAGTGAAGGACGAAGGTTTTCACTATCCAAAAGGAGCGGTCGTACTTCAACATCATTCCTATCTAGATGATTTTCTATTTGGAGAATATACCCTAAACGCAGCCTTTGACATGCGAAATCAGGTAATTGCACTTTTACAAAAAGGAAAATTTGAATTGAGTAAATGGGCGAGTAATGATTCTACCTTATTGGAAGGTGTCTCTTTTCAAAATCAACAAGATAAATTATCATTCGACGATGGTAGTGCGTCAACTCATATTTTGGGCATTCACTGGAACCCACAAAGTGATTTATTTTCATACGACATTTCGCCAGTTTCAGTTACATTTACTAAACGTTCTATTTTGTCGAATATTGCGAGATTATTCGATCCCATGGGGTGGATTTCTCCTGTTATTTTACTAGCCAAATGTTTAATTCAAAATCTTTGGAAATTAAATCTTGGATGCGATGAAATCATTCCTGATCATTTGAAGATAATCTGGGAGACTATTGCGAAAAAACTTCCCACTCTATCGAGGGTTAAAATTCCACGTCATTACGGAACATCGATGGAAAATACTGAATGCACTATTGTGGGATTTGCTGACGCGTCGGAGAAAGGGTATGCAGCAGTCATATATCTAGTTGTTCCTGGATTCAATCAACGAATTCATCTCTTAATGGGTAAATCCAAAGTCGCACCACTTAAAACATGTACTATTCCGAGACTGGAACTTTGTAGCGCGGTGCTACTTTCTAAAATTACTAAATCCGTAAAATGTTCTCTTCAAAACTCGATATCAATTAAAAACATCATATTATTTACTGATTCTACGGTGGTGTTATCGTGGTTAAAGACACCTCCCCATCGTCTTAAAATATTTGTGGCCAATCGGGTCATATCAATACAGGAAAACATACCGGAGGCGGCGTGGTATCATGTTCAAACCAATCATAATCCTGCGGATTGCGCCTCTCGTGGAATGTTTCCAGAAGAAATCCTAAACCATCCGTTATGGTTTTCTGGACCACCTTGGTTCAAACTACCTCTAAGTGAGTGGCCCTTGAATTCTGAGGTTACAATGTCGGATAAATTGTTGCCGGAACTCAAAGGGCAAGAGGTTGCATCGTTGGTTCTTGTAACTGAAAATGTTATTGAATTCTCCAATTTTTCTACCCTGCGAAGACTACAACGTGTCACCGCTTGGGTGTTGCGTTTTCTCACTACTTCTCGTTTGCCTAGTAATCAACAATTAAAGTGGAATCGGACTCAACACAATCTCACAGTCGGTGAGATGGTGGTAATCAAATACGAACGATACCCACCTCTGCAATGGTTGTTGGGTCGGGTAATAGCCATCAATCCCGGGAAGGATGGAATTGTTCGGGTTGTCCATGTAAAAACTTCCCAGGGAATCTATCAACGACCGGTTATTAAACTCTGCCGATTACCAGTAGATTTGCAATTGATTGCGGTAGCCTCATAGGATAAAGCCTGCTCCTCTGAGGTTATTGCGATTTAATTGTAGTTTGTTGTTATTGCGATTTAATTGTAATTTGTTGTTATTTCTATTTAATTGTAAAATTTACGTTCGCGATTTTATTTATAATTGTTAAATTACGTTGTATTGACTTTATTTTTTTTTGTTTTGTTTGCCAATGTAGGATGCATGCACTTTGGGTAGAGATACGATCGATGGGGTACATGGAATCATATTTCGGGGTTATGAGCATTATTAGTTTTGCTTGATATTGTTTGATTGAAATTTATATTTTTTGCTTACTCAAAAAATGGCCGCCGGAATATGTTAGCGCCACACTTCTCGAGTTGGTGTCAAACCCCCCCCCCCACCCCACTCCACCCCAGTCCGCCCATCCTTCAGTGTATCGTTGTCCTTGCGATCGAGCCGAGCGATTTATCGAGCGATGTATTAGCGTACGAAAAAGTGTGACATAGATTGACCACGAGTGTCAAGTATCATTTTATGTATATTGTATTCGTCCTGTTAATCTTGTGTTCTGTGTACTAAAACTATAGTGCATCATTGTGGATCAGAGAGTTCAAGGAGATGTCAACCGGTTGACCGCCATCGGTGAATTACGAGATCACAAGGTAGGTCGCTTGGCATCACATCACTGTTCCATCAATCCTATCATTAAACAATTATACAGTCCACTGTTTCCATCAGCAAAGCCCTTCCGACCGAGGAGGGGCGGTTTGCCAGGGAATCCATATCGAAGCGTAAACAACATGTATTAATGAAAAATGTTTATTCGTTACAACTGTGTTTTCATTATGTTTGTTATAATATTCATTATAACAAACATAATGAAAACACAGACATTAGACAGTTATTTCATATTACTATAATTGGTTTGAAGGCGTTCCTTGAAATTGAAAAAGAACATTAACATTTTGGTCCACAGGTGAATGTATTGGTAGGTATATCTTTAAATGATAGCTCATACAGGTACTCTCTATCTAATATTGCAATCACGTAACATCTAAGACTGGCCAATGTTACTTTGTGTGAAAGTCACAATATTTTTTCAGCCGAAGTCCCAGTCATTTGAAATAGTCTTCTGTTGCCACGGACTAGGTAGGTACTTACTTATGTGCGAAAGCACTCACGCAAATAATATACCTGCCCACGTCATTGTAAAGAAAATACAAAGGAAATAAAATAGGCTTCAATACGTTTTCAATGCATTGTTGCTGTGAAAAGTCCTTTATATTAACTTAATATACCAACAGTGCCATTTTTAAGAACACCTTCGTTCTCATAAAGGTGATCTCATGAACATTTTTTTATTTGATTTTTTTAATGCTGTTAATTCCTATTGATTTTTCTCTTCAAACCATTTTCCATATTATTCTTTCAAACCAACTGTAATTCTTTTGATCTTTTTTTAAACATGCATATAAAGGAGTTGCAAACAAAATTAAAATAAAATTTGGAATAAAATATGTTCATGTTTATTTGTATATTTTTTTATTTGAAAACCGCATTATTTCTTTTTAATAGTTGCTCCAATAATACAACAAAAATACTATTGTAAGTTTTATGATAGTCCCTATGTTTATTTTATTCTTGTTTTTGGGTACCTTTTTATTTGTTTTTAAAACTTTGTTTAACCTTTTTACATAATCCTTATATTGATTTGTCTTCAAATAAATGTTATCTCAGCTTTTTGCTGCCTGCTTGTCATTCCAATAATAATAAATAACCTTAGTGATAAAATATTTTATGTATTATTTAGTAGGTAGTTGTGCAATGTTTGGTGAATGTAACATTACAAAATATATACTCTCCTTTTTTAACACGAGATTTTATCTCAATTAAAGAGGCTCATTATGAAATATATCATGGAACTTGTACAGCTTGTTAATTGTTATTTAAACGTACATTGTAATTGATTCGATTAAAAAATAAAAAAAATGTGAAAATATTGCTTGAAATGCTTATCATGAAATCCATGATAAATATTTCGTATTCCATTTTCCGAGAATATACGAAAAGGTTTTAATATTATGTGTCTAAAAATATGTAAATAGTAATTTGATGGATTAACGAGAAAGACTTGGAAAAGGATTATTGAATGATCTAATATTGTTTTCTTTAAATTGCGTATGTAGCGACGCTACATAATATTCACCTTACACACCAACATTTAAAAAAAAATATACAAATTTACAAAATTTCAAGGCGCACTTAGTTTAAATACCCGAACCGAAAAATGAATCTACATTCTGCCTTATTTCGTGGGCTTTGATAATAATTCTCATTAAAACATTTCTTGCCACCATTTAGAGAGATTCTTCATTCGCTTTAAATAATCGTAATATTTTTTATAAATAGTTAATTGAGATTGAGATTAATCAAATTAGATATTGTTCTTTAATAATACATCGTATTAACCGTAAGTAGTTTTTTATTTGCTTGTTGATAAATCCCATATTAATTATTTGGAGTCAGATAATTTATTTAATAAAATATTAATTTAAAGAGCCATACAGCGTAGTAATAATTTTTTAATTAATATATTGGTTTTTATTATTATAATTAGTAGTCAAAATAACTGCTTGTAAGAGGGTAAGTAAGTAATCTATAAAGAAAGAGTCAAGTTAGTATTAAATAAAATTTATTAAAAAAATAATCTGATATATTTAAACCACACATGTTGAAAGTAAATATTATTATGATACTTATCATTTTTTCGTCGCGTCGTCAAATTCATTTGCTAAATTTTTAGCGAAATTTGAAGACACGCATATAAGTTTTGAGTTCGGGGTAAATATTAAGTTTACAAAGATATTCGTATATGAAATGGATGAAGTTCAAAAGTAAATATTTTGCATGAGAGTTCTTAGAATTTTTGCTTTTAGGATAACTGGCAGATGCTTTGTCAAATATTAATTTGAAATTAACTTTTGAGCAAGTCACTTCATTTTTGAGACTTGTAATGCTGTTCATAAATTCAGAATAAAACAAACTTTACCTCCACAGGGAAATGAATGCTATCAAGAAGAAATATTGAGCATCTGGCTGATTGACATACGAACAGGAATGAGACATATTGTGGATCTGTTCCTATCTGGCCAATACATAGATCCTACATAACTCTCGTTTGATAGACAACGTTGGGAGAACCTGACACGATACAAACATAGAATCAAGATGATCATAATATTAGAGTAGCCTTATTTCTGTGAAGTATGACGGTGAGGTTATAAGAACCTTGTATGTTTACGACCTGGTATGAGGGCTCTAGTCCAGCGTGTGTAGTGTGATAAAATAAGGGATGGGGTTTATCGGGGTAAATGTGCGTCGTGGGGCAAGTTAAGGGTCGCGAGCAATGGTCGTGTAACAAAACGTGATCATCCACGGCAATTTCATCCTACACTTTATTTTGTCATGTTAAAAGATTCAGCGTTATTGTGGGCTGAAGTGAGTAACAAGGGGTAAACTGAGGGAAGGCTTCATCACATTTGACAATATTCCACGGTCATACGTAAAAAAGGTATTTTCCCGGTATATGTATTTATTTGTATGAAAAAGAAGTATACCTACAGCATGACTTGATATACTTCAATATTGGCATGTGCATAAGTGTTTGAAATCAGCTGTGGCTTGTTCTTGATCTCAATTTTATATAAAAGTTCATTTTTATTTTCTTGTCATAGCATAACTTGACATAATAACCTCATGACAATTTACTAAAAAATGTTACATTTTTTTAAAATGTTAAATTAAATCATACTATAAAAATGCACTTAAATTGATATGCTCGGTAATTGGGCTGAACTGATTATCAGGCTAATCCGGGGTCCAAGAGGGCGAAACAGTGAAAATGCCTGCTGGTTTTTTTTTAAGATAAATTATTTTTAAAATGTCTTGTAAGTAAAGTATATGAAGGATGCATAGAGAACGGACTGAGGATGAATGCCAGCAAATCAAAGGTTATGGTGTTTGAGAAAAGTGAAAGCAGAACAGCGTGCCAAATAAAAGTAGACAACGAATGGCTCGAGCAAGTCGACGAATATGTCTATCTGGGAAGCATGTTTCAACATACAAAAAAGGACTTTGTTGTCCACACAAAGTGCGCAGCCCAAGATCTAGTTCAGCAGGTGCAAGGGTGCGAGCAGATGATAGGGCATGAAGTGCGCAGCCCAAGATCTAGTTCAGCAGGTGCAAGGGTGCGAGCAGATGATAGGGCATGAAGTGCGCTGCCCAAGATCTAGTTCAGCAGGTGCAAGGGTGCGAGCAGATGATAGGGCATGAAGTGCGCTGCCCAAGATCTAGTTCAGTAGGTGCAAGGGTGCGAGCAGATGATAGGGCACGAAGTGCGCAGCCCAAGATCTAGTTCAGCAGGTGCAGGGGTGCTAGCAGATGATAGGGCACAAAGTACGCAGCCCAAGATCTAGTTCAGCAGGTGCAGGGGTGCTAGCAGATGATAGGGCATAAAGTGCGCAGCCCAAGATCTAGTTCAGCAGGTGCAGGGGTGCGAGCAGATGATAGGGCATGAAGTGCGCTGCCCAAGATCTAGTTCAGCAGGTGCAGGGATGCGAGCAGATGATAGGGCATGAAGTGCGCTGCCCAAGATCTAGTTCAGCAGGTGCAGGGATGCGAGCAGATGATAGGGCATGAAGTGCGCTGCCCAAGATCTAGTTCAGCAGGTGTAGGGGTGCTAGCAGATGATAGAGCACGAAGTGCGCAGCCCTAGATACAGATCAATATGTGCATGCTTGCATATTGAATTTTTTTCCTGTAGGGAATCAATGATATTTTACTTTTAACATCTCATTAGAGACGAAGCTGGAATATTATAGGTAAACCAGGAAATCAAGGCACTTACAAGGCTTACGTCATAGGTTGATTTACGTGATCACTTTATGTCTATGATAGATCGTAAGATCTGTATTCGCCTTGATTTTCCGGTTCTCTATAAATTTTATCTTCGTCTGTATTGAAATGTTCAAAATTTGTTGTAAATAACTTACGGTAATTGTTTTAGTACCATTAATAACGTTTCATAATAGATTATGCGTGTTCTATATTTGATTTTTTTTGCTGTATAAGACAACTACGATTAGCATTATGTGTTTGACATTGGAAGTATGATTGTAAACAATCGACGAACTGAAGTGAAATATTTTTTATTCTACATTTTAACGCGAAGAAAACGTTGAAATTTGATAATAATATTATGTAATGTCGATAGTTATTTCGCCTTATTAGGGAACTATCAAGACTAACATTATTTGTTATAGTAAATAAATCAATAAGGTACTAGTATTTGTTCAATAAGTCGATGAATAAAATATGTGTGGTATGACGAAATATTTGAAAGAATAGAATAAATGGTATTTGAAGAACCACGGAGCATCAAGGAGACGTTGAAACGAAGGATAAAGTAAGAAAAAAATGTTTTGAGTTGATGGATTAAGGTTTTTGGGGGGTTTATCTACACGCGACACAAAAGAAAAATACACACTGGGAAAATGTAGGTAGGTATTACATGCAATGTTCAATGATCACGTATGTATGTCGTGATACTATTTTTATTTACGTATGTATATATATTTATTAAATTTCCTTTTATGATTTATCTTCCAATAAGCCTTTTTATTTATTCACTCGTATAATTTTTCTTCTATAGGGTCACCATTCGACTATCGGCGGATCTTCGGCGGAAATCGCAAAGCAAAACTTTGCTTGTATTTTGCTTAAATATGCATCACAATGAACAGTATTGTTGACTGTCGTAAATGATGTATAGAGGAATATCGACACAAGTTACCTGGAAGATGCTGCCATTTGGAAGAAAATTTACCACTTAAATATGGCGCATGGTTTTTATTTCATATTAAATATCAACCACCACTCTACGTACGACTGATTATTTGTAATTTATGAACTTTTCCAAATATAATAGTAACATTTACTATAGAAAAAACATTTTAAAGCAAAATTTGATTGACGATTAAGTTCTTAAATGTGTATTAAAAATTATTCAGTATGTTATATGAAATTGAAATGAAGAAAAAATCAATAAATTTTGAAGTATTTATGTATAAGATTGATATGAGTGAAACGCAAGGAAAATGGTGGTACAATCTCGCACAAAAAGAAATAGAATTAGAAAAATAAGTGTAGGTACCTACAATTATTAATAAGGACATTTTAATGCGCCGTTCAACGATTCAGGACCATATCACACGTCAAATTTGGCTGGTGTTCCAAGCTGCGTATCCTCCTACCTGTTAATAGATCACATCTGCTCTCTTTCAATTCATATAATGTTTTTTCATACATATAAAAATGCAAAAGTTCAAATGAAATTAATCTTTAGGAGATATCTCTTAATATGAATTTTACTCCCTAAAATCATAAGTACGCCCATTCGTTGCGTCATGACTAAAAAAACCCTCCTTATAGGGAGGGTTGCCTTATATAAAAAAAATGACACTGATAGTAGTGAAGAATGTGTATCAGATGATGTACCAATGTTAATAAGGCAATAAGTATATTTTTGCAGAGAAATGTGGGTGAACGAAATCGGTCGTGGCAGGATTCGAACTCGCGACCACTGTATTACAAATCCAGCGCGCTAAACGCTCTGTTAAACCGTCTTTAGCACCCCAATTTAAAAATGTCATGTTTGAATAAGAAATATAATATTAACTTTCCGTGTCCATGATAATCTACCTATATTGTGTCCCTCCAGTCATTTGCAGCCATAATAGCATTTTCATTTGCTCGCCATAGATTTTTCTCTGAATACCTTTAATCCATAAGCGGGCAATTCATCAGGTGTGACATATTTTGCGTCTCCCCAGAATCGCATGCCATATCCTGGTCAGCCTCTTACATCCTTCATCTGTCCAGGTTTACCTTCCTACACCCGTCCTTTGTCTATTCAGGGATTTCCAGCTTGTATATTATGGTAGTTGGTGATCCGTTGGCAGTAGCGGAATAGCATATAAAAGCCGAAAACCTTGGCTTGCCTGCAAATTTAATGTGTAAAGAAATACACAAAAAATATATAGGTAATTACTGATTAGTTAAACTGTTATTTCAAGAAAAAAAAATTACAAATTCTAGACCAATTTTTTTTTCAAAAATACTACATGATAGAAAATTGAAACATACCTAGATACGACCCTTTTCAGGGCTACAAAATGTAAATATTATTTTGTCATGTGATTGTAATATATTTTTCATGGCCGCAGAAATGATCAACGATGAATTTTCTTTCAGGGTTTGCGTAGTCTGAATGTTATAGGCACGCCCCTGCCCGTTGGGAGTATCTCTGTTGTTTCATGAAAATTTTCATTTCATAACGTTTACATCCACAACTCAACATTTCTGCTTTCGCTGGTTGAAGTTAACGCGATTGTATTCCTAAGAAAGCTGTTTCTAGACTTGAGGGAGAGAGGATGTTCTGCTGTCTGACCTTTTCCTCTTCAGAGACTACAGCTCTTCACCAGCAAATTATCACCAAAAAATAAAAATATTTTATTATATATTTTTGTCAAAGAAAATAAAAATCCTTTTTCATTTTATGAAAAACAGTAAATGGGTGAGTGGGTGTGTATAGTATAAAAAGGGATAGTGTAGAAATCGATGTTGGTTTATTTAATGAGCCTGGATTACAGTTTATTGTCTAGGGTTGGCCTCTGTTTTTCTCCCGAAAAACAAACTCTTAAGTATTTAATTTACCTTCCATTATCACACTTTGGATTTCCGCAAAACCTGAAATTTTCTTTGTGGAAAATTACACCTACCCACTGAAAGTTATTTGATGTTCTTCAACGTGATCCTTTAGGTGTTCCTTCTTGTAAAAAAAAACCACTGAGCAAGCTCTTATTTTTCGTAGTGTAAAACTATCTTAACAAGATTTTGTGTATTTTAAACAAAAGAATGAAGAGTGGTTGGTTTACTTGAAATAAACACTATAATATGTAGGTGTAGATACATAAGTAGCTATATTATGTACAAAGTATGCGAACGAAACAAATAAAATTAACTTTTAATGTATGTATTTATTTGTAACATATCTATGGATACTTTGTAGATAAATAGTTTTCATTATTATATTACAGGTGGAATAAATATATGTTTTCAATTTAAAAAGAACGCACATAAAAATATTCATACATTTTTTTAAAAATACGAATAATTAATAATATGGGTCGATGACTGAGCGGTTAGCGCATTGGGCTAGTAATCCAGGGGGGCAAGTCTGGTTCCCTCACCCCCACGAATACCCATATCATGGATATAATTATTATATAGAGCTCTATAATATCTTTAGATGTCATAGAACTCCATACGATAATTATATCCATGATATGGGTAGTCACTAGGGTTTTGATTTCGCCTGTCGAACCAGACTTGCCCCCCCCCCCAGAGTCGCGAGTTCGAATCCTGCCTCGACCGATTTCGTTCACCTATAGCACAAGTATTTATTTTATTTTTATTTTATTTTCGGCATATTGCCTTTTACACACACGAACAACAATTAAGTACACACATTAAATTACAAAAGAAAAAATAAAACGATCATAAACACACTTAAAAAGAAAAAAAGGTACTATTACAAAAAACAGTAAATATAAATAAATAATATTAAGTAAGTTAAAAAATTAAAATTAATTTAATTATTTATTTAATATTTAATTATAAATTAATTATTAATTTTATTATCAGTAAATTAAAAAATAATATTATCAGTAAATTAAAAAATTATATTATTTTAGGGAACGTAGGAAGATGTATGTATATGTATTTGTTTAACAAGGACATATTCATTTTATTAACAATAAATATTAGCTTAATTTTTTTTCAAATTATATGAAAAAGTATAACAGATCAGGGCTTATTAATTATATTTGTGGGTCTATATAATATAATTCTTTTGATTATATCTATCTTGTATGTAAAAATACATACTTTTAAATGAAAATTATACTCAGTGTATAGTAATTTGCAACACGAGTGGTTAAGTTTCGTCATACAAATGCAATACAAGCGAACAAAATATATGTTGCACCTATGCATTATTTATTTTAGATTAATAATCAAACTGTCTATCGAAATAATAATGAATTCGAACGAAAATAATATCTGTTATTGTTCATTCAGCTGAAGATAACCGATAATTTGTTTTATGAGTAAGCAATGAAGTACGTGATTTGAATTTAATTAAATTTTATTTACCTCGATGATAACCTACACACAAACTTATATTTGTTGAATGTGGCAAGCAGTAGTTTCATGACAGTACAAAGCCGATTTTAGTCGAATATTTTGCAGTTATATTAGTTTTTTTAGAGAAATGCATAGAAATGGGTTCCATAAAAATGCACTCCGTGATCAAGAAACTCATAAGTGAAAAGTTTATCGTAGATCATAACCCAATGGTTGTTGAGAACTGTTGTTCTTAATATTTTATAGACATTAAATTTGTCATAGAAATACATAGAAATGGGTGCAATAATAATATATTCAGTTATCAAGAAACTCATAAAACTGTACTCCGTGATCAAGAAACTCATAAGTGAAAAGTTTATTGAAGATCACAACCCAATGGTTGTTGAGAACTGTTGTTCTTAATATTTTATAGACATTAAATTTGTCAGAGAAATACATAGAAATGGGTGCAATAATAATATATTCAGTTATCAAGAAACTCATAAAACTGTATTCCGTGATCAAGAAACTCATAAGTGAAAAGTTTATTGTAGATCACAACCCAATAGTTGTGAGAACTGTTGTTCTTAATATTTTACATACAACAAATTTTTTAGAGAATTACATAGAAATGGGTTCAATAATAATGTATTGCGTGATCAAGAAACTTATAAAACTGCATTCCGTGCTCATGAAACTCATAAGTGAAAATTTTATTTGTCAGAGAAATACATGGAAATGGGTTCCTTAAAAATGCATCCCGTGATCAAGAAAACCATAAAAATGCATTCCGTGGTCAAGAAACTCATAAGTGAAAAGTTAATTTGCCAGAGAAATACATAGAAATGGGTTCCATAAAAATGCATTCCGTGGTCAAAAACTCATAAGTGAATAATTAATTTGTCAGAGAAATACATAGAAATGGGTTCGATAAAGATGCAATCCGTGATCAAGGAATCCATAAGTGAAAAGTTAATTTGTCAGAGAAATACATAGAAATGGGTTCCATGAAAATGCATTCCGTGGTCAAAAACTCATATGTGAATAATTCATTTGTCAGAGAAATACATAGAAATGGGTTCGATAAAGATGCAATCCGTGATCAAGGAATCCATAAGTGAAAAGTTAATTTATCAGAGAAATACATAGAAATGGGTTCCATAAAAATGCATTCCGTGGTCAAAAACTCATAAGTGAATAATTAATTTGTCAGAGAAATACATAGAAATGGGTTCGATAAAGATGCAATCCATGATCAAGGAATCCATAAGTGAAAAGTTAATTTATCAGAGAAATACAAACAGGACCGGACAAATGTGTTTTTGCGCCCGTAGCAATATATTTGAAACCGCCCCCCACCCTACATTTTTTGGAATTTTAAATGTTGAACAATTTTAAATTATTTATAATAACATCGGGTCTAAAATGACAAATCATTGACAATTTTTTGCATACACGCCATAACACCGAGCTTCTTTCCGAGTAGGTAAAGAGAACTGAGCTCCATACCTGCGGATTTTTGATTTATATAATTTACGTTTTAGTATTTTAAGCGCCCTTTTTTAGACAACCGCCCTGAATTCATGTTCCTGGTTGTTCTATGATTTATCCGCCCATGAATGCAAAAATATAAGTGGGTTCCTTAAAAATGCATTCTATGATCAAGAAATTTACAAGGGAAAAGTTAATTGTCGACCGCAAATCAATAGTTGTTAGTTTGCTGTTTTTCTTAACATTTTTAGACTACAAATTTGTCATAGAAAAACATAGAAATGCGTTCCATAAAAATGCGTTCCGTGATCAAGAAACTCATTAGTGAAAATATGACTGTGGACCACAACCCAATAGTTGTTGTTTACTGTTGTTCTTAATATTTTATGTACAAAAAATTCAATAAATTATATAGTTTTCAATTACATAAGTTTTCGATTGTGACGGATTTCAATTTTAGCATTCCTTTAGTGATAAGATAACTGTAAATATGAAAATATTTGTCCAACACACGAAAACACGTACTTAGTTAACCCATTAAAAAAAACATAGTAAAATGATTCTAGATTTTTTGTGTTAACAGAGTGGAAATTCATTTTTAAATATATGAAAAAAAAATACTAAAGTGTTTTTCCACAAAAATTCAATTATAATGACTGAACATTTTCGCCGAGGTGGCTCGGCAATATCAAGGGCTTAAATTAAACTAAACAATTTAAACAAAAATCATCCTAAACTACAACATTTACAGCTTTGCCACCTATGTGGATCGAGTTACAGTTTGGTTTTGGAGTTTGGTTTCAGTGGAGTTGCATTGAACATAATCATTCATTTGGTTTAGGAAATGGAGAGGTTCTGTATTCAGAATACACAGGATGGAAACTTAACGCTCTTGAAATGTTAGTAATTAATAAAAATAAAATAAAAGGCAACATTGTAAACATCCAGGATGTTTACAATTATATCCCCACTTCTTCAATCTTAGACTCGCCCACATATTTGGCAACAATATTAACATCACTGATACTCCCACCCACACCACAACGCTGTTAATGTTGTAGTGTAGGATGATTTTTGTTTGATGAATAAATATAATTACATAAACAAAACGGTTTGATAACAAATGAACAACAACATGAGTCAAAATTGAAAAATGACTATGGACGCAGAACAAATTTCTGCGTCCATAGTCATTTTTCGTTAATTTGAACGTTATATTTCTTAATTAAAATAATCAATTAAAGACAAAAAAAATAAAAACACATTTGCCTCTCACTCAATACTTAAATTATTTTTATTACTGTACCTGCCTCTTAAAATTAACATTTCCTTGCAACCTCTGTTAGTGGCGAGTTTATTGCTAAATGGCTATTTCTTCCAACTAACCAGTGTTTCCAGCCGAGAAGCAAGAAATGGATGAGTTTTTTTTTTAAATAAATTCCTCCTCTGCTGGGGATCCAAAAGACTTACCACAATGCTACATCTGTCGACATGATGAAAATGTGTCATGCGATATGCCGAACATCCCAATTGGGATTGAGCAGAGTTGATTATAAGATTTATAAAACAAAAAAAAAATAAGTTCCACGATAGCAGAATGAATGCAGTTGAAATGAGGAATCTGTAATAGAACGATGTATGACATGGTCATAAATGAGGACACAATGTAAAAATGTAAGATGAAGAAAGATGTCATTAATATAACGAAAGTGAACATATTGAGATGGTTTGGCCACACGGGGAGAATGAATGAGGAAAGTCTGACGAAGAAAATAATATACATTGCGAATAGGAATGGAATGAGAAGTCGGTGTTTTGAAAGACGGAAATGTTAGAAGCGTGAACAACAGACAAACATGTATAAGACGATGTATGAATGTTAACGAGGCGATGAATGTGTATTTATTTTTATTATTTAAACTATAAAAATATTGCTCTGTTTTTTTTTTTTGGTTTGTTTACCTACGTATTTTAGCTACTTTTTCCTCAAACTAAAATGTACCCTCTACTACCTTAACTGTTATTTGGTCAATGGTTTGCCTATTTAATAGCAAGTGTTATACCTTTTTGAATAGCTAAAGAAACGTAAAAGTTTTCACAATTATTTGCAGAATAAGTTCCATAAATATTTTTTCAAAAAAAAGCGCTTCAAAGTTAAAAACACTTTGTGATAATTCTTTAATTCTAACCGTTGTCGAGCTGTCTTTTTAAGCTGTTAGTAGGTTCAGTTTTTGTTTATCATTTTTATTAATTGACATTCCCTCTAACTAGATACATAAAAAACGAACCCTTAGACGTCTAATCCATAAAAAAATGATAAAATATCCAAAAAAAAATTTTTAAATCTTTAAAAATCAATATCTCCATAATGGTTAAGTTTCGGACATGATATTATAGAATCAAATCCATCAGAAATGACCTGAATTATAACGTACTTTAATATTCAGTACGAATTACCCTGTAACCCTGTAAATATCTAAAAATAAGTGTTAAAACTATCTCATTAACAATTATCCGTGTATCCAGTAGATTAAAAGTCTACATATAGTAGTTATAAGCCTACATATAGCATTTCCACCCTTTGTTTCGATAAGGGTTGTAGGTATGTGTTATATTTTTCACCTTCGTGACTGAGAGGAACAGAAATGTATTCCTGTAAGAATAATGCTATGCTGCTCTTTGCTCCCTTTGTCTCTCATTCACTCCTGTTTGATACTCTGTTTTCATATATATTTTTCCGAGAAGGTTGAGTTTGCTTTCGTTCCTCGGATGAAATATGATCCCTCTTTTGATGTTTATCCCTGTTGCATTCGATACACGTATCCATTTGGCAGCCATGATTTTCCGGTAACTTCAGAGAAAGCCACTGTGAGTATTTAAAGAAACGTGTATAAAAATAAACCTCAGGAGGGATAGGAATTGTGACCGAGTAAGGTGGGGTATGCTAATCGGGAACGCATTCAGCATTTTAAAGCTAAGTCATACATAATGCAATATTTGTAGAAGTTTGCCGGAGCGAATATAGCCGAGAAGAGCTTTATAAGAAGGGGCGGAAAAGTTTTAAAAGAGTACATATTATACCATCCTACTTCTCTTTTTGATACACTGAAAATGGTTTTGATTATATTATTTGTATTTAAGGACAGACAAGAGACTATTTTATAGAGATTATTTGATAGATGTGTACAAGATGATTATTTTATTTATTTATACGGCTCTAATTCTTTTACACGAATGATTTAAAATGTATGGAAGTGTTACAAAACAAATAAACAATCAATAATAAAAATACATTATTTATAATATAAACTTAACGTAGTTTACACCACTTAACTATGAGTACTAACTTCTACCGGTTTCAAAAACTTTAAATGTTTTCTTCTTCAGGAAGAGTACGTAAGTCTTCCTGAAGAAGAAAACATTTAAAGTTTTTGAAACCGGTAGAAGTTAGTACTCATAGTTAAGTGGTGTAAACTACGTTAAGTTTATATTATAAATAATTTATAATGTCGCCACAAAGTTATTTTCCTAACATTAACGTAATAAAAATACAGTTTGAGCACATATCAGTAACAAACGGAAACATATTATATACAAACAGAAATGGAAAAAAAAATGCTTATTTTTTTAAATAAGGCACAGCCACCAATAGAGGCGGATTTGTGCTGTACAATTTAGATCTTAATATATTTAATAATAATAATAATAAATTGGGATAATTTTTATAGCACCGTTTTTGTGATAACCTCACCTCAAGGGCGCTTTGAATATAACTATTACAGGTTTTTGTAAGACTCGCGGAAAAAGTGAGTTTTCAGGTGTTTCCTGAAAAGTTGTCGATTTGCCTCAGTTCAGGTGGTAGTTTATTCCACGAGGCTGGTCCAGCCACAGCAAAAGCACGATCACCGAAGAATGTAGTGTTGACTCTATTTATTTCAGTTAACTTGCCAATCATGGATGTGGTGGCTGACCGAAGTATTTGTTGTCGCTCGTTTACGGTGATTTACTGTTGAAAAGAAGAGTAAAAAACAGTATTCCATTAGATCTCAGAGAAATAAGGGTTTACATTAAATGATTGCAAAAGGGAAGCATAATATGTACAAGCAATTAAAGAATTGCGTCAGTCACTTTCTAATGGTCGAGTGAAAGGCTTCCTGCAGTCAGCTATATCTTTATACCGGTGGTGGAGATGAATATTACATGTCGTGAGCCAATCGCCAAAAGATGCTCCATATTAAAGGGTCTTTCTATTTTCACCACTTCCCCGTCTTCTTCAATTGCTTATTTTCATGACAAAAATCAGAAATAAAAAAATCACTGGATCCAGCATTACTAAATTATAATTATATGTAGAATTTGGAAAAAAATCTCGTGGTAATGTACACCTTTTGTCTTTCTTATTAAAAATACTTCTCAACTATTCTATTAGTTTCACTCTGTATTGCAGGATAAAATAATATGAATATTTACCTACATATTTTACTATAGAAATAATAGTGAAAGTTAAATAATTTGCGGGACATATCGGTGAATCACAGATAAAATAAAATATTTTGGAATGAAGATCACGTGAGGATAATATAAATATAGGAAGACCACCTATGCGAAGGTTAAATGATATAAAGAGGGTTGCTGATGACTGGATGCAGAAGGCCCAGGACAGAGAAGTCTGGAAATGTATGAGGGAGGCAAATGTCCAGCATAATATAAGTAATTACTTATGCAAGTAAGTTGTATAATTTAAAATTTGATAAAATAGTATTTGCAATTTTATAGAAAAAGAAAAAATAAACTTTAAGTACTTGATATGCCACTATTTGAATTCATTCTCTGAGTTTAAGAGACAATATGATTTATAGCATACCAGTTTATGTGATTTATGAACCCGGAAATGGATCTATAAATTGAAACATACAATATGTCAGTCATGAAAAAAAACTTGAATAAAAGAAAATAGAATTCGAATCCAATGAGGATATCAGACTAGAATGTATGATTGAAAGATATATCATAAGTAAGATGAAAACAAATGGCCTAAGGTGGTTTGGCCACACAGAAAGATTGAGTGATGACCGTCTGACAAAAAAGGAACGAATAGCAGAGGTCGGCCAAGGAAAAGTTTTCACGACCACATAAATGGAATTTATAAAAATGGAGACGTTAGAAGTAAGAATAACATTAGAGCGTATATGAGACGATTCATGGACGCGAATGAAGCAAAAATCAAGAGAGAGGAATCTGGCGTTCAGTTCTCTCTGCCTACCCCGAATAGGAAATGGTGATGGTATGGTATTTATTTATTTATTTTCATTTATTTATTTATAATTGTCTCTCGGGCATCTAACAGGTGTTAAGTCAAATATTAATTT
Organism: Molanna angustata; assembly: GCA_963576475.1. NCBI lineage: Eukaryota > Metazoa > Arthropoda > Insecta > Trichoptera > Molannidae > Molanna > Molanna angustata. The sequence continues at coordinate 18,098,571 of OY754978.1, read as the reverse complement.
AACGAGCACCCAATAACAATTCTGGAGACTTGCGATGTTTATCGTCTCACAGATCCAGACTGTAAACATAATTAAAAACTGTGTTTGCACCGGGAATCGAACCCGGGACTTTTGGGTCTGCAGTCAGATACCTAACCAACTGAGCCACAAAGGCCGACAAAATAGTTTCGAAAGTCCGAAAAAATAGGCCGTAAAAATAGTTTCGTGTCTTGAAAAGTCTGGGATAGGCATAGCCTAGTAGAGTAGCCTATTTTACAATTTAAAATACATATAATATATAAAATACTTAAACTTTTAACTTATTAATGTATCATGATCATCATCAGCCTGTGTTTGCCCACTGCAGGACATAGGCCTCCCCTCTCCTTCTCCACTCCTCCCGTTCCTGTGCGACTCTCATCCACTGTGGTCCAACAAATCTTTTTATGTCGTCCATCCATCTGTTAGGTGGTCGCCCTTGTGGTCTCTTGTCGCCTCTCGGTCTCCACTCCACCAGTCTTTTAGTCCATCTATTATCGGTCATTCTTGATAGGTATCCTGCCCATCTCCACTTCTGCATGGCTATTCTCTCAACCACATCGGACAGTTTGGTCTGACTGCTTATCCAGTCATTCCTCTTCCTGTCTTCTAGTTTTATTGCCAACATTATTCTTTCCATTTTCCTTTGTGCTACACGCAGCTTGTTGGCAGACAATTTGGTTAAGGTCGTTGTTTCCATGCCATAAGTGAATACTGGCAGTATGCACTGCTCAAACACCCTTGACTTCATTAATGTATAGTGTTATACAATTAATTTACTACATTATCAACTTATATTGTACCTACATCAGATACATATTTATTTTTAATAAATGAATATGTACAATAATGGATATTATTTTATACTATTACTGGTTATATTAATTAAACTAATCTATGAGATAGACACATTGAATTGATTACGTATAGTAATTGAACACAAGTAGTCTTCATCTGTATGATTAATATGACTGTGTATCGTGTTCCAATAATGTTAACAAGGAGTGATGTCAGGATGAACGAGATTAATTCAACCCCGGCTATAGTACCTAGTAGGTACCAACACATCTCATTTATTTTTTTCCGAAATGGATTATTTTTTACTTCTCACTACCCCAAAGGGATGTAATCGGGAGTTATGAATCCGAATATTTAAGGGTATTTTTATTTAATTGTATATTATTGACTAGTATCGTGGTGTGACTGTTTTCTGAGAAATTTTCGTCGCAATGTATATTATAAACATATTTTTTTGTGGCGAAGTCAACGAAGTTGTCCGCACGGATTAAAATACTCATTCGATTATTTTTATTTATTTCATTTCATTTCATTTCATTTCATTTCATTTCGTTTCGTTTCGTTTCGTTTCGTTTCGATTCGATTCGATTCGATTCGATTCGATTCGATTCGATTCGTTTCGTTTCGTTTCGTTTCGTTTCGTTTCGTTTCGTTTCGTTTCGTTTCGTTTCGTTTCGTTTCGTTTCGTTTCGTTTCGTTTCGTTTCGTTTCGTTTCGTTTCGTTTCGTTTCGTTTCGTTTCGTTTAGTTACGTTTCGTTTCGTTTCGTTTCGTTTCGATTCGATTCGATTCGATTCGATTCGTTTCGTTTCGTTTCGTTTCGTTTCGTTTCGTTTCGTTTCGTTTCGTTTCGTTTCGTTTCGTTTCGTTTCGTTTCGTTTCGTTTCGTTTCGTTTCGTTTCGTTTAGTTACGTTTCGTTTCGTTTCGATTCGATTCGATTCGATTCGATTCGATTCGTTTCGTTTCGTTTCGTTTCGTTTAGTTTCGTTTCGTTTCGTTTCGTTTCGTTTCGTTTCATTTCAGCGGAAACACTTTTCTAAGCCGGTGCCTCGCAGCAAATGTGGTTTATTCAGATTTTTAAATGGAATAAGTCTAATGAGGTATTAATATTTTCTTTCAAGCTAGATTTTGTTTTGAATGACATTATTTGCAGGCATTGTGTTTATGTGATTTTTTGTGTGTCAAGACAAACGTATATTAATGTCGTTAAATACATAAGTTTTTATCATGTGTGACTTGGTATTGAGGAGTGTAACGTTGACCACAATCCCCTCGTTTTTATTTGTAAATGTATAACCTCTCTCAGTTGCGTCCTTCCCCCACCAACAAAGGGCGATCTCCTTTGTACAGGGCGGTGACAACTTTAATTAACGACCTCTCGAATAAAAAAGCTTTGATATTATTAGAGGAGATCCCTACATCGTGTTGAAACATATTTGTACGTGTATAATATTATATCTAGGCCTCAGTAATAAATTTTCTTTCGTATAATTGTATACACAGCATCAGTGGCGTAAAATATATACCTATAGTAAGAGCATGTTACTTACACAGGAATATTTTATTTTATTTTATTGTATATTTTACAGATTTTAACATCAAGAATGCTAGCCACATTTGTTCCACTATGTACTGGATATGTGCATCTTCTAAACTTTTAGTAATAATAATAATAAACACTTCCTTGCACCCTGCGCACGAAGTGTTTTCATTTTCATTTTGTTTTATGTTGAAAATTGTCTTAGCAAGAAAAATAGTAATAAACGAATAAATTAAATTTTCAAAAAGGTTCCAAAAAATATTAATAAACAATCTCTACAGAAAAAAATATATTTTGTTATTATGTTTTTATAGGAAATTCATAATTTTCTGCCTTATTTATTAGTTATTTTTAACCCTCTAAAAATAAGCATTTAAAATAATTTATCCTCTATCTAGCTTTTGTTTGACAAATTCAATTATTTTAAACGTTGGGGCTTGGCAGTATTGGATGGAATTCTCAGATCCGAACCTTTTTTCGCATACCACTCCAAGTAATGAGAAAAAAAAGTAAAGAAAAATACACCCATAATCTTGTGTTGTTTTCCGTTTCCTTCAAATCTTCTTTATTTTATCACTGTGATAAAATTAGAACGAACTTTGTGCCTTGAAAATTAACAATAATTCTCAAGGGATTTTGACGAATGTTAAATTAACGTTGGAAACAAAGAACCGCATTCTAAAAACCGTGGAATCATAATTCTTCACTTTTTCAAAGTAGCGAGGACCAGCTCTGGCATTTATTACAAGAATACATATGACAAGTCCAATTATTTTTTTATTCGTCTCTCTGCTCCCTGTTCGGCTCCTTGTCCTGGGCATACCACATCCATCCGCCTCCAGCTACTCGTCATTTATCGTCAGACCACCTTGTTCGAGGCCATCCATTAATTATTTATAAATTTTTCAAACACGTTGTGGCGATGCTATACACCACAATCAATATAATAATAATAATAAAATACCATATTTGAATTATAAATTAGCTATAAACCACTTGTTTTTTGAGTCACTTCGCGACATGTTTCGGAAGCGCTGTCCTTCCATCGACCGGCGTGTCGAGACTAACATGTTGAATTTGTGTGTATCTGTCTGTGTAGCGAGGGGGATGGCGGTTGATGGTTGGTTGGGTTAGTGGGGGGGAGGGGAGTATTGTGTAGTATTTTGTTTTTGATGGGGAATATATTAAGTATTGGAGAAGTGTTATGAAAGGTATGGTTATTTATAAGTTTTATACCGGAATTTATGTGTTTATGTATTTTGAGCGTTTCGTAGTTGTTAAGTCGGTATCCTTTATGTTGTGTTTCGTGTAATAGTATTAGTTTGTGGTTATTGAATGAGTGATTAGTTTGGATAATGTGGTTAGCAAATTCTGAGAAATTATTGTTGCTTAAGCATCTTCTGTGTTCGTTAATTCTTATATTTAGGTTGCGTGAGGTCTGTCCTATGTAGTTCGTTACAGTCACCACACGTTATTCTATAAACTCCAATTTTTCTTTGTAATTTCTTTTAATTTTATAATTCAATAATGATCTACTGATGTTGTTGTTGGTGTAAAATGCAGCTTTGATGTTAGTTGGCAGTGTATTTTTTATTTTTATAGAAATAGGTCGTATGTGTTGATGCGACATGTGGCGATGCTATACTGTACAATAGTGCAACATAGTACAGTTAAATTATGAAACATAAACAATTAAGAATATGTGGGCACTGACAAAATGAATACAATTTATCTTATACATCATATTTATAATTTGCGCTTTTCTATAATTGGACTTATCCCTGTATTATGTTTGTATTGTGACTTATTGCATGTGTAGTCTGTTGAAAAGCCAAATAAATAAAAATAAAATAAATAAATAAATCTTATTTTTTTGATATAGGTATTTTTTGGTAATTTTAAAATTTTATTATAAAAGGTATATAAAATTATAAATTATGTTTTAAACATTTTTAAAGCTCTTTTATTCAGTAGATATAATAAATAAGGTTAAATATACCTAAAACAATTGTTGAAGAGAGAAAAAAATGTTACAAAGAAAAAGAGAAGCAAAGTAAATAACAATTTCATTTTTAAGCCATTTGTTTACGTATGTATATATTTATTATAAAGGTATTTTATAAGTTTTTTTGAATACCTTCTTTTATTGTTCTAGTTTCAGTGTGTAATTCTACAAATATGGTATATTTGACGTTTATAAACGAAATATAAACAGCGAATTAACTAGTGGAGAAAACTAATCGACTACTAATCGAATCTTATATATGTCATTTAAGATTTTCGACATTTTTCATTACAACTGTTCGATACAGATGAGTTATATTTGTATCATTACTCGTGAATCGAGTAGGTACCATCCGCAAAATAAAAATATTTGTAAAGTTTTCCCCATGTGGTTACGGAATAAAACGATTCTTTGGTCAAACCTTGCATTTGGCGTTGACCGAAATCGTAAGCGACGCCATCTGTTTAACCCCCGAAAAAAAACACTCAAGATTTTCAGTATTTTCAAACAGCCCAAAAGAATAAAATATTTATTTACGATCTCTATATATATTAATATATTATTTACACTTCTTTTTCCCACACAGAAACGATATGAGCGAAGGAATAAAACTCCAACCCTAGAGCGTTTTATTAAAAGTCGTAAACTTTTTAAGTGTAACTGAGATTCGAAAACTTTTATCTGCTCCTACCAAAATCGACTTTTTTTTCTCTTTTAATACGGTGGAATGTATCGTAAAATGTAATATATGTATAGTAACAACAAAACCAATACGTCTATAGAAACTCAACAAGGTATTGGACATTGTATGCACACGAATGAGCTTATTCTATTGTTCCCATATTTGGTATCAGTGCATTCAACTATTCCATGTGACAATGAAGACACATGTATAGAATTATTATATGTGCTTGTGTATACATAAGGGTACCGTAGATATGCATTTCACAATTGTATCCATGATATCATGTTGGGTTTAACTTATGTATACTAAGAATCGCAAGACTTTGAAATCTCTTATATGTGTTTCATACAGAGAGAAAGGTAAATATATATCTGGCATAAGCTACGATTTAAGCCAGGGGATTAAGCTGTTTCAATTTTCATCCCGAAACATTACGAAAATATTCAGATACGTTTTATTGATTCCCACCAAAATGTAGATTTGTTTTGCATTTATTTATGAATTGAAATTCTTTCAACACATTCAATATCTTGATTTCAAAATCCAATAGCATATTCTAATAACAATAACAGAAACACTGAATTAAAATAATATCGATGAAACTGTCGGCCACTGTGGTTCGGTTGGTTAGATATCTGACACCTGAGCCAAAGGTTCGGATTCGATGCACAAAACAATTATTTTTCTGGATTTGTTAGATGATAAATATCATCAGTCTCCAGAATGTGATAACTTGTTATTGGCTGCGTGTGTCATTAATATTTGACATTGTACCTATTAGTTGCCCGAGAAGTAAAAAAATAATAGTTATAAAGAAATCGATTAAAGGGAATATTTTTTCAATATCCTGTCCATACAACTATAAAAATATATTTCAATTACTAACGGTAAGTCGAAGATTTTAAATTTCTTTGATTATTCTACAGTTGAGTAAAAATTAAATATAGATTATTGTCGCTGTGTTTTACGTTGAATAAAATTAAAATAAAGAACTTGGTACAATCTGTCTTCAACAGATGGCAGTACCTACTGTATTCTTCTTCGTCTTTATTTTTTGGTCCTGCACCCGATATGCGAGTGATTTAACCATTTTCATACATATCTATCGGACATTTTCATACATATCTATCAGTGATTTAACCATTTTCATACATATCTATCGGCCAACCATTTTCATACATTTTTCATACATATCTATCGGCCCTCGTGGCTCAGTTGGTTGGATATCTGACTGCTGTTCCAAGGGTCCCGGGTTCGATTCCCGGTGGAGACACAGTTTTTAAAATTGTGTTTTCAGTCTGGATCTGTGAGACGATTAATATCGTAAGTCTCCAGAATGTGGCAACTTGTTATTGGGTGCGTGTTAAATAATTATTTGACATAGTACCTGTTAGTTGCCCGAGAAGCTATATAAAATAAAATAAAATAAAATATCTAATCATTTACACATTAATAAAAAAGGTATACATTTATACAACTATACAAATAATTATTCAAAATAATTTAATTAAAACAGAAGAAACAATAACCATTAGAAACATCACAAATTTAAACATAATTATTGAATAAATCAGTGCACCTACATATAAAAAAAAAACATGAGTTTAACCATTTGCATATTTCTAATACCAGTTATATTATTTACTTTTTCTTCTTCTTTTTCTTTTGAATAGACCTTCAGGTCTGTTTTTTAAGAGGCCTGTATTATTTACATAACAATAAAATTAAATATACAAAATATTAAGAAATAAACTAAATAGAAGAGAAAATAAACCTTAAAAAATATTTATACAATCATGGTTTTGCCTAACACGGATAGCTTCTTTCAACTGAAAATCGGAATAGATTCCATATTCTTAAATTTATGTAGGTACACGGTTCGATGGTGAATCACTGGAAAAACTCTTAGTGAAATGTTGGAATAAGAAAAACATGTGGAATAGAGACTTCGTTTGGTGGTGTAGATTCAGAAGAAGACATTGGAGGGACCACGTAGCCAGAATGGACAGTGATAGACTTGCGTATGTAGTAGAAAATGAAATCTCTTCTGGGGGGGTAAGTCTGGTCCAACCGGCGATTATTATATGGAGATCTATGACATATAAAGATATTATAGAACTCCATATAATAATTATATCCATGATATGGATAATCGTGAGGGTTTTGATTTCACCGGTTTGACCAAACTTGCCTCCCTGGTCACTGTCTACCCGGAAGGCCACCCGAGATATATTTTATATTTTTTTTTTAATAATATTACCCCTTTTTCAAAATATTACATAATATTATATTTAAGTTACATTACTTTATCTTTACATACCAGATATTGTACTTTTGTCATTAACTGTATCACTGGGTGAAAACTTGTTCTGAGACAGTTTGTATATATCTTCTTCGTTTACATTTTTGATTGGTATTTATGTGAATATCAGGTTATTTTTTTATGTAATCTCTGCCCTTATGTATCATTCAAATTTTGATTTCAGAAGGATAGTTGGACTTTGTCAATTCAGTAGGCATAGTTTTTAAATAAAGACCAACAGGTCTACTTAACCCTTTTTCAACCAGAGTCGATTCAAATAGACATGATCTTTGTAATTTATTTTTGAATGACTGAGCGTATAAAACACTTATATTTCTTGTTTATGGAATAATATTATTTGTTCTCTGGTTTCGCGTTAGGTTGGGAATTGGATTTAAATGTTAATTTATTTATTTACAGAAGGGTGCTCCGGTCTAGAAAGGCACTAGGTGGTAACCTGTCGCCTGTTCCCCAAATCCAACGCGAAATGATGTCGCGTGTGTATTCGATCCTGCCGTGCGTAACTCGGTAATTAGTTGCAAGCTAATTAAAGAGCGTTACACAGCAGAATGAAGTACCCACGCCACACCATAAAACATTTATAAATTTATCAGAAGAAATATAAATGAATTAATATTACAGACAGGTATTAAAATAGTTTGCCATTTGTTTGTGCACAAATTTTTTTTTTCTCCCGTGATTTGCTATTGGGATAGGTCGGATTTCTGACATTGTTTGCTGTAGTTTATGTCCATAGGTGTTTTGCTCCTCAGGTGGTCCATCTTCGAAGAAGTCTCCGGGGAGTCTGAGGGTTGTTCCGTATGTCATCTCTGCTGGTGTATAGTTTGACCCCTCCTTGATTACGGTTCGTAGTCCTAGGAGTGTCAGTGGTAATGTCGTCGACCATGATATGTTTCCTGCGGCCATTAGTGATGTTTTTAATGAGCGGTGCCAACGTTCGATCATCCCATTCGATTGTGGGTGGTATGCAGTCGTTCTGTTATGTATTATTCCGAGCTTATTCATCAGTTTATTGAATAGTGAGCTTTCGAATTGGCGGCCTTGATCGGTCGTGATTGAATTCGGGACGCCAAATCTTGCTATCCAATTATACATGAGAGCGTCTGCAACGGTTTCTGCAGACATGTCTTTTAATGGGATCGCTTCGGGCCATCTTGTGTAGCGATCAATTATCGTCAGCAGGTATATGTAGTCTCTGGATGGAGTTAGCGGCCCCACCAGGTCTATGTGTATATTCTTGAACCTTCCATCTGCTGGTTTGTATTGTTTCAAAGGTGTTACAGTGTGGCGATGAATTTTCGAAGTTTGGCATTCGATGCAGTTGTTCACAACATTTTTTACTGTTTTGTTAATGTTGGGCCAAATGTATTTATGTTTTAATAGCTTTGATGTTGTTTTTACTCCGGGATGACTTAATTTATGTACTGATAGTATTACTTCTTCTCGCATTGTAATTGGTACATATGGGCGTAACGTGTTGGTTGAGATGTCACACCATAACATTTTGTTAGTGTTAGGTATTGAGATTTTCTTCAGTGATAGAGATGAATTTTCCTGCATTTTCTTGAGCTCTTTGTCTGTGAGTTGTTCTCTTGCCATTTTAATATAGTCGATGTTTGATGTTATTTCTATCTCTTCGATTCTTGATAGAGTATCTGCGACTATGTTTTCTTCGCCTGATATGTGTTTGATGCGCGTGGTGAATTGACTGATATAATCCAGCTGTCTTTCTTGTCTAGGAGAGTTGAGCTTGATTTTATTAAAGGCGAAAATTAACGGTTTGTGGTCGGTGATTATTACAAAGTTTCTTCCTTCTATTTGTGGTCTGAAATATTTAATCGCCTCGTAGATGGCGGTGAGTTCTCGGTCATACGTACTGTACTTTTCTTGTGCGCTATTAAATTTTCTGGAGAAAAATGATATAGGTTGCCAGTTGTTATCCGTTTTTTGTTGAAGTGCTGCGCCCATGGCGTGATCTGATGCGTCGACCATTATTGCTATCTCTGCCGAGGAGTTTATGTGTACGAGTAGTGCGGCTTGTGTCAAATCTTGCTTACATTTGTCGAACGCTTTTTTTAATTCAGTTGTCCATTGTAGTTTTCTTTTATCATTTTTGGTGTACCCTTTTAATTGGTCGAATAATATTTTTTGCGTTTCGGCTGCGTTTGGCAAAAATTTTCTGTAAAAATTTAGCATGCCCATGAAACGTCGGAGTCCTTTTGCGTCCTTTGGGGGTTCAATTTTTATTATTGCTTCCACTTTTTCTGGTATTTGTGTACTTCCGTTTTTGTTGATTCGGTAGCCCAAAAAGTGTACTTCTTCTACGCCGAATTTGCATTTATCCTGGTTGATAATTAATCCGTTTTCGGATAATCTTTCGAAAAGTTTGTCGAGATGCTTCTCATGCTCGTTTATGTTTCTGGAGGCGACCAGAATGTCATCAATGTATGTGAAGACGTATTTTAGGTCCCTTGTTATGTTATGTAGATGTCGTTGAAATGTTTGTGCGGCGTTGGACAATCCTGGTGGCATTTTCGTGAATTCATACAGTCCAAATGGCGTTAGTAGGGCGGTTTTTTGGATGTCTTCTTCTTCCATGTTTATTTGGTTATATGCTCTTGAGAGGTCTATTTTAGTGAATATTTTTGCATCGTGTAGTTTATGTGAGAAGTCTTGAAGTTGTGGAATCGGGTACTTGTCCGGTTTTGTTATTGCATTTAGGCGTCTGTAATCTCCACACATTCTATAATTTCCATCTGGCTTTTTTACCATATGCAAAGGGCTTGACCAATTGCTTTTCGAAGGGCGACATATTCCCTGTTCGATCATATATGCGAATTCCTTTTTTGCTATTTCTAATTGTAATGGGTTGAGCCTTCTCATTTTGGTTGTGACGGGTGGTCCTCAGGTTTGAATGTGATGAGTAATATTTGTTTTTGATCCTTTTTGTGCCATATCTGCTCTTGTTAAACTTGGATATTTTCGTATGATTTTTTTGAATTTTGATGTTGACTGTACTGTTGCTATGTCTATAACACTTGTTCTATAGACGGTTCCTTTGCTTGTCAACCCTGTTTTTTTATCAATAAGTAATTTTCTTTTTAAGTCCACCAATATATCATAATTGGTTAAGAAATCTGCCCCTATGATCGGCTTGGTTACGTCGGCGACTATAAATTTCCATTTGTGATTCCGGCGTAATCCGAGATTTAAGTTGATAATTCGGTGTCCATATGAAGGTATTATTGTTCCATTTGCTGCGTAAATAGGAGTGATGATACTGTCTGTAGCGATGGTTGCCTTGTCGTTTTTTAGGTATCTTGGTATGATGCTTATTTCGGCTCCTGTGTCGATAAGGTATTGCACGCCCGTGATTATATCTGGTAGAAAGAGACGATGCTTCATTTGCGACGGTGTTGTCTCACACACCTGTCGCATTTTTAGTTTTCCGGATGGTTATAGGTGCAAGGCTGTCGACAGTATTTTGCTTGACTTCCATATTTTTGATGTGGTATACATATATCCAGCGGCTTGACGTTATCGTTATTATTATTACGCATTTGCTGATAGTTGTTATTATTATTATTATTTGACATTTGTTGGAAGTTATTGTTATTATAATTGTATTTAAAATTGCGTTTGTTTTGCCGATTATAATTATTATTATTATTATATTTTTGATATCTATTTGGGCTTGTAGATCTTGATCTTGAATGGTCGCGTTGATTATTTCTGTAGAATGGTCTTGATTGCCTCTGTTGAATTTCAAGTCCCATTATTTTGTCGGTTAGCATTTGTATTTGTTGCTGCATTGTACAAAGTAGGTTTACTGTGCTTTGGTCGCTTGTTGCTGTGTTGCTCAATGAAGAAGTTGATGGTAGGTTTACTGCTTGAACGTCAGTTCTACTGTTGACTTCCATTATTCTGTCTGCTGTATTAATGGCTGAAATTATTTCTTGTATACGATGAGGTAGTCGTTCTATCCATAATCTTGTAATTAACGTGTTGTTATTTAATGTTGGTCCAGCTAGGCTTTTCATCCTTCGCAATAGTTCTGATGGTGTCTTGTCTCCTAATTGTATTCCATGGAATAATTGGGTGAGTCTTCTCTCTTCAGACTCTTGTAGACGGTTCAGAAGTGTGAGTTTGAGGTTTTTGTATTTATCCATACTTGGCGGAAATTGTATTACGTCAGCGACGCATGACATGGTTTCTGGATCTAATGCGGCTAATACATGATTATATTTGGATTCATCCTTAGTTATTCTTGCGTTTGAAAATTGGGCTTCTATGGTGAAAAACCATAATTGTATCTGATGTCTCCATACGTTTGGCACTTTTGATGTTTGTTGAATAAATTTCGGTTGCTTGGTCTTGTGACGATTGTTCTGTATTTTCTTTGTCCATGATGTTCATTTTATCGTATAACATTTGATGTGAGTTATATTCTTCAAGTCGTATTACAGTTTATAAATATAAATAAAAATAAAAAAAATATTATAACTATTTTTTTTAAAAAAAAATAAAAAAATAAAAATATTTTTATAGTTGTTTTAAACTTAAATATAATTTTTTGTGTTTTATTTATTATGTTATTATCAATATATTATAATTGAAGTTGCTTTGTTTTAATTATATGAATTGTAAATTGTAAATATTTTTAGAGTTTATTTTTGTTCGATGCTTATAAGGTCTTCTTGTTTGTGGACGTTCCTATACGTGTATATGTTTGTTGTTATTGTGATTAGGTAACTATATTTAAAAAAAAATTAAAAAAAAAAAAATATTTTTTATTTAATATATTCAGCGTAAAGTATTTAAATGTTTTGTTTTTAAATAGTATATAATTTTTTATTAAATTTAAATGTATATTTGATTTAATAATTTAAAATGAATAAATGTTTAAACGTTTTTAATCTGAAATAAAAGTACAAGTTATGTATATATTATCAATGAGCTATGTTATATTACGTTTCGCTGGTGAACAAATGTTGGTGGTGGCGAATAGTCCTAGATTCATGCGTGATTCACCGCGGTGTTAGATTTTGGTATTTCGGTATTTTTATCGTATTCCGACTTTCGTATTTACGCCCACGTACCCGGTATTGTCTCGGTGTACAGTAGCGCGGAGTGGAATATATATTTCAATGATGTTTACTCGATATTTCTATAGATTATTAAATTATGTTATGATTTCGTATTTTAAATTCGTTTTTTTATACTTTTGTTAATATGACTGCTTTCGTACTTTATTATTATTCGATATAATATTTCTATTTTATTTTAAAATAAATATTTTTGTTACATTTACAATTATTATCTTTCTTATTTTTTTGTTTCAAATGTGCACGGCACTGTACGCTCAATGGAATATGATTATTGTATATACTTCGAATATATTTAATGTTTCGTTTCGCGCTTCGAATTCGAGATTTTTTCGTGGAGAATATTTTTATTATTATTACCTCGGTTATATATTTTAAATTTACACTATAGGATTCTACCTATTTCATAAGTAGGTATCAGATAATGTATTCCGATTGAACATTTATGCGTTATTTTTAAGCAATAATACTAAAATTTATTTACCTACGTATTTACTTTACATGTTAATTATTTGTCTTGTAGGTATTTAAAAATAAGGATTTTACATGAATTTTTAGATAGATATTTTTTATTTTTTATTTCTGCAATGATTTTATGTTACTGCAAATGAATTTACTTTGGCTTTTTTTAATAATAAAATGTGGTTTTTACTTATCTTTTTATGCGTGCTGTTTTTGCGCATAATTCATGCTTCTTTAGGTTTTTTATTTTTATATTTTTATCTTTTTTAAGTCTCCTTTAGTTTTTTTTTGGTATTCCTACCGTTATTTTACCTCCGTTTGGTAGTTTTTTTGGTCCGTTTTAGCGTAGTTTTAGCTCATGAAAGAAAAATAAATACACATTATTATATATTTTTACAATTAACATATGGAAATATTTTTCAATTTTTTTTGGTAGGTATTTTATTTAGCATATATTTATTCGATACCAGTTTCGATATTTTAGTTTTGAATACGACAATATAACTAATTATAATACTTATAATTACGTTATAAATGTGTTTTTTTCAAGGGTTTATAACAATTAGGGATAACATACTATTACTGCGTATGTTTAATACTTACAAACTATTTATATGAATTATTTATCTATTTCGTCGATTTTTTTTTGGTTTTTACAATGTGCGCTGTGTACGGGCCTGCGCACGGTTATGAATTTAAATTATTACATATTTAAAGTTACCCGTAGGGTTCAGTCTAACCAGGTCCGATAACCGAAATAATTATTATTCAATAAAATTTTAATCTCTGTCGTATGAGTTTAGAATGTGCAAAGTGACTTGATAATTGTTATTGAACGAATATTATAATTTGTTCCTGATAACAGATTATCGTTTGTTACACAAAAAAAATTACTATCACAAATTTGATGTCATGTGCTCAATATAAATTTTAATCGACAAAATTGCAACAGAGATGGGGCTTTACCAGTTTTACACACTATTTTACAAATATTATCTTTACAAAAAAATATACCTGTTCTGCACGCTCGGTGGTCACCAGTTTTCGCGCTAGGTTGGGAATTGGATTTAAATGTTAATTTATTTATTTACAGAAGGGTGCTCCGGTCTAGAAAGGCACTAGGTGGTAACCTGTCGCCTGTTCCCCAAATCCAACGCGAAATGATGTCGCGTGTGTATTCGATCCTGCCGTGCGTAACTCGGTAATTAGTTGCAAGCTAATTAAAGAGCGTTACACAGCAGAATGAGGTACCCACGCCACACCATAAAACATTTATAAATTTATCAGAAGAAATTACAGACAGGTATTAAAATAGTTTGAATTTGACTTACGTGTTTATTTGATAGTTTGACTCTAATTATAATTCAAGATTGGTATATACTTCAATAATTGACTATTAAATAATTTAAATAAAATAGATCGATGAATGCGCGGAATCGAAATGTGAGTCGAGCAGAGTGACGATCTACCGCTGGCCTTGGTTAAACTGAACCATCGGGACGTGATGTGCAAAGCCTTAAATAGCCGGCTGACGTCCCCCTACTCCTTGAAGTGGGTGGTCAACTCGGCTGGTTGCACCCGCTACACTGGCAACTCTGATTTTATTTTGCTAAGTTTGCGGCACTGTTTCTCAGAAAAATGTCAATAAAAGGAAAGGGTATACTATTTTGACGGGTGTTGTTTTATTTGTTTTTTTACAAAGGAATTTTATATTGTAAATTTTTATTGTATTTTTTTGTATTTTATTTCAAATTTATGATAACATGTAATTTGTTTTGCGTATATATAATAAATCAATGCAAAAAATGTTATTTACAATGTTTCAAATAACCCTTTCAGACCCAGTGTCATTTTTTATAGACCTGTAATTTTTCCAAAACTATCCATGAAAAAAAAATTTTTTTTTCACTAAAATGTTTTCAAATGTTGTTAGAACATGTTTCCCTATGATATTTATTTTTTTTATCCAATCATATTAATTTGGATGAGAAAGGGAACGAAGAAGTAGAATATAATATATTCCAACAAATTATTGAATTAGAAACTGAATTAAAGGGCAAAATTTGCGAACAAAGTGTAAGTTAATTTTTTTTTTACGGCGCTGGCCGATTTACTAATGATATTAACAATTAAGCACTACAAATAATAACACTCAATTATTATTATTACCATTATACACTTCCTCAAAAGAATTAGCAGATCAATGCGTAAATTGTAATTTATTTAAAAGAGCAAAATAAAATGCAACAAACGCATCATCAAGCTTTCAATTGGGAATAGTTCACCCATCCAGATACTTAATATATCAAAGGATTAGGCTCTGAGGAGGTCTCTATACTACCTAACAACCCTACTGATTCCCGAATATTAACGTTTAAAAAATCTTTAACGATTCTACATGTATTCATAATTACCGTTTTTTGCATTTTTATTATTAAATTTTTCGATAAATGTACATATAATTTATAAATTACGGATTAACGATTTTGGAATAATGCCAGTGGCTGTAATAATGAACGGTAATATTATTATTTTACGAGAATGCCAAAGTCTTTTAATCTCGTTACCTAAAGCGGTGTATTTTTTAATTTTTTCATCAAAAGTTTTTATAATAGGTATTACTAGAATTTGGAATAGCCACGTCGCAAATATATGTTATTTTTTTAATTTTATCATGTATTATTAAATCGGGTCTGTTATGTTGAATTGACCGGTCGGTTAATATTGTTTTATCGTAATAAAGCGAAATATTATTATTTTCTAAAAATGAAATCGGATCATATTCATAATATGGTTTTATGTTTATCGCGTCAATTAATTTATATTTAATAGCTAAATTTTGGTGTATTATTTTTGCTACTTGGTTATGTCTAAATGTATATTCTGATTGCGCGAGAAAAGAACAGCCCGATATTATATGCTCGATTGTTTCTGGAAAAGCCAAACATTTCCTACAACTATCGTCTACTACATTTAATTAGGTAACTATTTTTTTACTTATTATTATTATTTTTTTATTATTTATTTATTTATATGTTTATTTATTTATTTGTTATATTTATAAATTTATTTATTTATTGAATTATTTATTTATGTATTCATTTATTAATTTATTGACTTTTTAATTAATAATTTATTAATTAATTAATTTATTAATTAATTAATAATTTATTTATTTATCTATTTATTTAGGTAATTATTTATTTATTATTTTTTATTTATGTGTTTATTTATTTATTCATTTTATAATTTATTTCTTAATTAATTTATTTATTTACTTGTTTCTACGGTCTTTTGCAAGTATACAAAAAAAAATAAAGTCGTTACACAATAATACAAAACGATAATTGTATGCAAATTACGAAAAATAATAAAAAGGCGATAAAAAAAACGAGAAAGTATATCGAAAATATATATAGATATACGTATTTAAAATCCATACAGCTCAGTTTGAAAGTTGTCCATCACATTATATGACTCAAGATTGCTTCAATAAAAAAAAAACCTTTCATATATAAATATATAACGTTGGTAGGTACATACGTACTGAATTTCCGGAGTTGCCGGAACAAATAACATTTGCGAAAATATACTTTTGTCATTTTTTTTTGCCTAACATCTTCGACCCGCCATGAAACGGACAAGAAGAAGTAATCGCGTAGTCATTCAACAGCAGAAGTGGAGATAACGAGGGACTTCTTTTTTTTCTCTTCTCTCTCGAATCGAGAAACTCCGTAATTTTATGAGAAAGAAAATTGAATTAAGCCCACCTCCTCTACGGACAGAGTCGTGAAAATTTCCCGCCATAAAACAATTTGCCCAGGAGTTGTGACATGGAAACATACTCCTCATGATCTCTATTAAATTATTCATTAAGTTTTTTTCCGTATTTCACAAGGTGACTCGTTTCGAATTCAAAGGTGGCTCGCTCAAATGCCTACACGTAAATCAATAACGAGACACGATGAAAGCCCGTCATATTAAGATGGTGAAATTTCAGGTCACCGAGTATTACAGATGACAAAGAGGCAAATACATATCTTGGGCGGAAATTTAATGTTGACAATATGTGACAGCGACATACACTCGACATCAAACTTGGGTAGGTACTCGAGAGTTTTCTCGAGTTGACAGATGTAAACTTTATTCTTGTTATATTTATACAAAACGTCAATAATAATGGCCAAGTTAAAATAATAATAAATTTGGATTATTTTTAAAGCGCCGTTTTTGTGATAACCTCACCTCAAGGGCGCTTTGAATATATTAGGGGTTTTTGTAAGACTCGCGGAAGAAGTGAGTTTTAAGGTGTTTCCTGAATAGTGCTAAGTTGTCGATTTGCCTCAGTTCAGGTGGTAGTTTATTCCACGAGGCTGGTCCAGCCACAGCAAAAGCACGATCACCGAAGGATGAAGTGTTGACTCTATTTATTTCAGTCAACTTGCCAATCACGTTTACGGTGAGAGGGATGCAGAAGTCTGAAAGATACGTGGGAGCCATGTCATGGATCGCTTTAAAAGTCAACAAACATAATTTGTACTTGATTCTCTCTGGCACCTTTAGCCAGTGAAGATTTCATAGATGGTGGGATATGTGTGAGAATTTCGCGGCTCCGGTGATTAGCCTAGCAGCAGCGTTGAAGACGGATTGAAGTTTGTTTAGCTCCAGCTTTGGAAGATTTGCGTAGATACCATTGCAGTAGTCCAGGCATATTATGAATAACCAAATACCATTGCATATTATGAATGTATTTATTTATTAACTTATTTATTTATTTATCTATTTATTTATTTATTTATTTATGTATTTATTTATTTAACTATTTGTTTATTATTAATTTTTTATTTATTTATTTATTTTTTTATTTATTGATATTTATTGATATTTATTTATTTATTTATTTATGTATTTATTTATTTATTTAACTTTTTATTTATTATTCATATTAATATTTTTTTATTTTTTTTTATTTATTTGTTTATTTATTTATTTTTTTATTTATTCATTTATTTATCAATTATTTTATTTTTTTATTTATTTAAACTCCCTAAATGGGCTTTTACATACACAATTACAACTTATTAAAACATATGTTTATGAACCACAAAGCAAAATACATACATACCTAATAATAAATAGGTATATACTTATGTATAACAACAAAAAAATATCAAAATAAAAAAAATGTTTACATTTACAAAATATAAAGGTAGTGACGTACAAAAAAAATTACATTTAATAAAAACAAGCATAAGATGAAGCAAAAATAAAAAATGAAAAGAAATAAAGAAGAAGAACCCAGAAGAAGAAGAATTAAAAGTCTTTATATAATATCCTATCAGCGGAGACTTATTATTGGCTGTTTAATTATTATCTAAAATGTAAAACTGTAATGTATAGCTGTTAATCTCCCAAAAAATGGCAAATAAAATAAATAAAAATAAAATAAAAATATTCATATAATGAACAGCAACATACATCAACAGGGCCAAACTCATTACCTAGTCTATATATTTTATCTCGGAATAGGCGAGTGAATATAATAATATATACTAGTTGCATGTAACACATGAGATCCAACTGTCGATAGAGATAGTATGTATAATGTATAGAATAAGTACCAAACTATTAACACTTAAATCCAAATTATTGAATGTTTTAAGATATTTTTTTTCTATACAACATATGTAGGTATGTATGTCAAGATAGGACAGTATGGAGGTCAGTCCTTTTCTCCTACACGGAATATGAAAACAGCATGATGGTATGTATGTATGTATGTTTGGATATTTTTAAGTATCAAACTATTAAGTTTTCTTACATATATTATTGTGTATAGGCGACTGCCACACAGCCTTACACACAAAACTCACATAAAATGTTCTACTCCGAATTCTAAGTAAATCCATGTATGGGGACATATATGCTGAGGGGCCTCTAGTTGGTGTTGTTAGCATGCAAAAAGTCCACTACGCCATACAAAATGTTTCTTCGTACACGCATCTAGGCTTAATAATGTCGATTCATTCAGAGAATTGAATTTTCATGAACGAATCGACAGTTGGATTACTAGATTTTATGAAAAAAAAAAAATAGTGATGCCTGTGTTTGTCGCGTACGGGTAATCGGAACATTAAATTAAAGTTTTTATATTTTTAAGGACACAATTTTCGTAGATCAAGCAAATCTTCAAATATGAACTTGAATGCTTTTGTTAAAGAAATCATCAATGTGGACAACTTACCCTATGATGAGGGTGATTAGTGTAATTGCTTAAGAGATAAAACAATTAATTAAATAGGTATGCAAAAGTTGTTTTAATATGCTAAAGTATGTTATATTTAAGGTCAAGAGTTATTGAAATATTAAGTTTATAAAGTTAAGTTTATGCTTATTTTGCTGGTTGGGCTCAATGATATTTTATATATAGACACGTTAAAGGAGATTTAAACGCTTTACAAAAATGATACAGTTTAACAAATTCTTACAATATCACCAAGAACGAGAACACACGAAGTCAGGAAGAGACATATTGAAGACATATTTTTTCTTTTACTCCAGTGCAATTATATTGTAATTATCTCTCACACTAAATAATGACCGAGAAAGAGACGAACTTATATTAAGTTATAGCTGTGTTAAAAAGCGAATAAAACAGAATACCTCTGCATACCTATAAGCAAATATGACTTAACTACTCTCTTGTTTACTCAAAATAAAAATAACTATAGAAAAATCCATATAAATATATTGGTTATAGAATAAATATGCAGTATGGAATGATATACCTTGTCGTTCCTTCACAGTTCTAGTGTAATTTTTAGATATTTTCATCGCAAAAATGGTATTTGACTATGACAATACGTCTAAACACTATAACATAAAATTTAGAGCGATAAGAGTTAAGTGAGGCATGCGCCTTACTTTTTGTTACCGGATTTAAAGACTAGTAACGTACCTACCTATTATATTTATATATTATCATTGGTTGGGCTATTGAGAAAATGCATATTTTACCAATGGCCGTGTTATATTCAATTCAAAATCATTTGATTGTTGATTATAATAATAAACAGAAAATATTTAAATGAACAGAAAAAATAATCATTTTTTTTCCTGACAATTTTTAATTATTTGAATAGAGATGAAGCGGGAATATATATTTTTATTGGAGAACTGGGAAATCAGGTTCCTACAGGACTTACGACCTGTGATCGGCTGGCTTATTTGATCACTTTAGTTGTTAATCGTATTGCGTGATCACTTTAGTAGTTATTCACTTAACATGATCACTATAGTAGGTAATCAGTTTGCGTGATCACTTTAGTAGGTAATCACTTTATGTGATAACTTTAGTAGGTAATCACTTTATGTGATCCTTTAGTAGGTTATCTCTTTACGTGATCACTTTAGTGCGTAATCACTTTGAGTGATCACTTTAGTAGTTTATCATTTTACGTGATAACTTTAGGTGCCTGATTTATCTGTACTCCTATGAAAATATATTGGTATTCTCGCTTCGTCTCTATTGAGATAAATTAAAATACTTTTCTTCTACATCTTGTTGTAGCCTCAATAGTGTGTTCACAGTATGTTCCTCCTAAGATGCTGAACTCCAGGTCTCAGGAGGAACATCTCTCCATTGTTTCGGGGCTCTCCTGTTTGGCGCTGTCCGTTTGGTACTTGGTGTAAAGCTATGTGTGGTATTCTAGTATGACTCATAATAATAATAATAATAATGAACACTTCCTTGCACTCTTTCCAGAGCAGAGAAGCGATATTTTCGTGAAAAATTAATTGAAATAAATTTCTTCTCTGCTGGGAATCGAACCCAGGACGCCCGCATCCTCTGCACGTGCCGGTATCGTCGACGCTAACTCCCCCATCTTATAATATTTTGTATCTCATAAAATTCACGTAAATTCAAATTAGAATTCGTCTCCTAAAAATATCATTCACTCCAGACAGAGAAAAAATCCAATGTTTGCGTGTACATATGATGTATGCAATTACAAACATATTCAAAAAATAATCTTTTTCACGAGATGTATTTTATTTTTTGCGATGTTTTCGTCGAAAAATCTTTGATTGCGTATTATTTTTTCCAGGAATGTAAAAATAAAAATAAAATATTATTTCACTCTCCGGGTGTTATTGAAAAGTTTTAATGTTAATTATTTCTTAGGGCAATTCGACATTTAGAAAGTATAAACAAAAGTTGCCTCCTCGGCTTCCAAATCAAAAATTATCTTTTCTTAATATCACATCGGGTAGGTACACCAATTCCGCGAATCATATTATTTAGTATATTTCATTGTTTTTGAAAGGGAAATATTATTCAAATGAATTTATTATTTGTGCTCCACGTGCTGTTCATTTCTCTTCTTTTTCTTCTCTTTTAGACAATTATTGTAATCCTTTCGGTGTTATTTTCGGACTATCCTGTCGTCTATGGCGAGCGTGTAAATAATCCCAGTACATTTTGTTATATTTGCAAAAGTTTTGTTACGAAGACAAATAGAGTCGGTAAGGCAAACGGATTTGGTAAAGAAAAGCTTTTCGGCATAAAACTAGGATATCATGGTTAGCCAAGAGCTATGTTCTATTTCTATCTGTATTATGAACAATGTACCTTCTTACTTTAGCGAACCAGCGAACGAAAACTAAATAAAAATGTTTATTTTAATATTTTGTCGACATTAGCGTTTCAGTTAGCAGTCATCTGATTGCCAGCAAAGTGTCGGGGGTTCGTTTCCATGTCAAGCTTCTTTTTTTTATGTGATTTTAAGATATTTATAATTGAAATTGATATGAAAAGCACTCCTTCAAAACTCTTGGCAAGTATTATGATATGAAAAAATCTATATTTTTAACATTGTGGAATAATTTATTTATTAAGAGAAAAAACAATCACACATATAGATACAAGTTTATTTTATACATAAAGGTGATATACATATATGCGCAATCACATTATTTCTCATAGACGAGCAAAAAAATTACACTTATTTCTCATAGACGAGCATAGGAAGAAAAAATAGACGAGCTTAGATATAAAGATAGATATAAAAAAATATAAATACTGAAAAAAATATACGTTATATTATGGAGTATTAAGTATAACTTTATATTCACAAGAATGAATCTAATAAAAATCATTCATATAACATCATTGCCTACCTCAACATCTTTTTTTACAATTTACAATAAACTACTATTTATATGTATTTTCTGAGCGCCTTCTGCTTGCTTAAAGATTTTTAATCTTTTCCTCTACCTAATGTGACAATATAAGTTCACCGTTTAAATATAATATATAAACACTTTCTTTCTATCACACGCATACATACACACAATTACACGGATTCTCTCTCTCTCTCATACGCACAACCACTATTTAATTACAAGCATTTTATATTTTATCACGTAAGAGGTGCATGGCATTTCAGTATTATTGATTGTTGTTTTATCATTACCTATTGGTGAAAAGATAAGTGATAAAATAAATAACATTGACTCGATATTGTTTGTAGAACTGGTACTGTGTGCACTTTTTCACCACAGTCACAGCGTTTGAAAGGTTTAATGTTCACTTCACTAAAGTCAAATTACGAAAAATTTAGATATATTTTACATAGAGCGGTGCGGTAAGTTTGTCAAGATGACAGTTATTATAAAGAGAGATGAAATTTAAAAAAAAAATATGCACTAATTTTTTTAATTTTATTTTAAAAATTAAAACATCTTTGTATCACATATTTTTTGTGTTTAAACCGGCAAAATATATATATATAAGTAGGTAGGTCGTTTTCAGATCAAGGCAAAAGGATTAGAAAGGAGGGTAGAAAAATATATAAATATTAGTGATGTAACGAATGTGCGATTTTGGATATTCGCGAATGCGAATGCGAATATTTGATGCCGACATTCGCGAATGCGAATGCGAATATTGATATGCATAATGCACTAGGCTGTCGGTGGTTGGCCCGCTATACCGTGGTCTTTAGCCTGCAGTAAATGAGACTGCTTTATGTTGACTAATTTGGTCAACATTTTGCTACGAACATTCAGTAATCATTTGGCCGTCTGCGTGATACGTTCTCCAAATAGGGAATTTTTTAACTGCTTGCAAAACTATTTACGGAATAGTTAACAAAATAGCAAAATTACTTGTTAAATTATAACAGAGTCATACATATATTGACACGAGCCGGCCATTAAAACGGCTTCACTTTTTCAGCGAGGAATTGTATGGGAATGAGTATTCTATAGTTTTATTATTATTCTATTACCGTGGTGTCATTTCGCGTTCATTATTATTTAGTTTATTTAGAGGGCTCGCGAGTAACACATTTTTTTAAGTTTTATTTATGTTTGTGTTTTATTATTTATTCATGTATAGTGCCTAAAGTATTTATAGGTAAGTTTTTATATTTTTTTTATAATTTATTAGATGATTGACCGTTAAAGGATGTTTATTGTAGATTTTTTATTTTTACGTGGATATTTCTGGTTTGTTGGAAGAAATTGCCTAACGGCAATAAGCCGGTCAGTATACAATTATATTTGTTTGTATTATGTACAGAAAGATGTATAAATAAATAAATAGATATTAAAATAACGAAATAATTTAAATACATTCGTAAATGACGTTGGTTCGTTTCATGATTTATTTTTACACATTATGAAAAAGTATTTTTATGGTTCCGAAAAGTATTTTTAAAGAGGAAATTGTATATTATAATATGTTTTAATAATATATATTTTATATTTACCACAAAGTAATTTTTTTCACGTTCTGTAATTATTAATATATTATTAATTAAGGCTGGCCAAGTTTATAAAAGAAAATTATTGAATTGTCTAGTGTTTTTACAATATTGTATATATCAACTTTTTAAAGAGATCAACTTTTTTACTATAATAATATTCGAAAAAAATTCGCATATTTTCTGCGAATACGAATGCGAATGCGAATAATTTGAAATCAGCGAATATTCGCGAATGCGAATACGAATATTCGTTACATCACTAATAAATATTAAGTAATTATGTATGTGTGTGTATGCACCTACTTTTGCATAACCACGTATTAATACAAATATGCTTCTTAACCAGTTTATATTGTAAAACTGTTAGTTTGGGGTGTACAGAAAATGAACAAAATAATACTATAAAGTCGAAACTTATTAATTTTTGGTTTATGTAATATACTTCTTCTTCTTCGGTGGCGCTACAGCCCAAATCGAGCCTTGGCCTCCATTAACTTTCGCCTCCATCCCATATGTAATATGTATATAATTCATCTTATTTAGTACCTACATTATCGATTATAAATTTCCTTTTTTACACAGTTCTGAGGAGCATAAATATATTTTTCATAACTACATGAAAGAAACCTACCCTAAGGTACGTGGATTACGTTTTTTTCTACGTATATGGTGTATATATTTTGTTATAATATCAATCAAACAAGCTGATTGATATTATAACCTTACAATTTTAAATAAGTTTTAGACGATTCATATTCCGAAAAAAAAAATGAAATAAATGACTAATTAAGTCTCTCAGTTCACCCAAGGTTGTGCCTTACCTTATTTTAAATTTCATAACATTAATCTGTCTTCCCAAAATATAGTATTATTTTTTTCGGTTGATGGAAAAACTTTTGTACGATTATTATAACCGTCCTTATTCTTTTATTAGTCAAAAACGTCGCCTTTTTTAGTTAGTTAAACCTAATTTACGAGTTTCGCTGTTTACCTTCGCGGCGTACATTTTTTCCCCCCCCCTCAACTCAACTGAGTGAGTCTCAGAAGGTCAGAAATGTTAGAGTCAATCCACTCAAACTACGTCTGGTTTATGACAAAGGAAGATAAAAACTTATTAAGAAGCTGACTAAGTAAGCTTTTTGTGTCATATAATAAAAATTGCCTTCAAAATAAATGCCAGGAGAGGAACATTCCAACTCACTGGGATCAACGTTATATTGTGTTTTTTATCGACATTAAAAAACATCAAAAGGGTTTGTGGAAGGATATAAACAATAAAATATTTCTATGTCGTAATATTTTGGGATGTGTCTTAGACTTGGAACATTGTTAAAAAATATTTGCATACATTGACTACTCCAGCACAGTTTGAGTGCTAGATAAGCTAGAGGTTCAGTTACAGAATTCAGTCGCTGACGAATTCCGTAACTGAAACTTGAAAATATTTTTTTATAACTAGATATAAAGTATATCTTTAAAATATAAAAGATTTACTCAAAAGCTTCCTTTATTATTGTCCTTGAATGTAATATTTTATAAAAAATCGTCAATTTTTAAGCAAACATTTAAGCAATCAACATCATAAGGGATGACTTTTTTAATTCGGCATTTTCTTTTAAGACATATATCTATTGAATTTTTGTCATAAATCTTTAATATTCAGCATAAACTCTCATAAAAAATATAAATATGTATGTCGTAGAGAAATAAATCTTTTATGTTCAAAAAGAGTGCATAAAATCAAAGTGAAAGTTCTTGATAGTTTTTTCATTTGAAGTCAGGTTTGTTCGTAAAATGTAAAAAATCAACAAATTTGGGGTTTCTGATTATTTGAATCACGTATATACCCTTTTTATCGTACGCGGAAGTTGCTCTTACTAACACGTAATTTAATAGTGTATTGACGGTTTTAATATCATGCGTTAATTTTGGCAAAATAAATAAAATTAAAAAAAAAACATAAATTGACGTGTCATTGAACGTCAATTTAGTTTTTAAATTTATGTCATTAAAAAAATAATTCAGTGAATTTGTTTTTAAATCCTATGTTTCTTTACAAAATCTTATTATTCATGCAATTACCATATTTGATCGAAATATGGGTTGGTTCTTTTATAAAAAAAGTACAATTTAATATAACTTCAATAATAAGTACCTACGCTATCTATCTTCCGTACCTATCCTTTTATTTATCTCAAATTTCACTGAGAAATTACGCAGATTTCCAAATAAAATATATTTCACGTCATGTTTTACATCCCTTTGATATAAAATTGATTGGATCTGTAATCAGGATTGTAGAACCAACATACATTACCTACCTCTACGTATATAACATTTTATCAAGCCTAACTACCATACAAAAAATAACAACTTGGAAGATATATAAATAAGAAACGTTATCTTAAAGAGAAATATATATTTCCTTTAAAATATATGTAAAACAAATTCTGGATCCAGTTTCACGAAAACAGGGGACGTCTATGGAGATATACTGTGTCAGATATATTTATTTATAGGAGCCAGGGGACGATGCTTTTAATTTTATTTCTTCAGTTGACCTTTTCAGTATGATCCCAAAGACGTTTCTGTATAGGTAGAAACATGAAATTACTGACTCAGAAAATTAGATCATTTCTAAATACGAAATATTTACCATGGCGCTTCGCCCAGACAAACGTTTCGCCAAAAGCTTTTCTTTGTCTCGAGATCTTTCCGAAAATGAAACTTGGCGGTCTCGTTCCGCGACAGGGTTGTCTGACGTCTGTGGAACTGGCTCGTAATTCGTCTTGACTGATGGGAGATGCTTGACGAGTATTTCACTCTTACTTGACGCCCCGAAAATTTTATCTCTTTCGTAATTAGGCACGACCCGTACATTGGGATTAAAAGAAGCCAGAAAACACTAGATCGGCAGTGTCAAAAAGCAAATTGCACTTCTGATAATTTGATTCGGTATATTAAATAACGGAAAGAAATATTTGCTTTCAGGTACAGACTTTGGATATTAATAAAGAGAAATATACCTTAACTTTTTGATTATGTTCTGTATATATTCTTGTAGGAAAATAATAAGCATACCCCGATTTTAAACATTTATCTTAAATTTCTAAAAAAATATAAGGTATAGAGCAATATTTTTTTTATAAATTAAAGAAGAACAGAATACCTGGAAAAATATGATATGACGTTGCATTAACGCATCAGGTTAAGTAAATAATCCAAAAAAACTTTTATTACGCAATGGCCTTGAATGGAAAATAAATGTTTTTTAGGTTTATTTACAAAACCTGAAGCATTAATGCAACGTCACATCATATTTTTCTAGATATTTTTGTCTTCTTTAATTTAAAAAAATATATATTACTCTACGCCTTATAGTTTATTAAAAATATATGATAAACGTTGAAAATCGGGGTATGCCATTATTTTTCTACAATAATTTATACAGAACATTATCAAAAAGTTAAGGTATATTTTTGTTTATTGATATCCAAACTATCTAAATTATTTTGTTCAAAACGATTTGATAAGAAATAATGATGGTTTATCAAATTGAAAAATAGGTACGTTGGCAGCAGTCCCCCCCTTAAATAACGATCCCAATAGCATTCACACCTCTATATGAGTATGTATGTGTGTTTGTGTGTATATGTGTTTATTTTATGATAAAGTATGATAAACATCTTATAATTTTAATACTGTAGCTTAAGGAATATAACATATACTTGACATATTTGTATGTGAAACTCACTGATAACCTTTAGATAAGCGAGATCCCAATTATTATGTTATAACTTTTCTAAAAATAAATAAACAAAAAAAAAAGCATACAGTTTATTCGTAGCAATTTTAATTTTATTTTCAAATTGTTTCTCGGGGAAATGACAAATCTTTGCAAAAAAATATTTTTCCTTCACAATTTGCCCAGTGAAAAATTCTATAATATTTACACCATACCTAATCCAAATTCTTTATTACACTATACACCTACATTAAATTTTACAAACAACCCTTTCCAATTTTCAAAGAATCGTTAATCAATTGATTCGAGGATGTATAGAATTATTATTTATATTTAAGACAAAACTTAATAGCACATACATTCAACTTTTCAATTTGTGATATGTCATAAACATAAACTCGATCTTAGAAATGTACTCATCAAAATATTACCATAAAATTATTACAAATGTATCTACGATATTATATTGTTCAATATTCATCAACAGTAAACATTTCATTCAAAAGGGTACCTATATTAAATAATTATGTAGAGGTTACCTTAAAAATTCACGTCAAACCAGTTGCATGTAACACATGAGATCCAACTGTCGATAGCGATAGTATGTATAGTTGAAGAATAAGTAACAAACTATAAACCCATAAATCCAAATTATTGATTTTTTTAGGATATTTTGTTTTCTATACAACACATATAGGTATGTATGTCAAGATAGGACAGTATGGAGGTCATTCCTTTTTTCTACCAAGAATATGAAAACACTTGTTAATTTTGTCGACGGATAATTCGTGGTGAAACTCCATTATACTAGGTATAAATGAAAACACTAATTAGTTTTAGTTTCACTATTTAATTTTAACACTGGCACTGACCGGTATCGATCTGAAGATCATCGTCAGAGTGACGATGCACTCTGACGATGATCTTCAGATCGATACCGGTCAGTGCCAGTGTTAAAATTAAATAGTGAAACTAAAACTAATTAGTGTTTTCATTTATACCTAATATGAAAACAGCATGATGGCATGTTTGTATGTTTTGAAATTAAGTATCAAACTATTAAGTCTTCTTACATACATTATTGTGTATAGGCACTGCCAAACAAATTGTATGAAGCAATGTCGTCACTTAATTCAATTTTTAAAAAAAGTTTGAGGTATATCACTATAATGTGGACATTTTTTATAGAAAATTTAATTCTCTAGTTTACATGTTTCGGCATTTTACGATATTTTCAAAAGAAATGGAAATAAAGGCAGTTAAAGACAAAAAATTGTCATACCATTTTTTTGCTTCATAATAAAAACAGTTTGAGAAACCCTGGAACTTTTTTTCGAAATCCATTTCAAGATAGGTACTATATTTAACTATATTTGTTCAAAATTTCAGCGTTCTGGCTTTATAGTTTTTGAGATATGTGGACAAATGCTATAAAAATTAAAATGTTGATAACCCCTGACTGGAACAAAAATTATAAATACTGAGTATAAAAGTTTTGTGTACTAAAATCTATATATTCTGAAATTTAAGGTTTTGTGAATCCAGCAGATCAAAAGTTATAAGGGGGGGGGGACAGACACACAAAACTCACATTAAATGTTCGACTCCGAATTTTGAGTAAAACCATGTTCGGAATATATATGCTGCGAAGCCTCTAAGCTGGTGTTATTAGCATGTAAAAAGTCCACTACACCATACAAAATGTTCCTTCGTACACGCATCTTGGCTTCTGATTCATTCATTCTGAGAATTGAATTCTCATGAACGAATCGACAGTTGGATTATAATCTGAAGAATTATAAAGAAGACTGAAATATATCAATCGAATTCAGTTTATCAATCATAAGTAGGTACCTATCTACTTGATGAAATAAAATTATTAAAAATTGGAATAAGTGTTTTTTTAATATTTTTAAGCGACTTATAAAAGCGGAAGAGGTTATAAATTCGACGTGATTTTTAAAATGTATTCAGCGATACCTTTTTACCACGTTGTTCGATTTTTCTTTTATCACCAGAAAGGAGGTATCTTCTGATTGGTCCCAATTTAATTTGGTCAAGATCTAATAATAGAATCAATAAGAAAATCATTAAACTCTTTAATTTGCACTTCAGCAATATGAATCCTTTGCAAAATTAACCTCATCGTGTTCTGATTATGAGACTTATGAAAAAAAAATATCAAACTCTTCAATTTGCAAAGACGCCTGCGATTCGCACGATATCTTACATATTACGATTATATGGGCGAATAATTCCTTACCACGTCAAGCGATTTCACTTTTTGTGTTGGAAAGTATTTGCACTATTTATGTTTTCTTGACATCATGATTTCATTCTTGATTTCATATAGTGTGTTTTTGGGCAGATATATCTTAATACTTATTATATTACTTTTTATGCAATTATTTAATGATTTTAGCCCATTTTAATTAATTAAGAGTGTTAAATAGCACCCCAGGGTTCATACACCGAAAAAAAAATCATGTAAATATTAACCGAACTATAGTGACTACAAAACATTTCGTTTTGTGCTACTAAATATATTGTGCCCTCAGCCAAACAGTACAGTCATAAATAGATCAACTCACACAAAGCACTATATTCAAGGTGAATTGTCTAATTAAAAAAAATATTACTGAAAACAAAGTTTTGACAAAAAACGCAGGTAGCCAGTTCGGTTGTCATATTTTTTTTAGTGTATTATACAATCGTGGTATCCATTTACAGAAAAAAAACAGTCTTTACACTAAGACGTAAATTTGCCTGTCGCTGGCTCTTGGTCCTTATGGTATTATGACTAACTCATGCTGTAAATATATTTGTGTTGTTGGAATATCTTAATGAACACACAAAAAGTTGTGTATTCGACATTATTCCTTATGACTTAGGTATAACTACTCGAGTTAACTACAAATATTATATCAAGTATATTTGTCGAGATTAAAAAAAAAGATTTTATTATTAAAATAATATCAAGTATATTTGTCGAGAGGAAATTATAATATTGTTGGTAACTAAATTTTTATTTGAAGTCATATTTTGATAATATCGTTTCATGTAATGCAAAATCATCAAACAAACGATATTCCGAAACAATATTTCGTTCACCTATAGCACAAGCATTTATGCTTTATTTAGGGAATGTAGAAGATGTATATATACTTGTTTAACAAGTACATACCTACTCATTTTTACTTAAAAAAAAAACATTCACAAAGACAAAATATGTAAGTGTAGGTATTATAATATATACACTTATTTTGCCTTCGTGAATGTTTCGTGAGTATTTGTTTCTACCTTAGAACGTAAAAAAAGTAAAAAATAGATATAAACAAATTTGTTTATAATTGCTTAAAGCGCACTTCACTATTTAGTAATAATCTGTAAACAGTTTTTTAGTCCTTGAATTGTTTTGTATATGTAATTAATTGTACTCTGATATAAATTTAAATAGTAATAATAAATTGAAATAAAATAAAAAAAGAATAAATAATGAAATTCAAATACATCGGAAAGAATGTCAATCATTTCTCCGTCTCATCAAAACAACGATACAAATTCAATAATTTAAAAGTTTTTGTGTTACGGGAATGGAAATCCATTACGTACATGTTAGGTGACCGAGAAGAAGAAACAAGATATGCGAAACTTAATTTGACATTTTATATTTAATACGTCTCTTTAAATGGTAAAATTTTTAATCGATTAGCATACCTTCAAAATGCAATTTAATAATGTTAAATTTTTAATCGTTTTTATCGTGAGACGTGGTCTTTAGCGGTTGCTGAACCAGCATTTCAGTTTAACTTGTGCTTTTTCCTCATTAAACAAACATGACCCTCGCGTAAGAGCATAAAATTTAACGAAAGTACCTCCAAAGTACGTACCTACCTACCTACAAGGTGTGCTACAGCAATTTTCGGATAATGCTCTGCTGTAACCGACTCAGGGTCACCATGCTATGACTCGTGAGTCACAGTGTTACGACCCGGGGTCACCACTTTGGCTTCATTTCGACACAAAATTGATTATCTCTCGCCATGTAGTTTTGTTCATTTTCGCACAGAGAATCTAATAACTTGTATGACTGCTCTGTCGCAGATTGCGAACTAATTGAAACAAGAAATTTCATATATGGTAAATTATCTACCTCAACTATTTACAGATAATGTTAGTTAAAGTAATTACCTACTTACCTTAGCCTAATCTAGATAGATATTAAAAAGGAACGAATATAAGGAAAAAAGCTTAGAGACGATGAACTGTGTGAAAATTAAAATTATGGACTGTACAGGGTAGGGATGGCGGAGAGTTACTGGAGGTGGTGAAAGTATATTATAATTATGAATATGTTTTAATGGTATTTGAAAGACTTTAAAATAAGTCTACCTATCTGCGATATTTGTATTCTTATATAAATATTATATTTCCTTTTTGGTTTATTGCTTTTCTTATTTTTAATTTTTTAAGATTGTTAAGTACTAACCCTGGCTTATTAGAATGTTATATTTTATGCCTGCGCTATTGTCAAATCTATGTCCATTTTCAATTATGTGTGTTGTAAATGTGTTGTAAATTTCAATTATGTGTGTTAAGGTGGTTTGGACATATAGAAAGAATGAACGATGAACGACTGACCAAAAAAATATACATGGGTGCAAGAGATGGAGTGAATAGCAGAGGTCGCCCCAGAAAGGGATGGCATGACCATGTGAATGATATTTTGAAAGAAGGAAACATAAAAAGTTTGAACAATCGACGAGCATGTATGAGACGATGCATGGATGTAAAGGAAGCCAGAAATGTGTGCAAAAATAGAGAAGTATGGCGCTCAATTCTCTCTGCTTACCCCGTAAGGGACATGGCGTGATGGTATGTATGTATGTATGTATGTGTTGTAAATTCACTGAAGTAGGTATGTATTTTTTAAACATCGCATGTGGTCTTTTCGCAGTCGAGGTATCGACGAATTTATCTGTGTGACGCAAACTTTTAAAAGTCTACTTATTTTGTTGTTCTTGTTAATATGGCACACAAATGAAGTTGTCTTAATAATTATAAAAGTAGAATGTTATACTTATTGCATAAAACTAGGAGTATTTTTTATGAATTCTTCTTCTTCTTCGATGGCTCGCCTCCAACTCCTCCTATCATCCGCCGCATTCCTCCAATTTTGTATTTGCAGCAACTGCAATGCGTCCTTCCCAACTTCATCCTCCCATCGTAGCCTTGGCCTGCCCACCTTTCTCCTTCCTCCTGGGTGTCCTTCCAAAATCCTTTTAGGTACCCGCGAGGACGGCATTCTCTGTACATGTCCAGCCCATCTCAGTCTGCTCAGCCTGACATGAATAGATAGCCTGAGAGCTTTGTATATATTATACAGCTCGTCGTTGTATCGGATTCTCCAGGCTTCGCCGTCATTCATGGGGCCCAAGATCCTACGTAGGACCCTTCTCTCGAAGGCATCTAGCATTTCTGCGGATTTAGCAGTCAGTGTCCATGCTTCGCATCCATATACTACCACTGTTCTTATTATTGTTTTGTACAGGGTGATTTTTGTTTTTCTGTGGACGTTTCTTGACTTAAGCACCGAGAGTAAGGAGAAGAATGTTTTGTTCCCTGTTGTAATTCTTCTCTTAATTTCTACGTGGTCCTCGTTTTCTTTTGTTATGGCCCAACCCAAGTAGGTGAATTCATCTACTGCCTCAAAATCATATTTGTCCTATTTTATTATTTTTTATGAATTAATTAACTGATAAGGATGTCGTCATTTTTTTATTTGTTTATAAATCACATTATTATTGTTGTTATAAATATTTCTAATAAATTATAATTATTTATCCTAATCGTTCCTACAGCTATTTTTAATATTTTGACATATTAAAAGTAATGAATGAATGTCTATGTCTATTGTAAACAAATCAGCTCTAAGTTATTGAATTCACATCACACATTATGATATCAATATAAAATTGATCAAACTTACATAGTTTGAGCTTCATACAGGATAAAAAATTTCATACCACATCATAATGAAACCTATATTTATGCACTACATGATGCGGTTGAGAAAATGTTGTACTCAATTAACATCCCACAATACATGGTAACCAGTGACAGGTGTGCGGGTGTGCAAAAACTTTCAAAAGTAAAGCACGGCACATGCGTGTTTAGCCTCACACCAGTCTCATCTCACCTAAAAGGGCAAAATTTAGAATGGGCGGTGAACCACATTGCTGAATTGAGTGAGATTTAATTTTGCCACTTGTATATTCGATTTTGACTCTTACGGATCCACCGAAAACGATAATAATCGAAAAGAGTGGAAGCACTGTTCGAAACTGGTGCCTTATAGCAAAACAATACAAGATCACATCTTTCGGCTGTTATATTTGTCGTGTAGAGAAAAAATGATAAGTTCACTATGTAAAAAATGACACACAGAAAAGTACTTTTGTATACAAAGCAATGGTAAATTTGTACATAGGGAGGGATTTACACGAAAAATATATTGACTAAAAAAAATATATTAAAATTAAAATGATATTAATAACAATTAAGCACTACAAATAGTAACACTCAATTATTATTATTACCATTATATTCTTCCTCAAAAGAATTAGCAGATCAATGCGTAAATTGTAAATTATTTAAAAGAGCAAAATAAAATGCAACAAACGCATCATCAAGCTTTCAATTGGGAATAGTTCACCCATCCAGATACTTAACATATCAAAGGATTAGGCTCTGAGGAGGTCTCTATACCTACTACCTAACAACCCTACTGATTCCCCAATATTAACGTTTAAAAAATCTTTAACGATTCTACATGTATTCATTATTACCGTTTTTTGCATTTTTATTATTAAGTTTTTCGATAAATCTATAACTTCTAAATTACGGATTAACGATTTTGGAATAATGCCAGTGGCTGAAATAATGAACGGTAATATTATTATTTTACGAGAATGCCAAAGTCTTTTAATCTCGTTACCTAAAGCGGTGTATTTTCTAATTTTTTCATCAAAAGTTTTTTTAATATTACTAGAATTTGGAATAGCCACGTCGCAAATAAATGTTATTTTTTTAATTATAAATCGGGTCTGTTATGTTGAATTGACCGGTCAGTTAATATTGTTTTATCGTAATAAAGCGAAATATTATTATTTTCTAAAAATGAAATCGGATCATATTCATAATATGGTTTTATGTTTATCGCGTCAATTAATTTATATTTAATAGCTAAATTTTGGTGTATTATTTTTGCTACTTGGTTATGTCTAAATGTATATTCTGATTGCGCGAGAAAAGAACAGCCCGATATTATATGCTCGATTGTTTCCGGAAAAGCCAAACATTAGTTATTATTTTTATTTAAATATTATTTTTATTTTATTTTATTAAGAAAACATACAGCATACATAATAATAATAATAACAATTATGATATATACAGTTTCATGCCTAAATAAATGTTTTCGCTTATATAAAAAAGTAATACCTAAACATATTTTTATTTATTTTATTTATAAATAATTCCTTTTTCTTTCATTATCATAGGGCGCGTACATTCGAAACACGATGAAAAAAGGAACATCAAAAGGAACATGCGGGTACATTCTACAGATACTTTACTACGGGAAAGTTATATGAGAATTGTATTATCGTTTTCTGAACAACTAATAATCATAAAAATATTCTACGTGTAGGAATAAACCTCGCTTTAATAAAAATCCCCGATGTTCAACAGCAATAATACGTACGTAATTGGCTTCAAGCAACATAAAAGTTGTATCTATACAAAACGCGACCAACCTTCCGTGGATAAATTATAGTTTATTTCTCGTGGTCAACCCCACTAGACAACGTGTCACTTAGCTCAAGAAAACATTAATATACTTTTTTTAACATGTTCACGTAGGGGACATCAGCTATTAGGATTTAGGTCCATTTTACTCTTCCGAAGAAGCGCACTACGTAGCGTTGGGAGGGGTTTGCAATCTAGAAAAGAGTTTATTAATTCGGATTTTAAAAAGACCCGGGTTGTACGAAGGTGGAAACACAGAATTCGGAAGATCGTTCCAAAGTCGGGCTGCTGTATTAATAAAGGAGTTCATGAAGCGACTGGTTCGTATATGTTGAAGGTTTACTGTGAATGGGTGTTGTGATTGAGTAAAGCGAGTGACTCTGTTGCGAGTGGGTGGAGGAGGGACCAAAGATGTAAGTTCTTCTGAGCAATTCCCGTGGTAGTATCTATAGAATAAACTTAAAATACCGACTCTGCGTCTGAAATACATTGAAATACATCTGAGATACTTTCATACATTGAGTTATATTTTCTTGTTTATTTTCTTGAGTTAAAACAAGAAAAAATAACACGTTGTCTAGGGGGGCAGGATATACGATGACACTTGATATTCACGGTCTTACTTCTAAACGTAAACCATCCATTATTTATATATTTATTTAAAGGGCAACATACAGCGTATAATAAATTATATAAAATAAAGATGATCATATTATCTCTTTTATTCAATTGTGCATATCTCTTGTATGAATCCATTTTATCTCTTACTTGAATCGTGTGTATTTTTTCCTCGACGCATTTCCGTAATTATACGCAATATAAATGACGTTTTTCCTTGTCATTCTTCACCGCATTAATGTTCAAATTAACTCGGCTCAACATGGTGCTTGTTTCGATCTTTCCATGTCAGTTATCCAAATGATATATCTTTCAGAATATTCATCAACATAATATTATAGTTATTGCCATGATGTATTAATCCAAGTCGGGTTTGACTATTTCAATTATCTAACGCAAATCAATTATTAAAATCTTGAATCCATATATTATATAGTTATTTTATTATTTTTTTCTTTGTTAAAATTCAATATTGTTCCAATGTAATCTGTTTTTTTTAAAAGGAAAAAAGTAATTATTGTTATAAATTTAAATATATTATTATATATTTATTTATGTATTTAAATGACATAATTAAATAAATAAATGAACACTTCCTTGTACCCTGCGCAAGTGGCGAGTTTTTTGCCAAATGGCAATTTCTTCCAAATAACCAGTGTTTTCAGCCCAGAGATTAAATATTTGCGAGAGAAATAAATTTAAATAAATTTCTCCTCTGGAAATCGAACCCAGGACACCCGCACAGAAGCCAAACGGCTTATCAACTATGCCACGGCGTTATTTTATTAATTAGTAAAAAAAAATAACGCGTTAATGCTATTTAAATCATGTTATTTATTTATTTATTTATGTTAAAGTTGGACAAAAAACAGCCTTAAGACATAGTACAATACAATAGTAACATCAAGTATTAAGGCCTATTACATTTTGTCGTTGTGATTAATATAAAATAATACAATAAGTTAATAAAATCATAAAATATGATCATAGGTTGGTATGTAGGTAAGAAAACATTTCAAGATTGCTATGATTCAAAACATAATATTCAACTAAAAGGAAAAATTAACATAATTTAATACCATCAAGGTTTCCTATAATAAGCGGTTATTGATCTTCTTTTGTATAGAGTATTTGAATGTTGTGGAACTGAGGTGGAAGATGTCAAACTCTTGAAATCTGTTATTGTATGTATCGCACATTCTATGAATAGTCATGTTTTGTGCGTAATTGGTGCGGTGAATTGGAAGGTGGAATAAATGTGTATGTCTAGTTCTGCGAGTAGGAATATTAAATGAAATGGTATTGAGTATTGAGGGGCAGTCGATATTATTATTTATAATGTTGTACAGAAGCATCATATCATTTACTGTGCGTCTATTCTCGAGACTGTCGATTTTATAATAGGTTCTCGCGCAGTCGTAGCTGGGGAACTCGAGGTATGCTTTACGGTTTAAGTATTTAATGAACAATCTTTGTATTCTTTCAATGCGTTGTTTGTATGTTGTGTATCTTGGGGACCAGATTGGGGATGCGTATTCGAGTATTGGTCGAACCATGGTATAATATATAGATTTTAATGTATTTATGTTCTTGAAAGATTTGCAGGTTCTGAATATGAATCCAAGAGTTCTATAAGCCTTGTCTATCATTTTATCTACATATATGGTTGCTGAATGTAAGGCTCCCATCCATGATTATACCGAGGTCTCTTACAGTGTCGCAAGGTGTTATGGAAACTTTATTAATGTTATAGGAAAAAGTTATGGGTGATTGTTTGCGGGTAAAGGTTAGTTTGTAACATTTGTCTGCATTAATAGTCAATTTGTTTGTCAGGCAGTAGTTATTATTTCAATTATATGCATTGAACGAGATTTTGTCAAAATAACATTATTTAAATAAAATGCATCTAACGAAACAGGTTTATAAAAATAAAATATACATTTCAAGTAATATCCATCATAAAAATCCAATTGTTATTTTCTTTCTGATATAAAATCAATCATTTACAGGTAAAATTGTTGATATGTTGTAATTCTTTTAACACAGAAAATCACTTTGCAGAGATGATGTTTTGTATCGGAAAAATGAAAGAAGTCAATTAATGTGTTAATATTATAGTCAGCTGTCATCTCGGGGCATATTATTATTTGTGAGAACGATATATTACAATATATTGTTTGAAAGACGTAGGAGGATTTGAGAGTAGAAACACGTAAAGAAAATGAATATGAAAGGACATTAGAATGAAATAAATAATTAATAAATAAATCTTCGATATTTTAGCAAATTGAAATTTGGTACAAATATATTTTTTGTTTTAACCACTGTGAATACTTGGTGTCTAACCGGTTTTAGGAGCTGACCGCTCCCTCCTCAGGACAGACTTGTACTAAATTAATATTAAAAAATGAACGAACATGTGCGATATTATGGTGTGGGTAGTATCGCGAAAGACGAAGGGGAAGGGGAGGAGTAAGGATAAGCGTTATGGCGAGCTAGTGGAAACATATTGAGAAGCGGTGAATTATTCAAAATTGTTTGATTATTTATAATTTTATCATTTCTATTCAGAGCCTTCCTATTTTCTAGGGCTTCCAAATTATCCAGTTTTAATCCCTCTTAATGTATATGCAGAATTTTTACATTTGTATCTTTGTTAAATGTGTGGTTTGTAGGTACTTATAAGGTGGTTGGCGAATTCAGAAAAATTGTTATTTGTTATACAACGCATATGCTCTTTTATCCTTATGTCAAACTTACGTGCTGTTTTGCCAATATAAAATGATGGACAATCCCCACAGTTTAGTCTATATACATATACCCGAGTTATTTAGCAATGGAGTTTTAGATACATATAATATAACTCATATTTTTGTGAATAAAAACATAAAATTATTCTTAGATGGGAGAAACATAATTATGTCTATAACCAATGATTATTAAAAAATCTACTTCTTTTACAAAAAAACTATTTAAACAAGAACCTACGTAATTACAGATTGTTATAATAAACGTACAAGATGCGACTTAATAATCTGTACCATTATTCTCATTCACGTGAAATATTTTACGATAAGTTCCACTAATCTATACGTATCACATAATGTTAAGTGAAAGTTACATATCACGAGCTGTCATTTATACATAACTATAATCTGTGAATCGAACGAATGTGTGTACGCGTCGCTTTGTGTCTTTACACAGAACTTAATAGGCTATAGTAGGCTATATAGTATATTTTGAAAATATTTACCCAAGTACCCTCAAAAGATAAGTCTTTGAAATAAAGAACAGTTCGTGTTTACATAGTTATTCTATTGCATGAGTTTTTTTTGAAAATTGAATTTGTTTAAGAATGTGACTGCTGCCAACGTACCTATTTTTTCAATTTGATATACCATCATTATTACTAAACGAAGCATTTTGAAAAAAAATACCTAGTTAGTTTGGATATTAATAAAGAGAAATATACCTTAACTTTTTGATTATGTTCTGTATATATTCTTGTAGGAAAATAATAAGCATACCCCGATTTTATAAATTAATCTTAAATTTCTAAAAAAATATAAGGTATAGAGCAATATTTTTTTTATAAATTAAAGAAGAACAAAATACCTGGAAAAATATGATATCACGTTGCATTCACGCATCAGGTTAAGTAAATAAACCAAAAAAACTTTTATTACGCAATGGCACTGAATGGAAAATAAATGTTTTTTTAGGTTTATTTACTTAACCTGGAGCATTAATGCAACGTCACATCATATTTTTCTAGATATTTTTGTCTTCTTTAATTAAAAAAAAATATATTACTCTACGCCTTATTGTTTATTAAAAATATATGATAAACGTTGAAAATCGGGGTATGCCATTATTTTTCTACAAGAATTTATACAGAACATTATCAAAAAGTTAAGGTATATTTTTGTTTATTGATATCCAAACTATCTAAATTATTTTTTT
Source organism: Molanna angustata (assembly GCA_963576475.1). Lineage (NCBI taxonomy): Eukaryota > Metazoa > Arthropoda > Insecta > Trichoptera > Molannidae > Molanna > Molanna angustata. The sequence goes on along the minus strand of OY754978.1, from coordinate 18,058,728 downwards.
CAAAACGATATGATAAGAAATAATGATGGTATATGAAATTGAAAAATAGGTACGTTGGCAGCAGTCCCCCCCTTAATACTATTCTTGTAAAATTAGTTTTAGTAAAACCATTTATTATTTTTTTTACTGTATGTTACTAAAAACTACAAGGCCTATTTAGTAGATTTTTATTTCAATCGAAAGAGAATATGAAAATTTATCGGCTGAGTTTTTAATATTACAACATTTTTATTAGTATTCTTGCTATTTAAAAAAATGTTTTATATCACATATTAGGTGATATACAATATTTTTTCGAGTTTCATACACTAGAAGGTAATTAAGCATGCATTTTTGTATATCCGTATACACAGGGTATACAAGAGCCTTAACTCCACCTCGATATGCCGAATTAAATTTTGTGAATATATTCACCTGTTGAATGTCATACTTATTTCGTTCCAATCAGAATACCGCGTTATAAATAGAGAACGGAAGTTTTCTCGACATAATGCGCGGAACTTTACGCAGGCTAGTGTCCGGGAAAACAGAATAACGATCTGCTATAAGAAACGCATGTAGCGTATTAACTTGTGTATATTGCCGCGATAAAAGAACCGAAATAGGCCCACTGGTATATAAAAAAATTGAAAGTTGATGTAATAATAAGAGTCTGTTTTCAATGACCATTTTTTAATGGTTGGTATTTTGATATTTTCTTTCTTATTGAATATAGGTATGAAAAAGTTGAGTGTGCGGATAAAAATTCAACCCACCATTTCAGGGGTGACATCTGTCCGAGAAACCGTCACCTCATTTATAAGGACTGTTGCTTTCATTGTTAAGGATTAAACCATTTTCTCAATAGATGGCGTTACAAAAAGGTTTCTTCGTCACTTCATAGATGGCGATAATAATGATGCATTATTTTCAAGCAAATTGTTACACATTATTCAAATATATAAAAAATTTCAAAAATTAAATTGATAAGGGAACTCGATAAGAAGGCATAATTGGTGAACGTTGCGCAAGCGCATAAAGTGATCACGTAAACTATCCGATGACAGATCGTATGCCCTGTAGGTGCGTTGAGTTCCTGGTTCTTCTGTAATATCCCAAAAAGTCTCAAAAAGTTTGTCAATAAAAAAATTCAACCCACATTTTAAATTTGATTTATCAAAAAATGCGCTAAGCTTTGGTCTCTTTCTTTTTAAGTATATTTTAAGAATAAAGAAACACATGAGTGGTCTGACCATATTTAATTTTTTTTTACTTATCAGTGTTTTCAGCCTAGAGAGGCACAAATTGCGTCTTAAATATTTTCAAATAAATTATTATTTCACTAAGTGTCAAGTAAGGGACTCTAACAAAAATCAGTCAATGATATTTTTATGACAAATTTTTAACATCTCAACACAGACAAAGTTGAATATTATAGTACGATCAAAAACAAAAAAAAAGTCTATACGTATGATGTAAATTAGGCTGTCTCTTGATCTACTAATACGGATAAATGTTGATCTAGTGACCATGAATAGAGATGAGATTATTCAAAAACGCCAGGAAAGGACATTTCTGTTGTCTTTATTTAAAAGACTTGGAATAAATAATAAGCCATTTGACAAGTCCACTACGAAATGTCTTGTGTTTCTTCGTTTAAATCTCTGTTTATACCTACTTGAAAATCTGAATTGTTTATTCATTCATAATGTTCTATAGCAAGTTGTACAAGAAACTATGAATGAAAAGCAACGAATGTTCTTACAGAGAAATGATGTTATGTACATTGTACATACATCTGTGCTTACTCGTTGCTACTGATCGTTGATAAGTAACCAATGGTCCAGGGTGCAAAATTAAAAATAAAAGCACAACGATACATTTTTGTAGAGATTTATTAAAATACATTACATATAACACAATTGATGCAGGCCTTGAAAAAATTAAGATAGTTAGCAACCATATTTTTACTCCTCGTTAACCCAAGGGAATATAATGAGGAGTTATGAATCCGCAATTGTTAATGATATTTTTTTATTGAATATTATCTATCAATAAGTATCATGTTAAGATTGTATTCTGAAAGTTTTATCACAAAATATCCGTGTGTGTGTGCTGTGCAATTTTGTACATCTTATACTCACTTAGACCCCGGTAGATTTTGAAGGATATCTAATCAGTGCTTTTCAATTTTCTTATAGTCAAAATATTTCAAAGTGACCCCAAAATCAGGAAATTTGAGATTTGAAATTTTTATTTTCAATTTTCTAAAAATGCACACCAATTTTATAAAATAGCTTTGAAGAATTTTCAAAGTAAATTATTCAAAACAAAAATAATTAAACAAACTCATTTCAAGAAAATGCAGAATTTTTTTTTTTTTTTATAAAAAAATGAATATGTCCTTGTTAAACAAGAACATATACATCTACCTACGTTCCCTAAAATAAGCAAATAAATGCTTGTGCTATAGGTGAACGAAATCGGTCGAGGCAGGATTCGAACTCGCGACCACTGGATTACTAGCCCAGCGCGCTAACCGCTCTGCCATACGATATTTGAATACTTTGTGCAGTGACTTGATAGTGAGTCAATAAGTTGGCCACAACCCACTCGTTTTGAATGTGATTGTGTAAAATTTTAACAAAGTTCAATTTAAATTTTCAATTCAGTCACTTTTCTCACTCTACACTGTTTCTTTGGTTCAGTGAGTCCCTCCAGTCCTTGTACCCTAAAATACAAATTACTTACTTACTTTCCGTGTCCGGAACACCATCATATTGGTTGGTGCTCCGGTGGTGGAAGGATTGGCCGGCATTCTGCCGTTTCCAGGGACGCCCGATTGCTTTTCCGAAGTTAACCGAAACTCAATCTACGTGGAGGCTCCTTCCGTGTCCCCAAAAAAAAAAAACAAAACAAATAGTCGAAACAAATACAAAATGTCGAGAAATCTCGATCATTTTTGGTTTGACGACAAACGTTTCTCTGTCACTCTTATAAATTTCAATTTATTCATCTTCCGAAGTCAATATATGTAAGCAGTACGCACTCTCTTAATAAATAAATGAAATCTCTGAATTAATAGGTAGGTGGGTTGATGTTTTTCCGATGTAAAATGTACGATAAATCATACTAAACAGTTCTTCATATAGTCAAAGAGTTTGTTAACAGTATTCACCTCAATTATATCCTGAAATATTAACCGTCTCCCCAAGAGCCATTGTCTGAGGTACAACTAGATTCCCTCTTGACTTTGACAAATTGTCATAAAGACAATAATTACTTATTCCTCAGATTCTGACTGACATTCACAGTTCGTATAGTATATATTTTATAGGTATAAATATAATTCTTCTATACATTGAGTTGATGTTTATCGTATTTCCATATATACATACCTGAACTCCCCATAAGCGGCTGAAGCGATTTCGATGTTTTTTTTTGTATGTTTGAGTAGGTCTCTCTATGGTATAAATTTACAATTGTAACATTGGAAATAAAGAATACAAAAAAAACATGTAAAAACAAAATGTACGCCTGGTATTATGCAATGGGAATAACTTAGAAGATATACCTAAAAACAATAAAACGCGAAACAAGAGTTTATTATATTAATCTATAATATAAAATCAATGTTTGTATGCTGGTATGATGAATGCTTGTATGTACGTTATGCGCTCCTAAATCATTGATCCGATTGCAATAATGCCGGGATGGTTACTGGATTTAAACAATTTTCATCATCTTTTTCATCGAGTATAATTATTAATTAGATTTAACTTTTTGATCGTTAGTTCTTGGTGGAATTCCGTTTAAATTTCTTATTATTTGTAAATAAATAAAAATAAAAAACGTGTTTAAAATCAATTCCACTTTTTATTAAGACTATAACCTATAACCGGTTTCGTGCTAAGCACATTTTTTCGTGCTAAGCAGGGACTGAAGGGACGGAAGTAACAGGAGGGACGGAAGGGTTTGAAGGGACCATTTTTATCAAATATTAATTTAACACGCACCCAATAATAAGTTTTTTTGCATTCTGGAGACTTACGATAATAATCATCTCACAGATCCAGACTGAAGACACAATTAAAAACTGTGTCAACATCGGAAATCGAACCCGTACCATTGTATCAGCAGACGTACCTATACCAAACCAACTGAGCCACGAAGTCCGACAATATCTCATATCTTTTGGAATAATATTGAAACATTATATTTTTGATAATTCCCTTAAAATTTGAGTAGGCGAAATTTGCTTGAGTAAACAAAATATTTTAAACAAAATGTTACATTTATACTAAATGGACAGTATCAACTTATTATTTTACCAATATACATATTTTGCTTGCATGAAAAATAATATTCTTTTTTGCGGATATAGACAAATCTGGCACACTGTATCAAGTTACATTACTGAGATTTCACAATATTAGAGCGAGTTTATTTTCCATCAAGGTCGGATCGAACTCACGCTGTGGATGTTTAATTCTTGATTTTTTATTAAAGAATGTATACAATAGAAATTTAAGGATTTTCAACCTTTCAAGAAATAACTGGCTTACATAGTTTACAAAGAACTTTATGAGTTTTTCATTTTTGCTTGTAGCTGAATTAGAAATATCGAAAATACCTAAGTGAGTATAAATATCTATAAAAACTCACCATAAAAAAACAATATAGATATTGTTAATGCAGATTTATAATATAATATGTATAATGAAAACATTTTTGTTCATTGCGATTAAGCAGATAAAAGCGTTTAGGTGTAGTACGACTTAAGCTGTAAAAAGTTTCTCCGTGTCGGGTTGGCAAACTGTGGAATAAAAAGTTGAAACAATTTTCTCGTGTTGGCATTTAATTCTACATTATTTCTGGCATTGTATGATATTTAAAAGGATACTAAAAAATACCATCAGTTTTTTTTTAATTTGAAGCGATGAAGCATGGAAATGATTTTACGCGAATTTGTCTGCAAATTATATGGATAATACATGCCAACAGTAACGCGACGTCCTTCGTAGGCGATTCAAAGCGAATGCGAAGCGGCGCGGTAACTATGGAAGTGTCCTACGTTATCGACCGTTTTTCGATGCGGCGAGGCGCGATGCGAAGCGAACGCGATCAGTTGGTATGATATTTCCGCGCGAATTAAAAGCGGTGCCATTGTTTTTTGACATATCAGAAATAGAAATTTTAATTTCTGTCCATGAACGTCCCATATAATGGGCCAAAAAATATTATTATCGAACCGCGAATTTTAGGATTTGGCAAAAATAAATGGGACTACAAGTAAACACATTTATTTATAATTGCTATTTTACAATAGGATGTTGTTCAAAACACACAAAGTGTTCGCGCCATTTAATTGCCATAAAATAAAATAAAATAAAATGCACTGTATTCGATGAATTTTGATGCCTTTGTGTATCGCCAGAAGAAGTAATGTACTAAGCCAATGGCCATTGGCAATCAAGAGGCTTCTTCTGGGATTCATCGTCTTCATCCGCACTCATCACCGCTTCAACTACCGCTTTATAAAATAAACCGCCTACCTACAATGCATTGCCAATATTCGCGCCTGCGAGTTGGCAACACTGAAAAACTTCCCGCTTGTCATTCGCAGAGTGCGGATCCATATTTTGTTCGTGTCTGTGTGACCGCCGCTTTTCGCCGCTAATTAAATAAAACCCGCATAATTTCCAACCGCTACTTTTACCGCAAATTCTCCGCCCACTTCACCGCTATCGTCTACAATAACATCGCAGTTCATAAACATTTTCAACAGTTTTTTCATCCGCTTCAACCGCTACATCAATCTTCAACGCCCGCTAACACTGCAAGAGAAGAGTGCCCTCTGCCAAAAGGATCTGCCATCCAATTAAAGGTAAGTGCATTGTTTCCTTTTGGCTTATATACGGGGTATCATATTTATTGAACTGCAGTGCATAAAAATCGCTCATAAAATCAATATACCAATACCAAATATGTCAATTTTACAATGAACCAGCAAATCCCCGCTACACCACAAAGTTTTCTCTCGCTTGCACAAATGTCAAATTTTGATATGTTTCCCGGAAAGATGTAAATTCAGTCTCATTTATTAATTCAAGATCACGTAATTCTTTATATAAATTGTGATGTCCCCCATAAATATGCCTCTCTTAGTACACAATATTAGTTTCACTTATCTGCCGTGCATACTTCTTGAGTATTTTATATAGGTACGTACATCCATGACAGTAGCTGGCGGCAGAGGGAACGATTCGGGCACACGTAGGACCGAGCCGCCGCGTCGCAACGCATCGCATTGAATTCGCTTGTATCCGCACCGCATCGCTTCGCAATCGCGTTCGCTTTGAATCGCCTACGTAGGTCGTAGCGTAAGTTTGAAAAAACAATATTGACCTTTCGTAGGTATAATTGCAGCATCCAGCAGTGTCCAGGGCTGTGTTCAGATATAACGCTCAATGTGGTGCGTCGAATGTACCTGAAGTTGCAGATTATGGCATTTTTCACACTAATCTTACTGAACGCAGTCAGTCGCGAATTGTTATCGTGACGGTTGACGAACACATTACTTTTTTCAGTTTTGTAACTTGATAAATGTTTGAATATAAAAAAATCCGACTACGAGATAAATCTGTAAAAAAAAATTATATCTCAATAGAAACGATGACGTAAGCATGTCAAATAATTTGCCTGATAATAATTTGAAATGTTTGAATAGTGATGTATCAAACAAAATATAAAACCGTCATTTTTCATTCATTCTCAATTGTAAATAGCTTCATTTTTTGTTACGGTGCTAGATAGGTAATAAATAAGTAAATTCATTATCCAACTGTCGATTTGTTCAGGAGAACTTTGTTCTCTTAACATATCGACAATGTTTCAAGCCAGAATACGCGAGAATTGTATGGAGAGGTCTACTTTTTTCACGGCTTTTCCAACTTTGAAGTCAAAAAACACCAACTTAGAGGCTTCGCAGCATATATGTTCCATACACGGATTTACTCAGAATTCGGAGTAGAACATTTCGTGTGTCTGTGTGTGTGTCTGTGTGTGTGTCTGTGTGTGTGTGTGTGTCTGTGTGTGTGTCTGTGTGTGTGTGTCCCCCCCTTATAACTTTTGATCCGCTCAATTTACAGAGCCCAAATTTTCAGAATATATATAAAGTTATAGGCCTACAAAACTTTTATACTCAGAATTGTGAATTTTTGTTTCAGTCAGGGGTTATCAACTGTTGAAATTTTGGTTTATTTTTCCATGTATCTCAGAAACCATAAAAGCTAGAACGCTGAAATTTGGTATAAACATAGACAAATACAAAATCTCAAATTAGTTTTTTCAAAAAAATTCCAGGATTTCTCAAACATTTATTATTAAGAAAAATATTTTTTTTATGAAAAATTTATGAGTTTAACTGCTTATATTTCCAAATCATTTAAAAATATCGTAAAAAGCCGAAATACCCCAACTAGATAATTTAATTTTCTATAAAAAATATTAACATTGTAGACGTATATCTCAATTTTTTTGTAACAATTTTTATAAAAATTGAATTTAGTGACGACATTGCTTCATACAATTTGTATGGCAATCGCCTATACACAATATGTATGTAAGAAGACTTAATAGTTTGATACTTAATCTCCAAACATACATACAGAACCATCATGCAGTTTTCATATTCCGGGTAGGAAAAGAGGACTGACCTCCATACTATCCTATCTTGACATACATACCAACATGTGTTATAATTTTCTATAATTTGGATTTATTGGTTTATAGTTTGATTCTTATTCTTCAACTATACATACTATCGCTATCGACAGTTGGATCTCATGTGTTACATGCAACTAGTAGAATAGAATTATTGTTTATTGTAAAATATTGTAATAATTACAATATTTTGAGTTGAGTGACATCTATGGGAGATTTGTATAAGTATTTATTATGGTTTGTGTTATATTATTTTATGAAAAATAACTTACCATTTTGATACATAGATGTCTCTCATGTATTTGTAATTTATTTAATTATTAGAAATTATAATTGGAATATTCTAGAAAGAATATTTATTGGCAAATTAAAAACAATAATATTAATTCCTCACAACAATAAGGAATTGTTGTGAGGAATTGAAAATGTAAAAGAGGCATTCTGGTTTAGACTGCCTTACTGTGTACACTAGATATATATAATTATTCTGTATAATATTCTTGATTCTGTATGTGGAATATATTATTGAAACTACAAGAGTTTTATTTGTTGGAAAAACACTATTTCTTCTCAAATACAAATATTCTCTGAAAAGTAAAGTAGAGAATATTACATGGCGCAGTCGGTAGGATAAGAACTTCATCCCACGAGCAGGACTGAAGAGGAAGAAAATAGGCAGTTTTGTCGAGGACAGAGAGCTATTTTCTATCTGTGGTTTCCATCACAGGGATCAAACAGGAGACTAGTAGAAGAGTTCTACGTCGTTCCAGTTTGGATTGTTTTTGGAGTACTTTGGCAAGTACTCATTTGGGAGGATCTGCAACAATTGCTGGAAGTTTGGAAGGAGGTCTGAAGCAGTCCACTTTTCTTGGAGTTCCAGAGGAGCAGCGAGGGTCTACCAGAATCATCTATATAGGACAATTTGTAGTTGAGGGACTCAACTACATCTGGACAGGACAGGAGGACAAGGTCTTCAGGTCAAAGGTACTCAGGAGAGTATTTTTGGAGGAAAGTCTGCAGGCAGGAGTACCCCAGGGTGGAGAAAAGCCAGGAGCAGCACAGTCCAGGACAGGCACAGGATCCAGGAACCAGTTGGTACGGTTCAAGGTGCAGGTTGCAGCAGTTCTGAGAGGGTCTGGAAGGAAGATAGCAGCTATCGCCTTCCAAAGAATCCAGAGGAGCTGACTAGGAGCAGTACTGAGGGTCTTTCTAGGATCAAGCAGAGGCAGTAAAATCTAAGTTTAGTATTTTGTTTGTATAATATTGTGTTCTAAAGGGGCATTTTAAAGTAAATTGCAAAGTAAATCTAAAGAAAAAGAACAAACAAGTGAATGTATTAAACACATTTGAGTGTATTGACGATGCATTTTTTATAGACGTTTGTCTGGAGACAAAAAGTTTTAAGTGCCTTTTAGATTCTGGTGCATCGATCTCGGTTTTACCAGAGAAAGTATATTTGAGATGCTTCAGGAATATTAAAATTACAAAATGTTTTTCGGAAGTGAAAGCATACGCAAATCGCAATTTGGAAGTATTGGGAAATATTAACTTGCAAGTTTGTTATCGGAATATTTCAAAGAGGTTAGATTTCATTATTATTAAGAATGGTAATGAAATATTATTAGGTCGGGATTTTTTAAAAGATTTTAAAATATGTTTTTCGGGTATTTGTTTTTCAAAGTTGGTTGACAATAATATTGTACCGAAATTTATATTTATTTATTTTATTATGGTTCAAAGTCTTATTTATTTTTACAATTTATATTTCTACAATTTATATTTTTACAAGGTTTGTCTAGTTTTTCCAACTCACTACTCAAATCTTTTGTTTTCATTTTTCTTGGGTTCTTATTTTCAAAATATTTCTATTTAAATTTTCAATTTAAATAGAAATAGTACTTAATTTCATAACACTGCCTCCCTCTTAGTTCAGTTCGTCCCGAACAGAATTCTCTAGATGAATAAATCGGCATTTTGAACCTTCTCTACAGTGAGATGCTTTGAAAAAGTAACATGGTACACTTTTTTTTATATTTTTACTGTATCTTGGATTATAGCAGCAAACTAGAACATTAATTCCAGTATTATGAAAAATCTCTTCTATCATATTCCGAACCACTTTCCAATCCATACCATCACTGATCTTTGGAATGCCGAGCTTCATAAGATTCAACTGTAACATTTGATCCCGCATACTTCGTAGACAGTTCCACATCTGAGCATACTCTGCTCGTTCCTCAGACGTTTCCTTATTCGTCATGTAGAATAAATGCTGTTTTCCATGCTGTGAATGGACCGCTTCTCCAATCTTCAGATTCTTGGCTTTTAGCTCATATAACATCCCATACTTTCTCATGATAACTTTGGCTATACCACTAGTCATCTTCATGTCTTGAGCCACACAGTAAGCTAAAACATTATCTTCTGGGATATCGAAGAGGTCTTGCTCAATTTCCACAGTCACACCATGGCGAGTGCGTCGATAAGGAGTCATCATGAATTCCTCGAAGGTCTTTTCTTCACTTTGGACATTGCAAACTTGAGCAACTGGATTTTTTTCCTCATCCTTGTTATCACCTAAAAAGGGAGCCAGGCGATTGAAATGTACCACTCTTGGCTTCCCATTTGGTTTTCTTCGTATACGATAAACCACATCATTAATCCTTTTGATCACTTCATACGGTCCTTCCCAGGATTTCTGAAGCTTTGGTGAGTAGCCTCGTCGTCGTTGTGGACGTCGAATAACCAAACCAAGTCTCCAGACTGATAACCACCTTCCACAGCTTTAATGTCGTATCGCTCCTTCATCTTGTCACTAGCTACTTGAATATTGGACCGTACACGGTCATGTATAGCATTCATTTTCCTCCGAAGATCTGACACATAATCTTCTCCAACTAGATCTTCTCCAGGCTTAGATCCATACTGCAGGTCGCAAGGTAACCGTAACTCACGGCCAAAAATCACACTTGCCGGTGTTTGCCCTGTTGTCTCATGAATTGCTGCTCGATAAGCTAATAAGAACAAGTGGATGTATTCGTCCCAATCCTTCTGGTGATCGGACACTGCTTTTGACAAAAATCTTCCAATTGTTCGATTCATTCGCTCCACCATTCCATCCGACTGTGGATGCAAAGCAGTTGTTCTCGTCTTTCGAATTCCTAATGCTTCACAAATTCCCTGGAATACGGCTGATTCAAAGTTTCTTCCCTGGTCCGAGTGTAACTCCAATGGTACTCCAAAACGACTTATCAGTTCCCTTACCAAGACTTCAGCAACAGTGGTAGCTTCTTGATTCGGTAGTGCATAGGCTTCTGTCCATTTACTAAAATAGTCCATTGCTACCAGAATATATTTATTCCCTCTTTCCGTTGTGGGAAACGGCCCCGCTATGTCAATGGCTATCCTTTCAAATGGGCTACCAATATTATACTGCCTCATTGGCGCACGCCTTCGTTTCTGAGGTCCGTTTGAAGTGGCACAAGTTACACATCTTCTACACCAATCTTTTACATCTCCATTGTAATTGACCCAATAAAAACGTTGACGAATTTTTTCTGTGGTTTTTTTAACTCCCAAGTGTCCCCCAGACACATCATTGTGAAGCAGTTTAAGAACTTCAGGAATTCTCTTCCTTGGAATCAATAGTTGTTGTCTCTGCTGTGTTCCATCTTCATTCTCCAATACACGCTTTAACAACCCATTTTCCACGACAATGGATTGCCACTGAGCCCAGTATGACTTAATATTTGGAGATAGTGAAGCTATTTCTTCCCATAAAGGTCTTTGATCATTTTCCTTCCACTGCATTACAAACTTGAGATCTGGGTCTTCCAATTGGTCTGCTAGTATTTCATCATCTTGCCAAAAATTGTCAACGACCGTGGTTCTACAAGCTATAAAAAACTTTTCCTCAGCCTTATTACAGTGCTGGCAATCCTCTGGACATGGTCGCCTTGACAGTGCATCGGCATTTCTATGATGAAGTCCGGCTCGATGTTCAGAATCATAGTCATATTCTTGCAATCTCTCTATCCATCTTGCCACTTGACCTTCAGGATTCTTGAATCGCAAAAGCCACACAAGTGCCGAGTGATCTGTCCTTAAAAGAAATTTCCGTCCATATAAATACTTGCGAAAGTGCTCAACTGACTTGATAACAGCAAGCAATTCTCTTCGTGTTACACAGTAATTGCGTTCTGGTTTCGACAATACTTTACTGAAGTAAGCAATCACGCGTTCTGCCCCATCTTGTACTTGGGAGAGCACACTTCCGATACCAACGTTACTTGCATCTGTATCCAGAATAAACATTCCTTCAGCTCGAGGATAACTCAAAACCGGAGAATTAATTAGAACCTGTTTTAATTCTTCAAATGCATGTTGGCACTTGAAATCCCATATGAATTCACTGCTTTCCTCCGTGAGTTTTGTCAGTGGCTTTGCGATGTCAGCAAAGCCTGGAACAAATCGTCGATAGTAGGTACTCAGACCCAAAAAGCTTCTTACTTCATGTTTGTCTTTAAGTACTGGCCAATCTCGAACAGCTTTAATCTTCTCAGGATCTACTGCTACTCCCTCCTCAGAGACAACATGACCTAGATAGTTGACTTGCTTTCGGAACAATATACATTTCTTGCAATTGAGTTTAAGGTTGGCCAACCTCAATCGTGAAATTACCTGTTCCAAATTTCCTAAATGTTCTTCAAAACGCTTCCCAAGTACGATGATGTCATCTAAGTATACCAAACAGGTCTCCCACGATAATCCTCTTAGCACACTTTCCATTAGTCGTTCAAACGTAGCCGGTGCATTGCAAAGTCCAAATGGCATCACTTTGAATTGCAACAATCCACTTCCAACAGAAAACGCCGTTTTTTCTCTATCCTTGGGTTCCAATCCAACCTGCCAATAACCACTCTTTAGATCCAAAGTTGAGAAGATCTTACAACCAGCCAATGTATCTAGGGTGTCATCGATTCGAGGCAGTGGATAACTATCCTTCTTAGTTACATTATTCAATAAGCGAAAGTCCACACAGAACCGAGTTGAGCCATCTTTTTTTTTAACTAACACTACTGGTGAACACCATGGGCTGCTTGATGGTTCAATAACGCTATCCCTTTCCATGTCTTGAATAATTTGATCTGCTTCCGCCCGCTTTGCTAATGGTAGCCTTCTAGGTAATTGGCGGATAGGCCTTGCGTCACCCGTATCTATTTGATGTTGAACAACATTGGTTCTTCCTTTAGAAAGACTCGCATTCTCAAAAACATCTTGATAATGAGCAATGAGGTATCTAATTTGTTTGCTTTGTTCTTTGGTAAGTTCCTTACAAGCATCTTTTACAAAGTCTTCAAGATGTTTTGGTACATCCTCTGAAGAAACTTGTGCGATGCAGGCATTTTGTGTTACTGATGAAACTGATGAACACACACTTAAATAAGCTCCTTTTTTGACAGTTACTGGATATTCATTTATGTTCATTAATCTGACTAAAATTTCCTTTTGGTTTTGAATCAGTGCTCTTGCAATTAATACTCCTTTTCCTGCTTCATTGTTGGCGTTGGACTCCACAACCAAAACATGTCCATTCGGGATAACACAGTCTAAATTGACTCGTACTAACATCTCACTTTGTTTTGGAATAGTTACAACATCCGCTGCAAGAACACGTGTAGAAAATTCCTCACGCTCTTGCACGAGAACATCTTCATCTCCAATTTTCAAAGATCGCCTCTTTAGATCCAACTGGAATCCATCGCCATTATGTCCATTCCGAGAATAACTTCCTCCTCTATATTCGCCACTAGCACCTGATGATCGAAGATAGAACTACCAATTTGAAAGTTGGCATATGTCTCACCACATATAGATGCCGACTCCCCAGTAGCTGTTCGTAATGTCCATTTAGTTGGTGTAATACACTTTTTGTTATAAAGCAAATCTGGTCTCATGATTGTCATCGTTGCTCCAGTATCCAGCAAAAGTTTCAAATTCTTTCCATTTACTTTGCCATTTATAAACATACTGGTATCTCGACCACTGAATGATGCAACAACTGCAGATCTCTTTGAGGCATTGGTAATGTAGGTCAACAGTTGCCCCTTCCCATCAACCCTTTTTAGTTTTCCTGTGGCTGTTGCTGTTGCGTTGTTGCTTCATTTGGACACCGATTACGTAGATGTCCAGCTCGTCCACAACCCCAGCAGCGAAACTGTCTTTTTCTTCCTTGCAATGCCTTCATCACCTTTTCGACAATGCATTCGATGAGTTTTTGATTCTCTTCAACGGCCTCAACAACGCGGGCTTGAGCATGACCTCGTAAAGATTTTTTTATAGATTCAAATTCGAGTGCCTGGGTTAGAGCGTCACTCAAAGTTTGTGGTCTAGCTAGTTTTACAGCTTGTTGTGTCTCATTTGCCCACAATCCATCCAAGAACTTTTCTACTGCAAGGCTTTCACACACATCATCAGGAACCGTAGGGTATGCATATCTAATTAGACGCGCTATATCCGCCTCAAATTCCTGGAGAGTTTCATTAGATTTCTGATTACGATTCTTAAGTTGTGACCTGTAAAACTGTTCCATGTGCTTATGTCCAAATCGCATCTCAAGTCTCTCAATCAACAATTTTAAATCTCGTCGCTCAGCTAGAGGAATTGTCTCCAAAACTTTTAAAGCATCACCTCGTAATGATACACTCAACACTGAGGCCTTTCTTGTCATGGACCAGCCATTTATCATGGCCACTGTCTCGAACAATGTTAAATATTCTTCCCAGGGGCATTTTCCATCAAAGGTTGGCATATCATTTCGCACGCACTCCACTGTTGGTACTCTTGTATCTTCTACACACTTAAAATTTGTATCTACAGCTGAATTTTGCTCGGAATTCATTGGCGTGATTGAAGGAAGCACTTGATTCTCCAAAACTTTCATCTGTTTAGTTAATTCATTTATCTTCTCATCAAAGGTCATAGAATAATTCTGGAATTTCTTTTCTATAGTATTTGAATGCTTTTGAAGCATCGCTACTTCTCCTTTGATTTCTTTAATTTCTCCTTTTATATCTCTGGAATGTTCTTGAAACTTCTCTTCTATGTCTCTGGAATGTTCTTTTAAGACTTGACAAAGATCGTTGTTAGAGCAAGGCATTTCAAAAAGGTATGTGTCTGGATCCTCACCTACTTCTTGCATCACTTTTCTCAATCGTAGTTGAAGTGCATTTTTATTTCCTGATGTATCAGCGTCTCTCTCCTCCAACTCATGTTTTAAATCAACCACTTTCAACTCTAAAAGAGTTATTTTTTTTTGATGCCATAATAAATGTCTTTATAAATAACTATTTTATTTTTTTCTTACACAAAAAATACTTGGGTATTTTTATACCCCACACCTGACACCAAATGTACCGAAATTTATATTTATTTATTTTATTATGGTTCAAAGTCTTATTTATTTTTACAATTTATATTTCTACAATTTATATTTTTACAAGGTTTGTCTAGTTTTTCCAACTCACTACTCAAATCTTTTGTTTTCATTTTTCTTGGGTTCTTATTTTCAAAATATTTCTATTTAAATTTTCAATTTAAATAGAAATAGTACTTAATTTCATAACAATATCAAGGATAATGGTTTGACAATTTTGGATGATAAAAGTTCAAATGATTTTTCGAAAAAAATCGGGAATATTTCGAAATACGAAGTGAATTTTACGATGATTAAGGATCATCCAGTGAGATTTGGTAAAGCTAAATCGGTTCCTATTGCCATGAAAGAAAAAGATATGAAGAAGAATATTTCGAAAATGATAGATAATTGTATGACATGTAGGAAAATTAAGAATAAATTTCAATTATCTTTACCATCACAACAATTAGATTGTTCTGATTTGATTTTTGACAAGGTCAAAGATAATGTTAAGAAAAACCAAGATAAACAAAGAAAATATAAGTTAGGTGACAAGGTTTTAACTAACGATTTTTTTCCCATTGATAGGAAAAAGTGGGTTTTAGGTTGTATTTTTAAAATACTTTCTAATAGGGTTTATCTTGTTAAAGTGGATAATTTGGTTTGGAAGAGATATTTTAATCAATTAAGACCTTGCAGGCAGGATATTGATTTAAGGGATTTGACGATTGATGAGAATTCTGACGGAGAATTGAACTTTTCCGAGGAATTCTCATTGGATAACGTGAGTTTATCTAATGAGAGTTTATCTATTGTTTCAGAACCTGATATGGATAATGGCTGGAGCAATCTTCTGAGACCCAGGAACCGAATGATAAATTATAAAGTATAAGTTCATTTAAGTTTGTATAATTGGTTAATTTTATTATTGTTTATTGTGTTGCAAGGCAACAAATATATAATTTCTTTTTGTTTAGTTCTCCTCAAGGGTGTAATTTGTAATTTAAGTTGGGGAGTGTAAAATATTGTAATAATTACAATATTTTGAGTTGAGTGACATCTATGGGAGATTTGTATAAGTATTTATTATGGTTTGTGTTATATTATTTTATGAAAAATAACTTACCATTTTGATACATAGATGTCTCTCATGTATTTGTAATTTATTTAATTATTAGAAATTATAATTGGAATATTCTAGAAAGAATATTTATTGGCAAATTAAAAACAATAATATTAATTCCTCACAACAATTCCTTATTGTTGTGAGGAATTGAAAATGTAAAAGAGGCATTCTGGTTTAGACTGCCTTACTGTGTACACTAGATATATATAATTATTCTGTATAATATTCTTGATTCTGTATGTGGAATATATTATTGAAACTACAAGAGTTTTATTTGTTGGAAAAACACTATTTCTTCTCAAATACAAATATTCTCTGAAAAGTAAAGTAGAGAATATTACATTTATATAAAAAAAAAGTTTTTTTTCAATGCTTTCATTATTCTTATTTTGGCGTCAAATATTGATGATGTTTTGCATGTTTGTAATGTAAAATCGTTGAGATTCTTGTGGCTCAAATAAAACAAAAATATAACATATTATAACGAGGGTGGGTTCAATATTGTTACCGAAAATCTAGATGCACAATTATTTTTACACTAGAAAACTATTGGAGATACGACAAGTTTTTTTTCAATAAGAATGAAATTTCGCAACCATTAATAATCGTTAAGACTCGTAGTAGTGTATGCTTTCCACCGACAATGAACGTATCTACAAACTATTTGTTTAGCTCGCCAATGAAGAATTCCAAGACTTGCAAATAAGAATATTCATTGTTTCGAAGGTTACCTTGTGGTATTCCATAACTCAATTTTATCATAATATTAAATTGCTATAACCACTTGAATTGAGTGTAACGCGACTAGTTTCGGGAGAATCTGACCTCCGAAAATAGATCTGATCTGAGGCGAAAATAACCAATAGTAATAACTCACACACCCCCACCCCCGCTCCACACTCCAATTTAGGTACCTAATACAAACGTCCAACATTAGTCAGTTGTAATTCGCCTGTTTATAGGAGGTCAGTTTCTTCCGAAAATAGTCGCGTTATACTCAATTCAAGTGGTTATAGCAATTTAATATTACAACAAAACTTGCAAATAAATTTGAACAGGTCAATATCTTTGCAAAAGGCACAAGTTCGCATTTTTTCTTATAAATTATCAAGTCTTGGTTGTCGTTATAGTTATAAAAACTTTCCTGTTCTTTGAATTCATTGTTTTTTTTAATTTCCTTTTGATTATATTAATCTTTACGTACATAAGGACCTAACTAATTGTACATTTATCCTCGCTCTGTTTTTGAATTAATTATAATTTTAAACACTACCTATTGTTGTTTATATTTTTTATTCGTACCTAAACATGTTTTTACATTTTATTGTGAAAAGTAAACATTATGTAAACATTAATGAATAACAAAATTATACCTCATAAAAAAATAATAATGAAATATCTGATTCCGTGAATTTGAAAAAGATTATAAAGCACAATATTATTTTTCAAGGAAAAGCGATGATATTTTTATCTTTATCACCATAAGAAATAGGTACGTTCAGGAAGGAAACAAAACGGATGAATCAAATTCGAGACATCTCTTTGACAATATTTCGTTATAATGCCATGTTTTTTAAATTTTATTTAAAATATTGTCATTACTTTGAAAACGATGACAAGAGAGGCATATTTTTTTAAAGGAATACATAAACGAGGAACTTCTCATTTATTTTCACGAGAAAATTATAAAGTAAATTTATGAGAAAATTATAAAGTGACATTTATTATGTGAATCTATGTTACTTTTTCCTAAAAAATATCCAGTTTCTTGTTTGACAATGTAAAGCCTTGAAATGCTTTTGATTTTAGTTTCACATATGTTAAATACTGGATTCAAGAAGACCTTGGGTAAGGTAAGATATGTAATATATCGTTTTTCAATAACTTCTAGACTTTATTCAACTTTTAATTTTATTCAACTTATGTAGGTTCCTACATATTGATTTTTTGAGAAATATTTGAATAAATATTAAACGTGTGTATGCTAGTGTGTACATTGAGTCAGATAGTGGAACTAGACCAGACCGTACCAGAGATTGAGATAAAAGGATTTTCTGAATTTTTCCATTAGAAATTCTACGTCACGCGCCGCCCTTGTGGTTCAGACCATTTCGTCAAACAGAATAAACCACGCACTGTTTACATTTTCCAAAAATAATATTTGTATGTGACGCCGCGCCGCTTTCTGGGGCAGTGACGTACGCAGCAAGAGTATTATTTGCATAAAGATAACGCGACAGCAATCCTTAAAATGTGTGTCGGTTTTATAGTTGCCATTTTGTCGGGAACGTATATGCACCACAGAGACAGACCTCTTCAAAAAATCCGGCGAGTGCCTTCATATTTAAAAAAAACACGTTTATATTATTCTTCGTTTAGTAGATATGTTGGTCTATGCTTTCTGAGAAGTCCAACTATCCTTCCATCATTGGGGCTAGGTTGCGGCCATAGGGGCCTAGCCAGTAAAGTTGAGGGTGGCTGCAGTCCCACCCTAGGATTCTGGGTAACAGGTCAGTTCCCTCTTCAATTCTTACCTATGGAAGAGCAGGGCAGACGCCTTAATGCCTCGCTCGGCGGTGACTCATCAAACGTGGCGATGAGTAAGGATGCATCATCGGGCGATGGAAATCGAAGCACTGAAAGTACTGTCCGGTGGTGTACCTGAAATTCGCCAACATGAGTACTAAGGGGTGGAGGAGCCCCCCGTGATGATTGGTCGGCACGACCCGCTCGGCGGTACCCGAGCTGATGACGAGACAGGTGCAGCTGACGCTGCGCCTGGTGTGGAAATCGAAGAACTGAAAGTACTACGGGCGTGGTGGAGGCTCCCTGTTGCAGTCTGTTGTTCGTGGAGCTGCTGGGAGGGTAACCCTTGCTATGATTCACGGGCCTTCACGAGTGTGGTTGGACTCTTAGTGGCAGTGGTATGAAATATGCATGGTGGTAGTTCTTGTTTCGTCCGACGAGCAGCCGCTCCGGGGATGAACAGAACACTTTAGTTCTATAATGTTCCCTATGGAGTGGGGTAGGTGACTGCGACTTTTCCATAAATATCCTTCCATCTTTTGGGTGGTAGACGGCGACCAGATGGGATTGCCTTTGCTGTTATATACGCAAGTCTATCACTGTCCATTCTGGGGTACGTGGTCCCTCCAATGTCTTCTTTTGGATCTACTCCACCGATCGATGTCCTCTATATCACATGCTTTAAGTATGTTATTGATTTGCAAAATCATTTCCTGATTAGGTACAAAACTCTTGAAAAATATTAAACGTAATATAGTAAGACTAGGTACCCACAGAAAAAAAATTATGTAAGTACATAAGAATTCAACTGATGATCAACCTTACATATTTGCCATATTCTGGTATTTCTCACTCGTTCTCTCAAAGTTTTGCTTTTTATCATTTTCAGTGTCCTCATTTTATGTCCACTGGTACGTTCACGTCTAAAGAATGGACAGCAACAGACTTCCTCATATCGTGCTACACGATCAGCCTCACAGAATCCTCCCTCGCGGTGGCCCGCATTATAGGTGGAGGGATAGCTGGGAGTCCACTTCGGGAGCAGGCCTCTTAAAATCCGACCCGAAGGTCAATAATATGAAATACTTGAAATATTTCTATTTTATTTCGGGTATTCGAGTGATATTTTTTACATACGTACTTATCTTCAACTACACATTTTGAAAAGTTCAGCATAAATTTTCAAGATTTGTTAATTTTAATTTATCGATTCTCATTGAGCTAATAAGTTATGATTCATTTATGTGCATACCAAACTAAACGAGTGAGTTGTGGCCAACGCTAAACTCCTCACAAACAAGTCATTCTATAAAGTACCTATTCATATTTTGTATGGAAAATATTCAACATTTTCACGAAATGAGTTTGTTAAATTATTTTTTATTTCAATATTTTATTATGATAAATTGATAATTCTTTAATGCTATTTTATGAATATGATGTGCCTTTTTTACTAATTTGAAAATAATAATTTCAAATATTAAGTTTCCCGAGCTTGAGGTCACTTTGAAATATTTCATAGTTAAAAAAATTAAGAAACACTATTCAGATATCCTTCAAAATCTAACAGGATCTAAGCGAGTATTAGATATACATATTTGCAAAATTTGAAAATAATCGAATGAGTTTTAGTTTTATTGATAAAGTAAAATGAACGCGCCGTAGGATAGCACATAGCACGCAGCACATAGCACACACACACACACCTATACATTGTGTTGAAACTTTCAGAATACAAGCTCAGCATGATACTAGTTGATAATCTGCAATAAAAAAATAGACTTAAAATTGCGAAAACACAACTCCTCACTATATCCCCTCGGGTTAGTGAGGAGTTAAACCATTATCATCAGTGATTTGATGATTTTAATATCTTAAAAGATTTAAAGAGTCTTATTTCATTTGACGATACAGGTTGTACGCGACAAACACAGGCTTCACTATTTTTCATTATAAAATCTAGGAAAAAAATATTATATACACTCACCTATTTAGAGATTATATAGTAGACTTGGTAACGAGTTTGGCTCTATTGATATCTTTTTCTGTTCAATATTCGAATATTAAATACTCTTGGAGGTTGAATAATTCTGGGTTCTTCATTTTCATTCTATAATTTTCGGTTTAATTTATTTTTTTTGCTATTATCTTATTGCAATATGTATTTATATATCTATGTGTTTCATACATTTATGTATGAATTTTATAATTATTGAAAAGACTCAGTAGGTACATCATCTTCTTAACATTATATGATTTTTTTTTTTAATAGCTGGTTGATAGTAACATACCTTAACTTATATTTTATTGACCGAATTGATGTCTTTTTTACGGACACATCGGGAGCTAGAACAAACATTTGTCCATTTCAAACTAAGATAGGTACCCAGTGTTTTTCCTTCACCGAATTTATGTACCTAAACTACGTTTTATTGTTTGCAGTGTAAATAAAATGTCCTTGTGGGTCTTGCAAAGGTGAATTTACGAAAAATATTTTTATTTTTTATAAAACTATCATTATTTTATACACTGTATTTTAGACCCATTCAAACACAAACAGTAAAATAGTAACACAACTGCATTGACTGAGCATTGTTTATTCAAATTATCAACAACTTATGATACATCTACACGATTAGACAAAATTGTAAATATCTCAGCATTACAAGAATTTACATTTTGATAATAAATTACAAAAAAAAAGAAACTTACCTCTCCATCTTAATCTAAAATTATTCTAACCATATAAGGTCTTGTAATTATTATATTTTGGGTTAGGTATTTGATTATTTTAGCTATTTATTTATTTAAAAAACAATACACAATATTTACAGGTTTTATAACGACAAATACATCTTTCTATATGACCCAACTTCAAAAATAGTTTTTAAGTGAGTATAAACATTTTCCAGAAACACACAGAATACAATCTTCCTATTGCACTGGCATTCGTAGACTTCGAAAAAGCCTTTGATTCGGTAGAAATGTGGGCGGTAATAAGAAGTTTAAACAATAAATTATTGTCTAGTAGACTACAGATACACCAAGCTTTTAGAAACCATCTATGCAAATGCCACATCAACGATACAACTCCACGAACCATCGGAGAAATTCCATATAAAGAGAGGTGTAAGACAGGGGGACACAATTTCTCCAAAACTTTTTACTCTGTCTCTCGAAGACGTGTTCAGAGCTCTTGATTGGAAGGACAAAGGTATCCTTATAAACGGAGAGTATCTCAATAACTTAATATTCGCAAATGATGTTGTGTTATTTGCCAAATATGAGGAAGAACTTAGCATAATGCTAAATGAGCTAAACGCAGCCTGTTTAAAGATTGGCCTCAAAATGAATGCTACAAAAACCAAAATAATGAGCAGCATTGCGCGTAACGTTCCCATTTTGGTAGATGGAAGGACCGTCGAAAGAGTCGATAGTTATGTCTATCTTGGACATTGTATGAAACTTGGGAAAGAGAATCAAGAGAGAAGACGTGGTCTTGCCTGGGCAGCTTTCAATAAACTCTCTTACATTTTGAAGTCCCCAAAGTACCCCAATTATCTCAAGAAAAAAATATTTGACTCGAGCATCCTGCCTGTTCTCACATATGGCACTGAAACGCTAGTCGTAACGAAGCGAATTGTGCAAAAGTTGTTAGTTACGCAGAGAGGCATGGAGAGAAAAATGCTGGGCATTTCATTGAGAGATCAGAAGACAAACAAATGGATAAGAGAGCAAACTAAAGTTGTGGACGTAGCTGAAAGGATGGCTACCCTGAAGTGGAGCTGGGCAGGTCATATTGCCAGATGTACTGACCAACGATGGACAAAAAAACTCCTAGAATGGCAACCTAAAACGGGAAGAAGGATTGTGGGAAGACCACAGGCTAGATGGTCGGATGACATCAGAAAGACTGTGGGAGTAAATTGGATGCAATGTGCCCGGAATAGAGACATGTGGAGGAGCGAGGGGGAGGCCTATATCCAACGATGGATTGAAAACGGCTGAGGAAGAAGAAGAAGATAAACATTTTCATTCTCAAATCTAAAGTAAACCAACTATTAATGGTAACTACAAACTTTATATGTATTAAATAAATCTTACTTAAAAAATGGATAAAATATAGAAAATAATAAAATATAACCCTCTAGAAGTCATTTACCTTCCAATACATGGCATATGTATCTCACCTTGAGTTCTCTACCATCATATGGAATCCCCAATATCGAACATATATTGATCGTATTGAGAAAGTGCAAGATACATTTTTAATTATTTAACATATCGTTTTGGGAAAAAAACCAATGCAAACTGTTCAGTTTAAATAAGCGTAGAAAGGTATTCGATTTGATATTTTTATTTAAACTAGTTGCATGTAACACATGAGATCCAACTGTCGATAGCGATAGTATGTATAGTTGAAGAATATGTACCAAACTATAAATCCATAGATACAAATTATTGAATATTTTCAGATATTTTGTTTTCTATACAACATATGTAGGTATGTATGTCAAGATAGGATAGTATGGAGGAAGATCCTTTTTCCTACCCAGAATATGCAAATAGCATGATGGTATGTATGTATGTTTGGAGATGAAGTATCAAACTATTAAGTCTTCTTACATATTGTGTATAGGCGACTGCCATACAAAATGTATGAAGCGATGTCGTCACTAAATTCAATTTTTAAAAAAATTGTTAAAAAAAAATTGAGATCTTCTACTACAATGTTAATATTTTTTATAGAAAATTAAATTATCTAGTTGGGGTGTTTCGGCTTTTTTCAATAATTGTAAAAGTTTTGGAAATATAGGCAGTTAAACTCATAAATTTATCATAAAAAAATACTTTTCTTAATAAAAAATGTTTGAGAAACCCTGGAATTTTTTTGAAAAAACTAATTTGAGATTTTGTATTTTTCTATGTTTATACCAATTTTCAGCGTTCTAGCTTTTATGGTTTCTGAGATATAGGGAAAAATAAAATAAAAATTCAAAAGTTGATAACCCCTGACTGAAACAAAAATTCAAAATTCCGAGTACAAAAGTTTTGTAGACCTGTAACTGTTTATATATTCTGAAATTTTAGGCTCTGTTAATTGAGCAGATCAAAAGTTATAAGGGGGGGACGGACACACACACACACACACAGACATACACACACACACACAGACACACACACACACACACACAGACACACGAAATGTTCTACTCCGAATTCTGAGTAAATCCGTCCATGGAACATATATGCTGCGAAGCCTCTAAATTGGTGTTTTTTGACTTCAAAGTTGGAATAGCCGTGAAAAAAGTAGACCTCTCCATACAATTCTCGCGTATTCTGGCTTGATACATTGTCGATATGTTAAGAGAACAAAGTTCTCCTGAACAAATCGACAGTTGGAATAGTGAATTGCATTGTGGATTCTGCATATCTGGTGGAGAAAATTACCTTTCGTTGCCCTTTACGCAGTACTAGATCGAATGAATTATTTGCTATTCCTATGTGTAAGACTAATTATGCGCAGAACTCTTTTGTCAGACGCAGTTGTAAATTGTATAATTCTGTCATTAAGTCTGAAATCGATATTCGATATAATAATTTTGCAGCTTTTAAAAGAAAACTTTTTATTGTTGTGTGAAAAGAATACTTTTTAACTTATATGTGTATATGTATTAACTGTTTTTTTTTCATTTTTTGACTGGTTTGTTATTTTATTTTTTTTGTTTTTTTTCTTCTTCCTCTTGCTAAAAATCTTGTTTATTCTTCCTCTTGCTATAACTAATGCTATTTTTCTTCATAAAGTATCTTATTGTTATCCATTTATGGAAACTTTGCTGGTTTATTTGATAATTATTTTGTACCATTACGATATATTTATAAAATCGTATGTTTCCTTGATAAATAAATAAATAAATAAAGTCAAAAAAATATTCTATATAGCTATCCAAAGTTTCTTTTTTGAAATTCAAAAATAAGACATTAGTATATTTATGTCATATCTCAATTTAATTATTGGTAGTAACAAAATAAAACGAGTGGGTTGTGGCCAACGCTAAACTCCTCACTAACAAGTTATTCTAGAAAGTATTCAAATTTTGTATGGAAAATTTCCAACATTTTCATGAAATGAGTTTGTTTAATTATTTTTAATTTAAATATTTTATTATGAAAACATAACTCTTCAATGCCATTTTATGAAAGTGATGTGCCTTTTTACGAATTTGAAAATAAAAATTTCAAATTTTAAGTTTCCTGAGCTTGGGTTTGAAATATTTGACAGTTAAAAAAATTGAGAAGCACTATTCATATATCGTTCAAAATCTAATGGGATCTAATCGAGTATTAGATTTGCAAAATTTGAATAGAATCGAATGAGTACTTTAGTCTATAATCGATAAAGTAAAAATGAACACGCCGTACATAGCACACTGCACACAGCACATAGCACACACAGATACATGGTGATGAAACTTTCAGAATACAATCTCAGCATGATTCTAGTTGATAATCTGCAATAAAAAAAATACCCTAAAAAATTGCGAAATCATAATTCCCCATTATATCTCCTTGGGTTAGTGAAGAGTAAAAAAGGTTCATCAGCCCTTAGAGTTTATGACAGTCAAAAAATCGGCAAATGTCTTTATTATCTTCGGCAGACAGGGGATGATTTGTGTATAATCTACCTACCATCCAAGCGAAATATCCAAAATATGTATTCTGTGTAGCCCACGTGACTTTTATTGATGTTTGCCGATATCTTTACCAGAAGAAAAAAGTTTATTATTCACATTTACTACGTTGTGAATAAAAAACTTAAAATGTTACTGTATTATTTTACCATGGACCAAACTAGGTTAAATAAACGGCGGGTAATTTGCAAAGGAAACGGAAATGCACATTGGTTTTGTGGCAAAACAAAATATATCGTTCCGGCCATTAAGAAGTATCCAACAAGAGAGCCAGAGAAAGAGAAATAAGAGGCTATGGAATGGCTCCCGACTATCCCAACAAACTAACAGCCTTCGATCCACTAAAACAATTTCCCCCACAGTGAATGCAGTCTGCAAGCGCTTCTCCAATGCTCGAATAAAATTCCCTCCATTCCTAAGGGTCGTAAATTTAAACGGCATGCGGAAAATTTATTCACTTTTTCGAGCGGCATGTCGGTCACACCACCGACCTTTTTATAATGGCATGCAGACCGCGGTTCGAGACTTTACGCCAGAGTATTTTTTAATTATATATATATATATATATATATATATATATATATATATATATATATATATATATATATATATATATATATATATATATATATATATATATATATATATATATATATATATATATATATATATATATATATATATATATATATATATATATATATATATATATATATATATATATATATATATATATATATATATATATATATATATATATATATATATATATATATATATATATATATATATATATATATATATATATATATATGTTTAAATATAAATTTTCGCGGATTGTAGAGATATATGTATAGCTACTTTTCCGGGCTATCCGCTCGTTTTCGTCCTGAAAAGGACGGTTTTGCCGACGTTTCAACCGAATATCATCGGTCATTATCGAGGCTGGTCGGTTCGCAAACGTAGACACGGTGCGACTGACAGACAGTCAGTCAGTCGCACCGTGTCTACGTTTGCGAACCGACCAGCCTCGATAATGACCGATGATATTCGGTTGAAACGTCGGCAAAACCGTCCTTTTCAGGACGAAAACGAGCGGATAGCCCGGAAAAGTAGCTATACATATATATATATATATATATATATATATATATATATATATATATATATATATATATATATATATATATATATATATATATATATATATATATATATATATATATATATATATATATATATATATATATATATATATATATATATATATATATATATATATATATATATATATATATATATATATATATATATATATATATATATATATATATATATATATATATATATATATATATATATATATATATATATATATATATATATATATATATATATATATATATATATATATATATATATATATATATATATATATATATATATATATATATATTTTTAACCACATTACAAATTCTTTTCAGTTCATAATAAAGTAAAATATCATTATAAATGTGATTGGCGCGAATGATAGTTAAATAAGTACAGAGATAGATTTTGTTTGACAGCTATAAGTGTAGTTCTTTCTCAATTAAAATTAGAAGCGTTTAAAATTAAAAGCTAATTTATATTTAATATTTATTTATTTAATTTTGCTTTTCGGGCAACTAACCGGTACTACGACAAATATAAATTCACATACCCAATAAGATGTCACATTGCGGAGACATACGATATTGTCTCACAGATTCAAACTGAAAACAAAATTAAAAACTGTGTCTCCACCGGGAATCGAACGTGGGACTTTTGGATCAGCAGTCAGATACCCAACCAAATGAGCCACGAATGCCGACAAAAGTTTTGATTCAGTTAAACAAGATACGATTTTTTTAACAACGAGATGATTGTTTAGTTTGTTCAATGCTGTTTCAATCGGTTTGAAAAAAATATTATTGTGGAAAATTATCAAAACGAGTGTCAGTAAAAAAGATATTCTTCGAGATGAAGAAAATCTCAATATATATCTAAACTCTCGAGATTTCCGCCAGTGCATTTTTATTTTTTAACTCTTTATTGCTAACGCTATGGTCCTTTCCCCGTAATTTTTTTAAAATAGCGTGTGATTTTGTCAACTTGTGGATTTTTGCGAAATCCCCCCGTGTATTCCTCACTCATACCGTGATAATGACGAGCCGCAATGTTTATCTCAGTTATCACCGGGAGGTATCGGTGCAACGACATTTGAAGAGTGTGTCGGTCGAATCGACCATAGCGCGACCAAATTCTTATGCCCTTTTTGGAACTCCAACATTTTATTTTTTGTATAATAAAACGTAAGTAGGTACTTGATTTTTATGATTTTTTTTTTCTCAAGTATGCTCTCTATTAAATTTAACATGTTATTTTAAAGTTTCGTGATATGAAAAAGTATTTTTTTTCCTTTTTTTAAATTATTTTTTTATATGTATTTAAAATTTTCTTATTTTTGATTTTTTTTTATTTTTACAGATTAATATTGACGGTTGTTGAAAAACAATAAATTACAATAATAAATTTTGTTTTGATTTTTATTATTGATTCAAAATATCAAAAGTTTTTCCAAATCACCACTTCAATGATTTACTGAAAAAATAAATAAAATAAACTTCTTTTGCACCTTAAATATTCGATGTATTTTAAAAAGGTGTCACTAATATATACTTGAAATAATTATAAAACATATATTTAAGATAAGTTTCCTTTTACCGCTTTTACGGGGTAGAGACCATAACACGACCAAAATCGTTTCAAAATTTGGCGCGAACAATAGAGTGTAAAATTAATTTCAATATGCTTATGTACATAAATCCAAATGGTCAGGTCATAATGTCAGTCATCCGGGTCTGTTTGTTACTATCGCGTAAGGATTGACAGAGGGCAGAAACACTAGAGGTCGCCCTAGAGACTGTTATAAGGACTAGGTGGTCAGTGATGTGCGCTGTAGCACCTACCAAGAGATTAAGAAGCTGGCGAACAAAAGAGATATGTGGAGAGATGGGTGCTTGGTGTAAACCAATCTTGGGATTATCATCATCATCATTAGGGCTATAGCCCTGTGTGGGCCCTGACCTCCTCGAGAAACCTTCTCCAGCCGTCCCTGTCCTCCACCGCTGTCCTCCAGTTTGCTATTCCCATCGCTCTTATGTCGTCTTCTGTATGGTCCAGCCATCTTAATAGCTTGGGCCTGCCTCTACTTCTTCTGCCCTCTTGTTATAATCTTGGGATTATAACAATTAGTAAATGTTGGAATGGATGTACCTAAATATTTTGTTTTTAATTTTTACTTTATTAATGTTAGTCTATTATTAATTATTTAACGGCGATGGTCGATTTCTTAATGATATTAATAACAATAAATTACTACATATAATAACACTCAATTATTTTTATTACCATTATACACTTCCTCAAGAGAATAAGCAGATAAATGCGTGAATTGTAAATTATTCAGTGGATCAAAATAAAGTGCAACAAACGCACTGATCAAGCTTCTAATTGAGAATAATGCACCCATCCAGATACTTAACATATCAAAGGATAAGGCTGAAGAGATCTCGCTATAATTCCTATCAACCCTAATAAATAATTCCTGATTTCTATATGTATTTTTTTCATATATTTTTGTTACAGTTATTGATTTTATTAATTATTTAGGCAAACTTCGCGATTTGAGTTTGGTATTCATAAAATTTTGATATAATTGATTTGATAAATAATATATTGTGCAAAAAACGTTTGTGCCTACTTGTCTGGGTCCTTATATGAAGAGTGTCCTGGTCGGTATATCTTGGTTGTATTCTGTGAGCGATAGAATTGAGCCTGTTATTTATTGACAAGCCTCCAATGATTATTCACACCATAAGCCCACTTAGTTACAACGGACAATATTTCTCGATACAATACCTAACCTACATACAGTACATAGCTTATAACAACAGATCATAATTTAACGTAAAATAACAGGGGTGGAATGTTCGATGGCTTATATACATACCTACCTATCTACATATATACACGCTGTATTATCAAACGAAGGGTAGAATATTTTTAGGTATTAGTTCATTAAAAGGGCTCTGTGCTTTGAAACGAAAATTGTCGGAAACGTATCAATTCAAAATTACATGATTTTTATAAATTTGTTTTTTTTTACATCTTCAGAGTCGATCGACAATAGGTTTAAAGAAATTCGTCGGACCCCAGTGCCCTTAATCTGACTCAGCACTTAATTTACTGCACACACTTATATATACAATTTCACACATCATTCACACAATATCTCACCATGATATTATGCAACTATTCCTAACTTATTTTTTTTTTATTACTTCTCGGGCAACTAACAGGTACGTGTATCAATTATGCCTCATTCTGGAGACTTATGATATTTATCATCTCACAGATCCAGACTGAAAACACAATTTAAACTGTGTCTCCACCGGGAATTGAACACGGAATTGACCTTTGGATTAGCAGTCAGATACCTAACCAACTGAGCCATGAAGGTCGATAACTTATCTTTATATATGTATAACAATAACTCCAGTGACAACCTGTAATTGGCTTTAATATTTACTTAAATCATCTTAAGTATATAATTTATTATACGCTGTATGTTGTCCTCTAAATAAATAAATAAACTTCGTCTCTATTGATATGTAAAAAATGTTTTTTTTTATTTGTGCTATAGATAATTAGGGATGCATGCCAAAATTAAGTTATAAAGTATGTATTGATCTTCAATCCTTCCTTTGTTGATGTGTGAATTTCTATTTTCACCAACGCAACGGTGGGTTTATATTTATTCTTGTATTCAGTTGCGAATGATGTATTATAGGAATTCACATGCCTACGTATACATACGTGGCCGGATAAAATTAAATTCTGGTGTCTTATACCGGAAGTGTTTTTTTAAAAATGCATGCGATTCTTTGAGACCCCCACAGTAGCGTCCCATGGCAATAGAATATATATGTACAGACGTGTAGCTCGTTTATTATTCCCGGGCCAGGAATTCAGCAGTGGAAGATGAAAATTTCCACTCTTTTTTTGGCATACTGCCGTTCCTCGAACGTTTTGAATATTTGATACAAAAGCGTTGCCCTTCTGGTCCAGCCGGATATAATACCCAACATATTGGTTCTCTCCATAGGTTGGCACTAGATGCGATTGGGCAAGTAGGCATAGCCATATACTGAGAGACAAGGACCTTTTTATAATTCACAGAAAACATCGAGATCAATGACAGTCTATTCTAACTCGATCGATACTATATAATTCGTGACTTTTCTAAAGAGTTATTATTAATTTGTTAGAATTCAATAAAATTTTCTATTCCAAAATAAATAACTTAATTAATTTGAATCAGATTTGAGACTGGCAACTGAATATAAAGAATTCAAAAATTAATTAAAAATAAAAAAGCCTTTTAAATTTGACTGATTTGTAAATCAATCTACTATACACATTTGTCGATTGTTCTTTTTGTACTACGGTGCTATTATTGCTAATTTAGAGGGCACCGAGCTAATTTTCGTGCTATGCATTTGTTTTGTCGCTCATTTAGCTCTCTGCGAAGAGTTTGGGCCTTTGAAGAGTTCCCATATGCAGACCGGGTGGCGGTGGAAGTAATAAAATAAAATAATAAAATGATAAACACTTCCTTGCACCTTGCGCAAGTGGCGAGCTTATTGCCGAATGGCAATTTATTCCAACAACCAGTGCTTCCAGTCCAGAGAAGTAATATTATCGTTAGAATTTAATTAAAATAAATTTCTCCTCTGCTGGGAATCGAACCCAGGACGCCCGCACAGAAACCAAACGGCTTACCAACTGTGCCACGACGGTCGGCGATATACACTGAGTTGCTTCCGATGAAAGTATACAAAAACCAAAGGGTTATTGCCAACACTATACTCTTAACTATACTTGTATTCAATTTAATTTCAAAGCACTTCCCAAAGTCCTTAATGTGAGCCTGAAGGGACAGGACGGAAGGGAGAAACGGAAGGGATGGGAGGGACTGAAGGGACGGTGGAGACTGATTTTTTATGAGTTATTTATTTATATATCGGAAATTGTTTCTCACTCTGAATTTACCATAGTAAATAAACAGTCCAAAAATTACAAACACGATTGCGTCACATTTATGTACTTTCCCGTGCAACGCCGGGTATAAAAAACTAGTAACTTTGTTTTCACCACTACAGGGTAGGTATTTTATGTAAAGAAGTTGTAATTTAAATTTATTACAAAACATTCTTTCGAATGACGCATCATTATCACCAATTTCATTTACATGTGATGCTAGGTTTCAAATTAGAGAAAAAAAACGGACACGACTTACATGGTATCAATACCCAAAACATCAATAAAATGCATCGAGAGGGTTGGTAAACCTCTTAAAAGGTTGTCAATCCCTCATTCCCTTGATAACCTTTTAAGAGGTTGCGAATCCCTTAATAAAGTGGCGAATTACTTTTGAGTGCTCATCCACTCGTTTTTCGAACTATTTAAAAAAATATAGTTGAACGAATATTTGTTCATTAGTAGTCGATTAAAGCTTTAATGATATAATTAAAGGTTAAATAGGCTGCTTCAAGCTGGAAAATAGTTTAACGAAATAATAATTGAAATTGCATTATAGGTACTCGAAGCTGCTGTAGTAGTTATTATTATTTGCGTTATTAATGATTGTTCATTTACAAATAATTACATTTCATCGGTATTTACTTACGGTTATTAGTTGAATTATTAACAGTCGTTAACATTTTGTTTGTTTGAAATATTTTGGTATCACAATAAGCTATCGGTCGTGTGATTTGCGAAATATTGAGCGATCAATATTATTTATGATACTTTTTTCATAAGATTTCTTCTGGGTAAGTTCCATCTAAACTGAGCCATGATATTTTATGTTGAATATCACGAGGAATCATGAAACTTATGAATTTGCGAACGATTTGCGTATTGTTGTATATACGAATTGTATGAAATATTTTCATCACTCAAGTGATCTTTCGATCGCGATTATAAAGATTCAGTTATCATCCGTGCTGACGAAGGAAACAGCCGATTCGAAACCGGTCGAATAAACTATATCTCAATCGATTCAACTTTTTAAAAAGAAACTAAAGCTGTTTTACCTGTCTAATAATAATTCTTAACTGACACCCCATATCTATCCTACCTCCCCTCCCTCTGCCTCTATTTCCTTCCTTCCTTTGTTGCTGTGAATTTATTCTTAATATTCTTTTCGTTTGTTATAAATTTAATGTACATATCAATTTACTATTAATGATCACGTTGCTTAGGTTTGTTGGAAGAAATTGCCTTGTGGCAATAAACCCGCAATTGTACACATTATAATGTACCTATATGAAGTTTAATAAATAAATAAATAAAATAAAAATAAATATCATTCGTTCTTACGTACAGCAAAAAATAGTATACTAAAAAAACTTTTTCTTCATACGTTGCTATAACTTTGTGGCACATTTTAAATATTTTCGCAAATTGAAATTTGGTACAAATATATTTTTTGTTTTAACCACTGTGAATACTTGGTTTCTAACCGGTTTTCGGAGCTGACCACTCCCTCCTCAGGACAGACTTGTACTTAATTATTATTAAAAAATGAACGAACGTGTGCGATATTATGTTGTGGGTGGTAACGCGGAAGACGAAGGGGAGGGGGAGGAGTAAGGATTACCGTTATGGCGAGCTAGTGGAAACATATTGAGAAGCGGTGAATTATTCAAAATTGTTTGATTATTTATAATTTTATTATTTCTGTTCAGAGCCCCAAATATATATATATATATATATATATATATATATATATATATATATATATATATATATATATATATATATATATATATATATATATATATATATATATATATATATATATATATATATATATATATATATATATATATATATATATATATATATATATATATATATATATATATATATATATATATATATATATATATATATATATATATATATATATATATATATATATATATATATATATATATATATATATATATATATATATATATATATATATATATATATATATATATATATATATATATATATATATATATATATATATATGTTATAATATTTTTATCTCGGTTTTCCCGTGTCAGTAGGTCTTGACTAAGACCATTTGTCTTCCGACGTTTAATCTATTATAACATATTTCACCCGTGAAAACATCAAATATATATATATATATATATATATATATATATATATATATATATATATATATATATATATATATATATATATATATATATATATATATATATATATATATATATATATATATATATATATATATATATATATATATATATATATATATATATATACATATATATATATATATATATATATATATATGTTATAATATTTTTATCTCGGTTTTCCCGTGTCAGTAGGTCTTGACTAAGACCATTTGTCTTCCGACGTTTAATCTATTATAACATATTTCACCCGTGAAAACATCAAATATATATATATATATATATATATATATATATATATATATATATATATATATATATATATATATATATATATATATATATATATATATATATATATATATATATATATATATATATATATATATATATATATATATATATATATATATATATATATATATATATATATATATATATATATATATATATATATATATATATATATATATATATATATATATATATATATATATATATATATATATATATATATATATATATATATATATATATATATATATATATATATATATATATATATATATATGTATATACATAAAGAGTATAAGTATTCACAGTGGTTAAAACAAAAAATATATTTGTACCAAATTTCAATTTGCGAAAATACTAAAAAAACATTTATGAAGTTGACATGAATAAGAATTGGCATTAAAACAAGATAATATTATTATATAATTATTATTACCAACGCTCATAGCATATTCCACATTAATAATAATTAAAGCCTTTTATTGTCTTAATCAAGGTGGCGGATTTATTGCCCGCAGGCAATTTCTATCAGTCAACCACCATGGTAAATACAATCAGTTAAAGGAATATAAGAATACATGTAGGTATAAATAAGAACAAAAATAAGAAAAAAAATACATCAGATAGATACACTATGTTTAATGGATGGAGGATAGGAGAGGAGAAAGGAAGAGGGATAATTGTGGGGTTCATCAGCGACAAGTGTGTGGACAGAGGCGTGTATTCCCACACACTAGCGTATTCTCACCTAAATAGGCACATAATTCAGAATAGGTGGTGATCATCATTGCTGAGCTATGTGAGATGTATGTAGATATATTTATAAATTATAAAATAAATTCGATCTATTAAATTTAATTTATTTTCGACTGTTGTCGTCCACAGAAACTTTATTATAAAGAATTTATAGTATAATATGTAATTTTGCCTCCTGTATTTTTGATTAACCCGGCTCTTACGGAACCCCCGAAATGGATGAAGCACTGTTCAATGTTCAAAGCCGATTCTAAGCTGAAAAGAGTGGAAGCACTATTCTAAGTTGGTGCTTCACGGCAGAACAAAAACCTTTTACGTAGTTTACTATGCTCTAATTAGCACATTTTCAAAGCCATTATTGAAAGACCGAATGATTCAGCTACATAAAAGCAATGTTAAACATATTACAAATATCTTTTGTGTTCATTCAAAAAATGTTATTATTAAAGATATATAAAATGATGTTATTTAGTTTCATTACAACGGTTAAAATGCTGTTTCTGCTGAAAAACTATATAATTTGAAGTATTTCAAAGAAACTTGTTTTGATCTCGTTAGATTCAAATATATCTAGTCATCTTTAGCGCAATATATATAGTCATCTTTAGCGCAATAGTGAGCCGTCCATTTTGATAAATCTCTCGGTTGGTCTGTCCATAAAGAATTTCACACCGTAAAAATGTAAAAAAAACATACGATCGTTTTTTTTAAATTGAGAGGAGAGGATTTTCGCCTACCCCACTCCATTGGGAACATTTTAGAGTTTGTTGATCTCCGGAGCGGATGCTCGTCGAATGACACAAGGAACTACAATCGGGCATTATTCATATTGAAATAACAAAACAGCTTAAGATATAGCAATAATTTAATTTTGTTTTAGATGGTTGGTGGCAGTGGCAGAGCGGTGAGCTCCCTGAGTTTGTAATCCATTGGTCGCGAGCTCGAATCCAGCCACGACCGATTTCGTTCACCTATAGCACATGCATTTTCGCTTTATTTAGGGAATGTATGAGGATGTATATGTACTTGTTAGAAGGAAATATAAGTACATACTTTTTATATATCTAAAAATATAATATATTCGTTCATTGGAGAAATGTTTGTATTTTTATTTTATAACGAAACGCACCCTTAAAATGTTTTCACAAAAACACCGCTGAAAAAATAAACCAAATTTTTTCTAAAAATTTTTTGCATCCATTTTTTACTTTTTCCTATGTTAATTAATCTGATGTTTTAACAATACTGGTAAGATGATGTATTATTACTTATAGGTACAAACACTCCAAATTTCACACAATTAATGCACACATATACATAATATGCTCATTGAGTAATTATAAATAAATTCATGCACAGCTACCCATTTGTATGGCCTCAAAACAGACTTAATGCTTCCGACGCAATTTATCCAATAGTTTTTTTTAGCGAGCCATGTTGTAACTGTGTCGGTAGAAAAGAATATATGATGAAAAAGATGTAATTAACAGAATGAAAGTTAAAACATTGATTTGCTTTGGTTAATTGGGAAGAATAAATAAAGAAGAACGCCTGACGAAGAAAACATACAAAGGAGACTGTTTCAACGATCTCTTGAGTTTCTTTAAGTGAGCTTGTTAATTTTATATTTTTACCTACTAATGATAATGCTGTGTGTTGTGACCTACTCGATTCCATTTTATTTAGAAATAAAAAAAAAACACACACACACAAACACTAAATTTAATCCGTGTGAAGAACGAACGTTGTTAAGCTGGTGCAGAAAATATAACGAGCATTTGCGCATTTAATGTTTCTCTCGAATTTGCCCATTATGAATAGATATTAGAGAAATAATTGCGCATTTTGCATTTGTTCATTTTCAGACTGAATATAAAAAGCGCAATGTACCCCACTGCGATTTTGCAAGCATTATACCTACCTATATACTTACCTACTATTATGCTGAACGAAACGCCTTTAGAATAAAACCGGTGAGTTGTAGCCAATACAATACTCCGCACTATAGGTACCTACTTATAATAAATCCAGACATTTTATTTTATTTTTTTTAAATGTAGTCAATCCTTTAATGCGTTTTAAGGAAGTAAATATCTGTTTAGTACATTTTATAAATATTAAATTTTCCAGGACGTTGGAGTATTTCAAAAATTGTTTATAGTTTAAGTTATAGAAACGAAATTAACTGACGTTTATGGAAAATTAATTGACTCTGTTCATACGCTTTACACGTATGATAATATCAATATTAAGTCGGTCGATCTTTTAGTTTGGTCTGTTCAAATACTTAAAACTATGTGTACCTATGTTCAAATGTTCAATCAAAATATATAAAACCTACTCTTTTACAACTATTCATAGCCATACCATCACGCCAATGTCTTATCCATAGCCACACCATCACGCCAATGTCATACCCATAGCCATACCATCATGCCAATGTCATACCCGTAGCCATTCCATCACACCAATGTCATACCCTTAGTCATACCACCACGCCAATGTCATACCCAAAGCCATACCATCACGCCAATGTCATACCCATAGCCATACCATCATGCCAATGTCATACCCGTAGCCATTCCATCACACCAATGCCATACCCATAGTTATACCACCACGCCAATGTCATACCCATAGCCATACCATCACGCCAATGTCATAGCCGTAGCCATACCATTACGCCAATGTCATACCCATAGCCATACCATCACGCCAATGTCATATATGTACATAGCAACACCATTTCGCCATTTCCTTATTTTAAATATTCTATTTATGTGATCGTGCCAATTTTTCTTTGGCCGACCTCTACTTTTCGTTCCTCTTTTATCAGCTTTTTGTATTTTTTTTGTCAGACGGGCATAACTCATTATATCTGTGTGGCCAAACCACCTTAGGCCATTTATTTTCATATCACTTACGATATCTCTTTCAATCATACATTCCCGTCTAATATCCTCATTTCTTATTGTATCATACATCGTTTTACCACACATTCGTCTTAGTGACCTCATTTCAACCGCGTTAATTCTACTTTAATGCGTTTTCTGCCATGTCCATGTCTCACTAGCATACATTTGAGTCGGTACGATGATACCATTGTGTACCGAAGGCTTTGTTTGCCTCGAAATAATAGGGTCAGTCATTACAGACCATAATGCACCATTTATATTACCTGCCGTTCTCTCCATTCAATGTATATTATACTACAATGTAGATACAAAACATAAAAGTACTCCATACAAATTACGCCATACACACAAAAACATCATATCGAAACTATGCACTTGAAGGTCTTAGACAATGCTCTTGTAGGTGAAACTATTCACTTCCTATATAATATCTGTTGAGAAATTGATGTTGAAAATCTTTGCTCTAAAGTTTGTAATCAAAACTCCATTTTTCAACATAAGCGGAGAGTAAAAAATACTCTAGTCATCTCTATACTAGGCTGATCTATAGCACCGGGTAAGTTTTATGCTTGGCAGTGGCACATAAAAAGCGTTCTCTATTGTGAATATTTCATATAATTTATCAATGACGCAGAAAGGATATGTTTGTGACATGGTCAATATTTGCAAGAACTTTCGTATTTTTTTTTAGAAAAATGATCCCCATATTGGAAAGAATAATTTTCCGTTCAACATAATGCTGGTTATCGTATCATAATCATCAAGATTGATAGGTTAATATGATTTTGAATTTCAAAAAGATATGCCTACGCTCCCATTTTTTGGATTTTGCATAATAAAAGGTTATTTATTGGGACGATATTGTTTGCTGAGTATGAAAGATACACCGCGGAAGTAAAAACTTAGTCAAATAAACGACATACATAAAGATTATCACGCCTTGTCCCTAAAGTAGGAAGATATTTTAAGATAGGACTAAACAAGCTGGGCTGCTTCATAAGGTAGCAGCTTCCACTAATATTCCTAATAATACTCATTGAACTATCTGATACCGAGATTGCATAGGTTTGGAAATTGTGTTTCGATGCAGATATTCTTGGGAATAGCTAGTCGGGTCTCAAAAGATATTTATGGGTCTTTCTTATATCGATTGCTGTCAACTTTGCAGTTCATCTATTACCTATCACATTCTTTCTTATATCGATTGCTGTCAACTTTGCAGTTCATCTATTACCTATCACATTCTTTCTTATATCGATTGCTGTCAACTTTGCAGTTCATCTATTACCTATCACATTCTTTCTTATATCGATTGCTGTCAACTTTGCAGTTCATCTATTACCTATCACATTCTTTCTTCTATATTATTGTTATCCTCTTTTTGAATCTATATAAAGATGGTCTTCATCACTATTGTTCACCTTTCTGATGATGCTCAGCATAGAGCGATACCGGTGAATGGGAGTCACGTTTGCGAAAAATTTAAGTAGAAATTATAATTAAATATATATTTTTTTTCAATATTCTAGTATATTATGTATAGTTGAATAATAGATACCTACGTACTTAACTATAAACCCTTAAATATTAATTATTGAATATTTAAAGATTTTTATTTTCTATAGAAACCATGTATGTCAAGATATGATACTGTGGAGGTCAGTCCTTTTTTCCTACCCCGAATATGTTGACA
Source organism: Molanna angustata (assembly GCA_963576475.1). NCBI lineage: Eukaryota > Metazoa > Arthropoda > Insecta > Trichoptera > Molannidae > Molanna > Molanna angustata. The sequence continues at coordinate 18,019,299 of OY754978.1, read as the reverse complement.
GCTTGAAGGTATCAAACTTTTGAGAGTCTCTGTAGATATTATGGATTATGACATACAAATTATAATGTTACGATTTCGTGACCAAATTCAATTTTAACAATATTTGTTATAAGATAACACCTCATTACACATTCACATCCCAGTAAGTTATTACCTACTTATATGAATTGGTTTGCCACAAGTAATTGACACTAGGTAGGGATAACAATAATTACATTTTAAGCTTATTCATTGTAATTTTTTACCTAGTGTTTTTCGTGTGCAATTTAATTTAATTATGTAAAAAAAAAAAAAAAAGTTCGAGATATACCTAATACTATATTAAGTCCTATTTTGCAGGCTAAGTCTGTAAGTAGATCTCGACCGATAAATGTCGAGATTAACTGTCAAAATATCGACTAGTCGATATTTTGACAGTTTTGGTAGTCACTAAGCAGATAACGCGTCGAATCGTTCTCGCCCACTTATTTGACGGCGAGATTGGGTCGACATCGAGTCGAAAGACAAGATCTAACGCCGCCATGTTGAATAAAATGTCATTTTTTACGCGAACAATACCGAATTTCATATTTATTTTGAGAATAATTATATAAACGGGTTGAACGACGCCGTTTAAGAGATTCTTCAAACCCTTTAAATATTCCGCGTAATTCATTTATTACTAATTACCGCGTTTCAAAAGTTTTATATGGTTGTATATTTATTGGAAATATGCGTCCGTACTTACATTATAACATTATAATTTTATGCGTCCGTAAATGTTTTCCGTAGGTATAGATTTGAAATAATTTTTGATTTTGAGAAAGTATTCTTGTAAGCTATTTTATCACATATATATTTTAACACTTAACAAAAGAAAATTCGGCGTAGTTTTTAGTAAAAAAAATAACATGCTGCTGTCATCACAATTGATCGAAATATTATTAAAAATAATTTTTAAAATTACTCTCGAAACATTCAATAAACACAAAAGAAGTTAATTTAATCGTATTATAACTTGCTTTCGTGCTTAAAAATATGACCATATAATATTTATTTAACAAATTTAAGAAAACAAATTTGACATTTATTCAAATCATGGGGAAAATATTGTGTATTGCCATAAATGATAATTCAAAAATGTACCGCAATCCAGCCTAACGGCGACAAATACTAATAAGTGCATTTACGAACTCGACAGCGCTTAGTGACTACGAATTGTCGTCACGGGCGTAAACATGGCGAGAAGAGCGGCGATACGTTGTCGGATCTCGAATTTTTTACTGACTTGGCCTGCTGACTCGTTTTAGAATACGAAAACGTCTAAATCAACTGGTGTCCGTGGATAAAAGGATTTAATCCGCGCGGTGTGACGTAATGAATCCAGTATAAATTTCTCGCATGCTAAAATTCAGACGGATAAATTTAGACGAATCAGAATAGGACATAATGTGTGTATTTCATTTATGATATAAAATATCTTATTGGGAGAAAAAAAAATGGAAATATAGACAGTCAAAAACATTAATTTGTTGACAAATTTTTATCATCTCAATAGAGACGAATTTGGAATATTATAGGAGAACCAGGAAATCAAGGCACCTACAGTACAGGGCTTAAGACCTGTCATCGACTGGTTTACGCAATCACTTTATACGCTTGCGCGACGTTCACCAATTATGCCTTCTTATTGATCGTTTGAAATAAGCGAAAAATACCTTAGCCATTTATGAAATAACGAAGAAAACTTTTTGTTACGCCATCTTATGAGAAATATTTTTTTTTGTAATTATTGAAAGCAACAGTCCTTATACATCAGGTGACAATGTTCTATCGCAACATTGTCGTGTCAACTATTAATTTGTTATGAAAAAAAAATGTTTTTCTTAATAAAGTTTGAGAATTTCCTGTACCTGAGATAATTTATGTATGGAAAATAGTATGCTGCGAATATATTCGCAGCATATATTTTATGCTGTGAACTCTCTAAGTTGGTGTTTTTTTTGCATGAAAAAAGTCTACTACCCCAAACAAAACGTTACTTCCACGTTCCCGCGTGTTGGCTTAATACTGTTGATTCATTAAGATTAATTCTCTTGAACAAATCGACAGTTAAAATACAATTTGAAATATTGATTTTTTTGGATTCTATTTTTAACTGTTAAAAAACAAATTAGTTTCATATTCAATGCCATGAGATTGAAAAATTTAAAATTTGCATGAAAAAACACTTATTTTCGTTGAATGTTATGATTTTTCGTGAAGTTCTGTTGGTTTTTATTGTTTGAAATGGATATTTATAATTTATTTATAATAATATTAACAAAACAGCGGATTTTGATAAAATTATAAATCAATACTGAAGTTTTATTTGTATACAAAAGAAATTTGAATTTTGGTTTAAATTTTCCGAAAATAATTCGCTTTGAAAGTTTTTTATAAAATGTGTTTAATATTCCATTTCGTAAATGAAAAAACATTAAATAAACATGTTATTGGTGTAGCTTTATCTACTTTCAACCAGGGGTGTGATATTTTTCGAAAAAAAAAACCGCGCAAAATATGAAACAAATTTCTGGAAACGGACACCTTATTTCAGTTTTTCCCAAAGGAACTAGATAGCCCTAAAAAGCTGCGACGAAAAAAAATACATCAAAATCATCTGTAATATTTGATAGTTAGTCAAAAAGTTTTTGAAACTGTTCGCAATGTGTGCGAAGGAAGAGGTGAGATTGAATCCTCGTTTGCGAGGGGCGTACGGACATTTTTTCAAAGAGATATGTTCAGCGGGCAAGATAATCGTAAGAAGAACTACTTTATATCTTCTCTTACACTAACATAACTTCTGCTTTTACATTTTTTCTCACTCTTTTATTTAGAACCTTCCATTATGGCTCTCTCTCGCTTTTATTAATACAACCTTGCTGGGAATTTGTGTATAAGGAGAAGAAAATAAATTCTAAACATCGCGTCGTAGTCTGATCCTTTTCATCGATTTTAATAAACACCGTTCGGTAATTTAGTAGACAGGAGAAAATAATGTTTTTGCCGTTGTTTTTTTCTTTCTGCTGAATGTGAAATCAGCATAATAGATATATTCTCAGAATCATTTCAATAAAACTCCAAACTCTAAACTGACGTGCGAAGGGTGTGGATTTCTACTGTTACTTAATTTTGGTGTCGCATCGGATAAGGATATCTTTCAAATAACACTAGTTACATGTAACACATGAGATCAACACTATCATCATGATGTTTTCATTTTTTAGGTATGAAAAAAAGAACTGACCTCCATACTATCTTATGTCGTCACTAAATTAAATTTTTATAAAAATTGTTAAAAAAAGTTTGAGATGTATCTACTACTATAATGTACATATTTTTTTATAGAAAATTGAATTGTCTAGTTGGGGTGTTTCGGCTTTTTTTGATATTTTATAAATTTGTGGAAATACAGGGAGTTGAACACATAAATTTCACTTTCCATTTTTATAACTCCCAGATTAGTGATACAGATTTTTTAACTCTCTATTAATTACAATAAAGAATAAATTATTAAGCATTCTGCCATAATCTTTACTTTCTACTCTGATGAATTGAGTGCATAGCATAAAATTTCACGCAAGTACATACACACACCCACACATACTCACACACCCACACATACTCACACACCCTCACACATACACACCCTCAAACATACTCACCCTCACACACACACTCACACACACACACTCACACACAAGGTAGCATAATATATATTGTAGTTTCATCTTTTGTCTTACTTTAATATTCATTGTTTTTCTTCTTACACTACTAAATTCATTAATATATTTAATTGATGCTGGGCGTGACTATTTTTTTTTATATTGTATATCACCAGTTTACTTGTCCAGTCATTGTTTGTGTACTTTAAATAAAATAAATGCATAAAAAAAATATTTTACTCAATAAAATATGTTTGAGAATTTTGGAACTTTTTGAAAAGACAATTTTGAGAGTTATAAGGGGGGGACACACATACACACAGACGCACAGACATATAGAAACATAAAATGTTCTACTCCGAATTCTGATTGAATCCATGCATAGAACATAATATATGCTGCGAATCCTCTAAGTTGGTGTTTTTTTGACTCCAAAGTTGAAAAAACCATGAAAAATATAGACTTGGCATACAAATCTATATATTTTCTTGAACAAATCGACAGTTAAATGACAAATTGATTATTTATTTATCAACAATGAATTTTCATCAATAATTCGATTATTTTCAAATTTTTCAAATTTCAATATCTGATACTCACTTAGACCTTATTAGATTTTGAAGGATATCTGAATAGTGCTTGTCTATTTTTTTTATTAAATATTTCAAAGTGACCACAAGCTCAGGAAACTTAAAATTTGAAATTATTATTTTCAAATTAGTAAAAAGGCACATCACTTTCATAAAATGACATTGAAGAATCATCAAGTTTTCATAATAAAAATATTTAAATATAAAAATAATTTACAAACTTATTTTATAAAAATGTTGAATATTTTCCATACAAACTTTGAATACGTACACTGAATATGACTATAATATATTAGGTACTGCATCCGAGATGTCTGATGGTTTAAACGAAAATTTCAAGAGTTTGTCTTGACGAAATCTTCCATCGCCTCGTATCGAGGTTCACTACAGCAACAGAATTTGCAAAATGTTAATTATGCAGTTGTAGTCAAAACTTTCTTGGTAAGTAATGATATCTCGTCAAAACTTTGGGGTAGTTTCTTCATTAAAAAATATATGATTTTCATGTATTTTATTTGAGGTTACTTAATTATAAAGTTATATCTAACACCAGTTGCAGTACGGGTAAGCCTTGTGGGTCATTGTTGATTACTTTATATTATTTATGTAGGTATATATGGTAAAAAATAAAAAAATAAATACACATACAATTTAAAGCATATGAATGTATAAGAATATGCGATGATTAAGTTAATCGATTTTATAATTATTGAAAATTTTGTTTATACAATAATTTTTGTAAGTTTACCCACAGACTGTGCCTTGTAGGATTTTTTTGTGTTCACGGCATAGAATAATAATAATAAAACCAAAGAATACTCATTCCCATACAATACCTCGCTGAAAAACTGAAGCCGTTTTTTTGGCCGGCTCGTGTCAAAATATGTATGACTTTGCTGGTAGACATTGTTCGTATAGTACTACTCATTATGACTGCGTAAATAATTTAGCAAGCAGTTAAAAAATTCCCTATTTGGAGAACGTTTCACGCAGACGGCCAAATGATGACTGAATGCTCGTAGCAAAATGTTGACCAAATTGGTCAACATAAAGCAGTCGCATTTACTGCAGGCTAAAGAGTAGGTATTCTATGGTTCACGGTTGCTTCGATATGTTTGATTTGATTTTTGGTACATGGTTAATATTGCGTATTAACCATGTACCAAACCTTAAATTAATACCTACATTAAACCAATAACATAAAACCAAAGTATTTAGTGAATAAAGTGTATGAAGGATGCTTGCAGAACGGACTGAGAATGAATGTGAGTAAATCTAAGATATTGGTATTCGAAAAAACTGAAAGTATAACTCCGTGTAGAATAAAAGTAGAGAACGAATGGCTAGAACAAGTAGAGGAATATTATTTATACTTAAATAAATAATAAAATAAATAAATAAACATTTATTGAGACAAAAAAGAAGTTTGCATAAAAAAACACAGACATATAAAAATTAAAATACAGAAAAACAACCTTTCTGACTCAAAAGGACCATGCTCAGCTATGTTGCTGGAAGGCAAGCCCCCCAGCAGCTGATTTTCAGCATGATCCTATTGCTTATGTAGGTATAATATTTTATTATCTATACAAGGTCTACTTTATTTATATGCAAAATAAATACAAAAAATACAAAAAAAAAAAAATGCTCCTAAAATACACATATATAAATATTCACAAATACATAAATGTACATGCACGCACATACATATATACACACATTTATTTATACACACCAACACACATAAATACACATTAATTCATACATACTTCACACTATGATTGCGAGGCCAGAAGCATTGCTCGACAATTCTCTTTGAAATAATAGAATTTTTCCGCTACTTTTAGCGGTGGAGGCAAGTCATTCCAACATTTTGTTGCAGCGTATTTGAAACTGCCTTCAAACGCTGCCCCTCTATGCCTAGGAATAAGCAATAAGAAGCCCCTGGCCCTCGTACCATAGTTGTGAACACTTTCAGACCATTCCAATCTTTCAAACAAGTATTTGGGTTTTTTATTTTGGACCACTTTATACATCTGACAAGAAAGGTGTATGTTTTAACGGAATGGAAGACCTGATAAAGACATTGAAAGAAGAGTTATGGCAAGTAACAGAATAAACGGAGCTCTCAGATCAGTAATGTCCGATCCAAGCATCTCAAAGGAAGCCAAAATTGCCGTACATAATGCAATTGTAGTGCCCACTTTGATGTATGCCAGTGAAACATGGACGTGGCAAAAGACGCATGAGAGTAGAATAAATGCTGTGGAAATGAGATCACTAAGAAGAGTATGTAATAGAACGATAAATGATAGAATAAAAAATGAGGACATAAGGAGGGAATGCAAGATGAAGAAGAGTAATATAAATAAAATGAAAGTGAATTCCTTGAGGTGGTTTGGACATATTGAAAGAATGAATGATGAACGACTGACCAAAAAAATATACATGGTTGTAAGAGATGGAGTGAATAGTAGGGGCCGCCCCAGAAAGGGATGGCATGACCATGTGAATGATATTTTAAAAGAAGGAAATATAGTAGGGGCCGCCCCAGAAAGGGATGGCATGACCATGTGAATGATATTTTAAAAGAAGGAAATATAAGAAGCTTGAATAATCGACGAGCATGTATGAGACGATGCATGGATGTACAGGAAGCTAGGAATGTATGCAAAAATAGAGGAGTATGGCGCTCGGTTCTCTCTGCTTACCCCGTAAGGGATATGGCGTGATGGTATGTATGTATGTATGTATGTATAAAACCAATAACTACCTCCCTAAATAGATTATTAAATTTAATCATCCAACACACATTAAGTAGGTACCTATTATAAGCAGTTTGAAATTGCGTGTGGTTAATAATTATAGAGTAAATATTCGTTCCCAGGAATAAATTTTATGTATGAACACATCAATGGTTAAAAAACATTTAAACAAAAAGTGAATGATTAACTGCAATAATAATATATCCCCAAATATTATGTATGTTTATGCTTTGTAATTATTTTATTTTATTTGTTTTTTTTATTTATTCTTTGGTTCTTAATGTATGTACTTTCGTGTTTAATTTACCTTTCTTGTGTGTTTTTATTTTCTATATTATCTGCTAACGTTTGTATGTACCTATAGATATTATGAATGTTTATAAATTATTTTCTTTGGTTAAATTTATGCTGTTCATCTAGTATTTTGTTTTGTAAAGGGCTTTAAGCTATGAATGAATGAATATGCTGTAACAAAGTTTTCGAAATTGGTATGTACAACATATTATATCCTAATTGCTATATTAGTATATTACAAATGTGGTATTTTTCAAAAAATGTAGTAGATTTTAAAGCCTAAAGAAATATAAGTATATTATCTATTTTTATATACTAAATTGTGTATTTTTCATATTTTTTGTTGAACTTTGATTCACTATTGTATTGTTGTAATTTTTTTGTATGGTTATTGTGGATTTTGAATTAATAAATAAATAAATAAATATTGCTTCTATGGTACTAGAACAATGAATAACTACTATTAACAATGTAAAGTACATATTATTTAGACAAGCACCCTATAATATATTGCCCTATTTTTTTAATTTTAGATGTTAATTGTTTCACAGGCTCAGAATGAATACATGATTAAAAACTGTACCTATGTCACTGTATGACACATGAAATTTTACGAAGGCCGAGATTAATCAAAATATCGATCAGGATGTCACAATGTCATATATAACATTTTAACCATCGATATAATATTAATTTTTTTTATTTAACCAATAATTCAAAATTTATGTACATTTTATACTATTTATCAGGAGGGCAAGTCTGGTTCGACCGGCGAAATCACAACCCCAGTGATTACCCATATCATGGATATAATTATCGTATGGAGTTCTATGACATCTAAAGATATTATAGAACTCCATATAATAATTATATCCATGATATGGGTAATCACGAGGGTTTTTATTTCGCCGATAGAACCAGACTTGCCCCCCAGGTGTATACATAAGTTCCATGATATAAATAAATAACCCTATTTAATTTAGACAAATCTCGTACTAAAAAGAGGAGTAGCTATCTTATATTATTATATTTACTAAATATTGTATATTTAATAAATAATTCACAAAATATTGAATTACATAACTTGAATATTTGTATGAAAACACAGTATTACAAGATTTTTAAATAAAAGGAACAGTAAGTTTATAAAAAACGGATTGAAAAAATAAAAAAAAAGTTAGTTAGTGGTATGTAATATGAAAGGATATACAAGTATACCTATACATACATACATGATCAGAACAATTGTTTAATTTTATCCCTAAAGATATATATTTTTTTTTCAAGTTTAAGACTCAACGGCAGTTCATCAAAACATTTAGCACCTTTATCCTCATAAAAATGTTGTGAGGCAACTGTCCATAAAGAGGAATGGTAATAATACAGCAGAAATACCCAGAAGGATCGGACTAGGTTGGGCAGCCTTTGGGAAACTTAAACATGTCCTAAAAAACAGTGATATTCCCACATGTCTGAAATGAAAAGTGTTTGAAATATGTATCCTGCCTGTGCTTACGTATGGTCTGGAAACTATCACGCTAACTGCGAGGACCATACATAAGCTTAAATGCACTCAGAGATACATGGAAAGACAAATGATAGGCGTAAGTCTAAGAGACAAAATTAGAAATGAAGAAATCAGACGCCAGACAAAAGTTGTTGATGTCATGGATCGAGTTGCAAAACTTAAATGGCAATGGGCAGGTCATATTGCCAGACAGGGTACGGACAGATGGGCACCCAGAATTCTAAATTGGAGACCATCGGATATGAAAAGGGAAATAGGCCGGCCCCAGAAAAGGTGGGCCGATGATATTGTCCCTATCGCTGGAAACAGATGGGTTCAAAAAGCCCAAAAAAAGACGAGTGGAAGCTTTTAGAAGAGGCCTACATCCAGTAGTGGAGAGATGGCTAAGAAAGAAGAAGAAAGAATACATCCTTGTGTATAATCGATAAATATTCAGTGTGGAGTCGATTAATACTTTCCAAAACTAACATAGCTTATAAAGCCTAGGGCCTAGGTTGCGGCTCTAAGGGCCTAGGCAGTAAAGGCGGGGGTGGGCGGCCGACGCTGTTGCGCCCTCGTCAATTCTGTACTTAGAGAAGAGCAGGACGAACGCCTTTAGTCTCGCTCGGCAGTGACTCGTCAACTGTGGCGAATGTTGTTGTGTGGTTCGGGCACACCGCCGGCGCAGACGTCGGGTCAGACATCCTGTGTTGACAAGTAGACGTCAGTTGACAAGTACTGTGTTGACGTCATATCTGACAGGTGATGATTGCGTCGGATGCCCCCGGTGTTAGCCCGCGGAACCTTCGGACGCCAACACGAGGACCGATGCGTCGGGATATAAGCCTAGGTTGCGGCTCTAAGGGCCCAGGCAGTAAAGGCGGGGGTGGGCGGCCGACGCTGTTGTGCCCTCGTCATTCTATACTTAGAGAAGAGCAGGACGGACGCCTCTAGTCTCGCTCGGCAGTTACTCGTCAACTGTGGCGAATGTTGTTGTGTGGTTCGGGCACACCGCCGGCGCAGACGTCGGGTCAGACATCCTGTGTTGACAACGAGACGTCAAATCTGACAGGTGATGATTGCGTCGGATGCCCCCGGTGTTAGCCCGCGGAACCTTCGGACGCCAACACGAGGACCGAGGGGTCGGGGTACAAGCCCCTCCGACTTGAAACGGAGTGTACTTAGCGGCCGATTTCGAGACCAATCGGAGGCCCTGACGTGTGTGGTTGGATTCTCGGGGGCAGTGGTTGAACCCGATGGATGGTGGATATTTTGTGTTTGTCCGATGTTGCGGCTGCGTCCGGTGGTGAACAGGGCCAATGAGCTCTATAGCGTCGCCGGCGTGGAAGTGGATCGCGATCTCCCTCGATAGCTTATAAATTGAAACCATACAGTGTTTAAAAGATCATTCAACACTAAAGCGTTTTAAATAAATCAAAATTTGACTTGGCATTGTAGAACGAGGAGGGCGGGGTTCGAGAATTTTGGAGGGAAAGCTGTTAATTACATCGCTGAATTATTAATATTACACCAGTGAAATATTACGTCACAGAATATTTTGTTCACTGACGGAAATAAATTATTCAATGTTGGAATTTAAATGAACTGCCGACTGTTGAATGAGAAAAAAAAACTGCCACAATTTTATCGGTATCCCCAGACCGCCCAGTATTTGTAATGGCTCTAAAAGTTCTACATATTTTTAATTATTTACAAGTTTCGTGGTTGAAAATTCCACGAACCAATAAAGAATTTTTTTTCGAAAATATCCCGAAATTCGTTTAGTCTGTGTTATTTTGGAATGAGCAATTTCAAGCAACGCATTTTTATATACGTACAGTTTAGCGAAATTATATTATGAGTTAGTTTTTTTAACAGATTTTTAATTATCTCAATAGAGACGAAGTTGGAGTATTTACTGTAGGAGAACCAGGAAATCAAGGCACCTACAGGACTTACGACCTGTCATCGGCTGGTTTACGTGAGATTATTAAAAATCTGTTAAAAAAATACCTTTGAAAAAAATCCAATGTTTGCGCATATGCAATAATAAAAAATATTCGATTATGAGTTTGATTTAAAATCGTCTTCCAATAGTCGATTTGTTCAAGAGAATTTATTTATCACAACAGATCTATTTTTAGAAGTGTAGGTAGGTACTGCTTATAGAATTTGTTCAATTGATAAGAAATAATATATAAAAATAAACATAATCAGATTCATCTTTGGGTTGTAAAAATTTGATCGCATATCACCTTACCGCAATCTTGTTGGCCCAGGATACGCCAGCGGCGCAATATACACATTTTGTCACTATTGTACAATATTCTCTCGAACCCAAACCTGCCACAGTACCTAAAAAGCAAATTCACTTATTTATCCAATCATGGACTTCTACTCCGATCTGCTGAACGTACAACACTATCCATACCTAACCATAATACAGAATTTCTCAGCTCTTCGTTCGAATTAGATTATGGAATAGCCTTGGTCCGGATATTGCGTCGTCTAACTCACTTAGTATTTTCAAGAAAAAACTAAAGAAGGAATATTTATCCTTGAACACCTGATCCCGATTTCCTCTCCTGTCCTTACCATATCCTTTTTATTGCTATGAATTATAATTTTTTTTTGTTTAATAGTATTTAAGTGTTATACGTATTTTATTTGATTTCTTTTACTCTTTTTTATTTGCTGTTGTACATACACAATGTTATCATACTTTGTAATCTGGTTTGTTGGAAGAAATTGCCTAATGGCAATAAGTCCGCCAGTGTACAATTATATTTGTTTATATTGTAGGTACCAATACAATATTATAAACGTTTGAAAGATCACTTGGATAAAAATTTAAATACAATAAAACAATCGAAATACGAAATGGATATAAATTTATTACTTTAGATATATTTCGTATACCTACGACAAACAAAATAAATTATGATGAATATTCCTTGCACCCTGCGCAAGTTGCGAGTTTATTGCCGTATGGCAATTTCTTCCAACTAACCAGTGTTTCCAGCCCAGAGAAGAAATATTTGCGTGAGAAATAAATTTAAAGAAATTTCTCCTCTGGTGGGAATCGAACCCAGGACGCCCGCAAAGAAACCGAACGGCTTACCAACTGTACCATAGCAGTCGGCTGATGATGATATGTTTGTATTTACATAGATAAATATTATGGAAAATAAAATATACGCGATAAAGATGGCGTTATGCGTCAAGAAGATTTATGGGGAATCATAAAAATGCAAACAAAGATTTATATATTCAGAGCAAAACTATTTGTTGCTTTTTTTATCAATGTACGTATGCATTATTTAACAAGCTTTTAAAGGCGAATAGCTCATAAAATGTGTACGAGACGAAAACCTTTGTATTCAAAGAAAACCAGTAAACGTAGGTACCTACCTATCGGTCGCAACAGAAAACATCAAAATTTGAAAATATAAAAGGATTATGAGTTTTTCTATATACCAAATGTCAAGTGTCTAGACTTCTTCTACAGGACAATCTTCATTTCTAAATTTTTGAGTGCAGATCAATCTAGCTCACTTCAAAGTAAATTTCTGGATACTTTTACAAAACGAGTCTTTTCCTTTTGATTTTATAACATCTTTTTATTAGGTTCCGAGGCTTTTTTTCCTGTGCTGTAAACTTTGAGTCTTTTTTATACTAGGCAGGTAGCTGGCCTTACCTAGAAACCCTCCTCCTTTCTCACCTGGTCTTGGGACCGGCCATGGCAGAGTTAACCGGACGTCAGAGATGAGAACCCTACGCTCCATCGCGGGTTTCACCCTTTTGGATCGGATGCGGAACACCGATATAAAACAGATCTGTGACGTTGGGGATATTGTCAGATGGTGCAGGAGCCGAAGACGATTCTGGCGGGACCACGTGGCGAGAATGGGAGACAACAGATTGCCCAAAATTATCTCTCAACAAATAAACTTTGGCAATCAACCACGAGGTAGACCACCCAAGAGATGGAAAGATAGCTGGAGATCGGCGTCACAAGAGGCCTTGAAGGATGGGCAAAGTTCCTGAAAAAAAAATAGGTGTCAACCTATAAAAAGAAGAAGAAGAAGAAGTTTTATTAGGATAGATATCGCTAAAAAGTTATATCTATTATTCAATTTTATTCAGCTGAGTTTTTACTTAGATGTTTCTTACACCTAGTATAAATAAAAGAATGCAAACGATGTTGGAAAACAAATTTACATAGTATGGACTGATAAAAAAATAACAAACTAGAAAATATTCCATTATGGATGAAGCACACAATATCTTAAATGATTTTTTTCTTTGTGTACTCAATAATTTTAATGAAGTAATTTGGAAGTTGGTACCTACATGTTTTTATACATCGTTTTTTTAGAATGGATATTGCTAAAAATTGTATATACTTTGGTACCTAATGTTCAATTTTATTCAGATGCATATTTACAGATCGTAATGAAGTAATTTGGAAGAACGCGTTTAATATAAGCTTCCTATTTATTATTTCAAATGCACCTATTGACAAACTGCCATTATATAGAAGTTATAAAAAAATAGATTCTATAGAATTTTATGATGTAAATATTCTCAAAAACCTATATTTCAAAACGTCATGAATAAATGTGTCCTCACAGGGAATCGAACACGTAGTGTCTGCCTAACTGATCTTCTCAATACCTAATTATTTTTTTCTTTATTTTGTCAGCCCTCCTTCGTCCAGCAACTATGTGTTTTATAAATTAACATTATGTTGGTAACTTTGGTAAAATTATTTATCTCACAAGTAAATATTTTTATGACATAGTAACAAATTTAATTAACAAATTATTATCATTAAAAAGGCATGTTTATAGGTTATTAACACGTCGGTAACAAGTTTTTGCGATGAATCATACCAAAGTCAAGCGTGGTCGTACTATACTATTTTTTGCACTGTAATACGCAAATTATTTTCAATCTCCCCTATATTTTAACTTGTATTACTAAAACTATCGATTTCAGGGCCAACACAAATAACAGGGGAGGCAAGTATGGTCCAACCGGCGAAATCAAAACCCTCGTAATTACCTATATCATGGATGTAATAATCATATGGAGTTCTATGACATCTGAAGATATTATAGAACTCCATATAATAATTATATCCATGATATGGGTAATCGTGAGGGTTTTGATTTCGCCGGTTGGACCAGACTTGCCCCCCAGGCCTAGTGTTCAAAGTGGTGTTGACTAACTAAACACAAAGAACGAATGCATTTTTTTTTTGGCGGGGTTAATATTAATGCATGTTTCGTTTTATATCTTCTTTAGGTATATATAATTCTTCTGTACGTGACGTACGTGTGTATGTCACTGAACTCTTCCTAAACGGATGAATCGATTTTGATGATTTTTTTTATGTGTGTTTGTGTGAGTCCCTGGATGGTTTAGATTAAATTAATGTTTAAAATAATAAAATGTTATTTTAAACATTAATATAATAAAAGGAAAATCAAATACATGATTTTTTATAACTATAAATTTTTATAGGTGGCGCTAATTTCGAATTAGCAATGTTTAGTTTTTTTTTCCATCTGACAACAATAAGAAATCTGTCACTTGCGTCATAGTTTGGCTTTTTTGACATTTGAAGTGTTGTTATTATTAATATTTCAACTATATAAATGTGCATGGAATTTTGATTTCTGTTCACTGTTTCGTTGTTATTCATATTTCAATTCGTTCGTTTCCGTGTCCAGACCATATATGCTGTATTGTAATTATAAACGAAATGACAATTAATCTAACCTCAAAGTGTTTAGCGGTTCATCGAACAAGAAAATGTAAGTTTAGCCAGCGAATAATAACATTCATTTGATTCAAATATATGTGACATATATTTTTTTGTTCCACAAATAGTCTACACACGTAAAATTTTAATTACAAACCAATACACATGTTATAATATTAATAATAAATCTTTATTAGCTAAAATAAAATTCAAACAAAAAATCATATACAAAAGAAAAATTATGTATTATAGCCAAAAGGCGGACTTGTTAATAAATTAACGTCTTCCAGTCAACATTATTAAAACATATGTATATAAAAAAAACTTAAGTGCTTAAATGTAAAAAACCATACAAAATATGAAAAAAAATATATATGCATAGAGGGGCTGGGAAGGGAAAAGAAAGGGGCAGATATAGTGGTAGGAAGGAAAATGGGGCAAGGGTAAGAAGGAGAAAAAAATAAAAACAAGAGGGAAGAGAGATCAGATCTTCAATCGCCGTTTAGAGGAGAAAAATGAGGGTAAGGTGCGAATATTAACGGGAAGTTGATTCCAGAGCCTGGCGCTGTGGACAGTGAAAGAATTAGAGTAGAAGTCCGATCGGTGGGATGGAATCACAAGAAGACCGTTATTACTCGATCTCAGAGGAAGACCATGCTCCGTTGAAAAATGGATCCTGTCTCTGAGATACTTTGGTGTCCCCTCACTATACAGATTCTTATAGAGAAGACAGACAGTATGTATGAGCATCCATGTTCATTCAATGACAATAATTAACTATTTAACATTCGAGAAAGAAGAAATAATCATTCATGCAATTGCAAAAAAGCAGGCTAGACAATATTCAAGCAGGACAATGTCTGTCGGGTCCGCTAAATACTAAATAAATGACATATTTATTTATAACATATTTTGTCAATTCATTATGATCCCACATCCAAAATCACATCCCCAATAACAATGTCAATATGTAATATTTTCAATTGCGATTAACCAAAATTAAATTACGTGTTCGTTTTAATCACACAATTTTAAATGCAATAACATGTTTAATAGGCCACGTGTGTTAAAATAATCACTAAACTATGCGGTTTTGTATATTAATTTTGTATACGAAATGTCTATCGCTGTTCGTTAGGGGGTGTGTTCGGTGTAAAGTTTCCATTGAAACAATAACAAACACAAACAATAATTATTCACTTATCAGTTCACGCTCTTTGCATTACAAAACGGACCAACATTATAATCTTGTGTGGTTTCATTATTTATAGCGTCATACAAATATTTATGGTATAATGACGTTCACAACGTAAATATTTATGGTGTCCAGTGTCCATGTTACAATGTATCTATTTAATTGGGCTTTTAACTGTGCAGACCCGAATCTTTGAATAAATAAAAAACAAATACATTAAAATCTTCTTCTTCTCCTTTTGAATAGACCTTCAGGTCTGTTTTTTAAGAGGCCTGCTCTTCCTGCGAGGTGGACCCCCAGCTATTCCTCCATCTTTTTGGCGGTCTACCGCGAGGGCGGGTTCCGTGAGGCTGATTGTGAAGCACGATATGAGGAAGTCTGGTGCTGTCCATCCTTTGGACATGACCATACCAGTCCCTCCTCCGTTGCCTACTCCATCTGATGATATCGTCAACCTCACATCGTTCCCTTATTCTGGAGATCCTCACTCGGTCTCTCAGGGTTTTGCCTGCAATAGTCCTCATTTCTGAAGTCGTCAACATTTGTTTGCTTCTGACTGTGTCTGCTCGTGCCTCTATACCATATGTCATCACTGGTCTTACATAAAAATCGAATATTTTAATTTCATTCAAAACTTGTAGGTTGTGGTCGAAACCCTCTACTGGAAAAGTCAATGATTTTTTTAACTTATTTTTATGAAACAGCTTTAATACAGCGTAGTATGAAGTCAAATGAGCTGTGAAATTTTATTAAATGCGAAAATTAAAAAAAAATATAATTTAAATTATAAAGCAACTCGCTCACGCGAGTCACTATTATTGCTGTTGAAAATCTTAAACCTAACCTAATAATGCAGAAAAGAAAAGCTGGAACTAGACGCTACTGTTAATTACAACCATAGGAATGCGGGCCGCGAGCACTATGAGTCAACAATCATAAAAAATATTTTTAAAAAAACAAGCCTTTTAGCGTTTTCTTTCGCACGTATTGCGATCGAAGGAAAAATCCCTAAATTTTACGTGGCATGGACTTCCATTTATCGAATTAAATTTAATTCATATTTATTTATTTTCGATTTACATAATTATAATTGTTCTGTTAGTGATTTACTTTATTTTCACTATAAAATAGTTTAACTTTTAGTGTCTATACGCACTGGGCGGTTAGCCGCGCGCGGCTAGCCGTCCGGTTGACCGCATGCTGTAAAAATGTATGTAAAATTCAATTTCATACACACTATGATGCGGCTAGCCGCCCAACCGGAGCGGTTGCTCGGAGACCTGCGGCCCCATCGACGGTTAGCCGCGCGGTTGCTATACACACTATGCGGTTAGTGAGCGGCTAACCGCTGTTGAGTGAGGTCAGTTTCGAGTCTTGTACGAGTCTTGTAAAAAATGGATTTTGATACAGAAAAGTTAATAATTGAAGTACATCATCGTCCATCCATTTGGAATTACAAATGTGCCGAATATTCTTATAGAAATATAAAGAAACAATCATGGGAGGAACTGGTAAATATTTTTTTATGGTGCAGAATTACAAACGGACGATAAGAAGAAAATGGGTTCGTAATTTTTATTTTATTTATATATATATATGTATATATATATATATATATATATATATATATATATATATATATATATATATATATATATATATATATATATATATATATATATATATATATATATATATATATATATATATATATATATATATATATATATATATATATATATATATATATATATATATATATATATATATATATATATATATATATATATATATATATATATATATATATATATATATATATATATATATATATATATATATATATATATATATATATATATATATATATATATATATATATATATATATATATATATATATATATATATATATATATATATATATATATATATATATATATATATATATATATATATATATATATATATATATATATATATATATATATATTATATATGTATTTTTTCCACAACATGCAAGCATACAGAAGTAGGTACAATATAGGTACCTACATATACTATATATTTCCCTAATAATAGGACGACCGTTGATAAGGGCCTAGTCAGCCGAAACGGTCGTCCTATTATAAGGGAAATATTTATGTAGAAACATAATCATTCTTGTCTGATTAAAAATACCTAGTATATTTATAATACTTTATAGTGCGTTTTTCAATAAGATATTTTTTATTAAAAGGCATACATTTTTTGCACAATCTTATCCTGACATACATTTTTTGCTTCATTCACGTCCATATATCGCCTCATACTTGCTATATATTTTGGTAGGTGTACCTATGTGTATATATCTATATTTATTTAACATTTATTTATTACACAAACAACATTCAACAATTTGGTAATATGAATAAACAACATGTTTGGTAATAAACAAGTGAACACATACGCTTTACAAAATATAATAAAACCAAATTCTTTTAAAAGTCATAAAATCAAAAAAGGTTTCAGCAGAGAATACAGGCAGAGGATTATTTTTTACGGTCCTTCCCTAGTAAATTTTATAATATTTTAACAAAAAAAATGTTCCTTATATCAATCATCCCGTATTGATAAAATGACCTGTCTGAGACATTACGTAAAAATGCCTATCTCATTATTTACATTTATAAATAATTTGAACTTGTGAATTTAAAAATTTAAATGTAATTATTCTGCCAGCCTACCCTACCTTCATTCTGGTATATCTAAAAAACTTATCTTCGTATTTTTTAATCTCTTCGAAAAATGTTTCAAACAACCTGCTTTCATTTCGTGTTACCAAAAGCGGATGCACCCAATACTTCCTTTTTTCTTAATATGAGCGTAGATGTAATAAATAGATGCAACTTCTTCCAAGTCCATCTTTGAAATGGTTCGTTCTAAACGAACCGCAACCGCACGTTCAACCGCATGCTGCGGTAAACCGGGCGGCTAGCCGCAGCGCGGCTAACCGCTAGTTCAACCGCGTCACGCGGTTAACCGGACGGTTAGTCGCACGCGGGTAACCGCTCTAGTGTGTACGTACGCTAATGCTTTATATACGTGTAGATGATGATGGTTTGTTACGAGAGGAGTTTGCACTGACAAACTGTATATACAACTTAGAGCAAAAATAATACAACCAAATGTAAATTTTATAAATTAATCAATAATTTAAAAAAAATTTCTAGCGGCGTGTAAGTTTTTTGATTTTATTTATTGAAAAACCTAAGAGAAAAGGCATGTATTTTTTTTAATAAGAAATAACCTATGGAAAAGTGAAAATTTTCGTTGCGTAGCAAAATCATTTATTTTAAGAATTCTTAGAACACAAATTATACCTTAAGGTGAGGTTATCACAAAAACGGCGCTATAAAAATTATCCTTTATTATTTATTTATTATTATTATTAAATAGTAAAAACAAAAATGATGTCTTCATATTACTATACTATATTGAGATTGAGAATGAAGTGTTGTAGTATTATACTTCTGCGGCCCATCATTCAAATTGAATTTCTGAATCTGGCCCCTTGTTCCAAAAGTGTATGCCCGATGTAAATTATATATTTCAAAGCATAGAATTCGCACCATTATTACTGAGTCTATTGTGACTTACTTCAATCTAGTACAAATAACATACATACATACATACATACATACCATCACGCCATGTCCCTTGCGGGGTAGGCAGAGAGAACCGAACGCCACATTTTTCTATCCTGGCACGCATCCCTCGCCTCGTCCACATTCATGCATCGTCTCATACATGTTCGTCTATTGCTCACACTTCTAACATTTCCGTCTTTCAAAATTTCGTTCACATGGTCGTGCCATCCCTTTCTTGGGCGTCCCCGACCTCTCATTCCATTCCTTTCCGCTCTGTATATTTTCTTTGTCAGGCGCTCCTCATTCATTCTCCCCATGTGACCAAACCATCTCAATGTGTTCACTTTCATTCTAGTAATGACATCTTTCTTCATCTTATATTCTTTCCTTATATCCTCGTTTCTAACCCGGTCATACATCGTTTTATTACAAATCCATCTTAACGATCTCATTTCAACTGAATTTATTCTACTTTCATGCGTCTTCTGCCATGTCCAGGTTTCACTTGCATACGTCAGGGTTGGCACTACGATGGCATTATGAATGGCAACTTTGGCATCCTTTGATATGTTGCGATCATTCATAATTGGTCTTAGTGCTCCATTCACTCTGTTTCCTGCCATAACTCTTCTTTCGATCTCTTTATCGAGTCGTCCGTTCCGTTGAAATATGCTTCCCAAGTATACATATTCGTCGACTTGCTCAAGCCATTCGTTCTCTACTCTCACTTTACACGCTGTTCTGCTTTCACTCTTTTCAAAGACCATTGTCTTTGATTTGCTGGCATTCATCCTAAGTCCATTCTCTATACATCCTTCATATACCATACTTACAAGATACTGTAACTCTTCCATACTTTCTGCTAATAGAACTTTATCGTCTGCATAAATCAAATCTCGCACCATTACAGTACTCAATTTCAGACCCTTGCTTTCATCCTTAAGGGCTCTTATGCAGAAATCAATGTACAAGTTAAAGAGCCATGGAGATAGCACGCACCCTTGTCTAACGCCATTATTTATAGAGAACCACGTTGTCACTGTGTCGTTGACACGAACACATGCTTCGCTGTTCTCATATAATGACGCGATTGCGCGTATCAGTTTGTTCTTCACTCCGTACACTGCTAGTATATCCCATAATTTTTCTCTAACAACTTTATCATACGCCTTTTCTAGGTCTATGAAGGCACAGAAAATTTTATGATTTTTATCCAGAACCTTTTCTGTGACCGTGCGCAGAGAAAAAAATTGGTCTATACATCCTCTGCCGCCCACAAATGCACCTTGTACATCCCATATCTTGCTTTCTGTACTCTTTCGCACTCTTTGATCCAGGATCCTAGCATACATCTTACCAACTGAGCTTAGCAAACTTATGGCTCTATAGTTTTTGCAGTCGAGCTTCGATCCTTTACCTTTATACAAAGGTACCACGACTGCATTTCTCCAGTCTGAGGGAGTGTGTCCTTCTTCCCAACATTTGTTGAAAAGAGAGAGACACCACTCCAACGTCTGTTCGCCGCCATATTTTATAAGTTCAGCTGATACACTGTCATACCCGGCAGCTTTCCCCGCTTTCGCGTGTTTTACTGCTTCAAACACTTCTTCTTGCGTTATTTCATCCTTATCACTTTCGCTTACTTGCCATGTTCTCTGACTCACGTACCCACTTACTCCGCTATCATACAGTTCCTTGAAATATTCTTTCCATCGTTCTTTTACGCCGTCTTCGTCCATAATTATTTTTCCCTCTTTATCATTTATTCCTTTCGAAGCTTTCACAGTTCCATTTTTTCTTTTCGCTACGCCTTTCCAGAACATTTTCATGTATCCAGGAAATTCGTTGGCTATTTTCAGGCTTTCTTTCTCTTTTATACCATCTTTTTCCCTTTTTACTGTGTCTTTGACTACCTTCTTGCACACTTTATAATTCTCTTTTGCTCTTTCTTCATTATTCGATCCTTTCGCGGCTATTAATGCCATCCATGCTTTCTTCTTTTCACCCACAACTATCTTAACTCCTTTCATTCCACCTCTTTTAGCAATACCACATACCTTTTTCGCTGTCTTACATACGGTCTCTTTCAGTGTCCTCCATGCTTCTTCGATATTTTCACTCCTGTGTATTGCTCTAAGAATTTCGCTTTCCATATCTTTCGCATATTGTTTTCTTACACTCTCATCTTGCAGCCTTTTTACTTTGGTTCGCTTCGGTGGTTCACTTCGGTGTGTTTTAGAACGCCAGCCAGTAAACAGAACAATTCTTGATATCACCAAGTAGTGATCTGTCTCCAGATCCGCGCCCCTGTACACTCTAGTGTCCACTGTCGCTTTCCTTAGTGCGGCGTCAACACATACATATTCTATTATCGACCTTTCATTCCCCCTTTCCCATGTATACTGGTGAACTCTTTTGTGGCTGAATATTGAATTTGCCACAAATAAATTCCCTTCCGTGCACACTTCCAGTAGTCTCTTACCATTGTCATTCACTCTGCTATCACCGTGGGGTCCAAGTACAGACTCATAATCTTTCCTACGGACACCAACCCATCCATTTAGATCTCCAGCCAGAATCACTCTTTCATTATCTTTTTTCTCATTTATTATTTCGGTCACAGTGTTCCAGAAGTCATCCTTATCACTTTCACTATCGGAGTTTCCAGGCGCATATCCTACTATTAGGAATACGCTTGTAATTCCGATCTTCAGCCTTACCCACATCAGTCTAGGACTTTCAAGCTTGTACTCTTTCATACATCTCCCCATACGTTTCGCTAGAATCACACCGACTCCTTTGCATGCAAATTCGTCTATTGTCACTCCCGACCAAAGCTCTATCGTTCCATCATTCCTAACGTTCATCCCTCTACCTTTCTTTTTTGTCTCACTTACACACAATATGTCAATTTCTTTTCCTTTCATTATATCACACAATTCATTCATCTTTCTGTCCATCCCTCCTCTGATATTCCACACTCCCACTCTACATTCAGTTCTCCTCTTTTCGCCTACCCCCTGGACCGTAACATGACGAGTGGCGGGCTTCATCGATGTTTTCCCGGAGGAGTCCAGGAGGTTTTCTTTATTTTAATTATACATACATCACGCTTTTATATACATCACCTGCAATTGTACACAATTATTGACTATATAATATTTACAATTACAGAATACCTTACATATAAAAAACTTATGACACTATGTTAGTCCCGATTTTTTCCTACCACCTTACATCTACTGGTTACACTATACTTATACTACATACTGTTATTTTATCACTATTTCACTGACGCATTCTTCTACGTGTTTATTTATTCACTCGTGGTTGCAGTAATATCTGGTTTGCATATTATTTCATTCTACCCAATACTGCACTGGTATGAGCGAATGTAAGTGTTGGCGCATTCTTCCTTCTGCCTGCCCTGCGAAGATCTTTTTATGGCTGCATACATTGATGATTGATGACTGCGTGAGAAGCTGTATGTCCTTGTGCTTGCTTAGACTGTAGGTAGGGCACAGCCCTATCATAAAGGCCCTGTCATAAAAGTCCTAGTCCCATTTCCGTAGGTAGGAATTGACCGGCGAAACATTGGTAACATGTGGTGGACAGTGAATTCCAGGAATTTTGTTCAAACACTCAGTTGCATAATATGTGAAGATTGGACTGTATTTAAAAATATAATGTAAGCGTCATTTGCAAATCACCAAAACTTATTCACCTCACAGAACTGTTATACAGCACCGAATTACACATATTTTATATTCACAATATCACTTTTCACATATACTACCCGTACAACAAACTATTTATTTCTTACGGTACGCTATTCCTATATTAAGACGATAATACGAGGAGCACAGTAAAAACTGCGTCCGGCGTCTCCGACAGTCTCCGAAATTCCTCGAAATAATAGTACAAATCTCCGAAATAATAGTACAAATAATAAGCATGATATTTGTTTTTGAATTAAATTGTCTCACAGAAGCGCTATTTAATACAAACTGAACCATCTAATTATTACAGAAACAGTGATTAATTTTATAGAATAAGGGTATAGAATTAGGGTTTTACTGTATATAAACTGAGGGTTTCAAGTAGTCCTCTTTATCAGTGTCGTAAGAAGGATGAAAAAATAAATCGCTTTTTTTTAATTGTAAAAAAAAAATCATATTTCAAAAGTATATAGGTAGGTACAGATTTCTCATCAATCATCACTTAATATGTAACATCTTTTGTACCTTCAAAATTCTAGTGTACTGTCTGCTATGTTAGTAAATTTATGTTATTAAATAATCAAAACATATTAGCAAAAGTAGCACTTCTTCTTTTGCTCAGTAAACATTTTATTGACACACAGCACTCTTTGCAGAATGAATTCACACTAATTCACGTTTTTTTATTGTCTTCTTTTGATGTCAGGCATAGTACATAAGAGGTACATGTCATATATTTGTATTTTTGCTTATTTCCTTTTAATAATTGTATGCATTTACTGTGTGCTGTCCTTTTAAATATAACACAAAACAAAATTGTTAAAAAAAAATAAATGAATCTATAAAAAAATATATTCAAAATTGAAGGTACATCTATTTGTTGCGGCTCTGTACTGAAACAATGTTTATTGCACTCCTAGCATAATAATTATGGCGGAACAGTTTCTGTAACAAACATTGGTATGGAACAACATTTAATCCAACAGGAAAACAAGAGTAATGAATTGCTGATTATGCCATGCCATAGAGTGTAGTGTGGATACAACCTGCATCAGAAACTTCACAACGGTAACCACAAAAACTTTCCAACTAGTGTTGTGGATTATTCCGTTAGTAGTGGGTGGGTAATGAGTACCTACATTGTAGTAGTACTTAATTTGTCCTATGTTTACACGTGTATGCACGACCCGATCGTGGGTTTAGGATAAGAGTCTTGACTGTTGCTCGCTTCAGACATCCGAGACTTATCTCGAGTCTAAAGAGTTAGTTCAGCATCCCGGTACCAAAGAGAAACGAGACGCCCCAACAATGGTATTATTCAACAATGATGTTTCCTGGAATGTATTGTTTTTATTTTAGAATTCCTTCTTTGTTTTCAACCCTTGAGGTTTAACCTGTTTTGTGTTGCTTAGTTAAAGAGATGTGGTCCAAATTTTGCGAACGGATTGGTGAATACTATTATTATTACAAAGTAATGATACTTGTAACAATTTTTAAGTCGATCTGTAGAGCGAAATGTATTAGATGGAATTTAATAGCTTTGCATAATTGAGCTTCTTATATCATTTGAGAATATTGAAAAAAAAAATCAGGTAGGTACTGAAACGATGATCAGAGTTCAAGTGAATAATCTTTCATTTAAAAACAAACAATTTGAAAGTCTTGTGTGTCAAGAAAGAAAAAAATTAGCGTTCGGTTCTGCCAACCCCACGAGGGACATGGCGTGATGGTATGTATTTATGTAGTAATAATATATTTCATACAATTCGCCTATACAAAAGTTCGTGTTATAGAGAGTTAATTGATTTTTCTCATGAGAACTCGATGAAGCTTATATGTGTACCTCTGAATCACTCCCTTTTTATTAAAAAAGAAATCATTATAATTGGATAAAATTGGATAGCACGGTAAAGAATTACAATCGCTGAAGTGAACAATGAAGAGCTTGATGATTTTCTCATGGATCCAATGATCAGCTCTTGACTTTATTGAAATGGGACCAATCGGAAGATATCCCCTTTCTAATGAAAAAAAATCATCAAAAGCTGACCAAACAGTTAAAAGTATACATTAATAAAAAATCACGTCAAATTAATAACCTCGATAAAAAAAATCTTGACCCACGTGAACAACAGAGTAGAGTTTTGGAGTCAACAATATATTACCCGGAGTTGTCTTGAAATAATCTTGTATCAGAAATCGGCGCTATACGAATCATTTCATTAAAATTATAAAAAAAAAACTTATAATTCTTCTTTATTGGATGTTATCGTTTGCATAAACGTAAATTTATATAGGTACGCTTAAGTGGCGTACAAGGTAAAACAATAGGATATGCTCGATCAAATATTGATATCTTCATCTGGATTTGAACAAACATATTTTTAGTCAAAGCCAGCTTGAAGTATCAATCTTGTTGGACAAACGTAGTTTGAAGATCGTGCGCCACTGTTGAAAAATATACATAGATGAGGATATTGAAGTCGATTATAAATATGTCGTAACTACCATTACATAGGACTCTTACTTATCGTAACGAGGTTAATTTTACGTTTCTAAGGCATGTTAGAATGTTGTGTGTTTTTGTAAAGGAAAAAAAACAACAAATACCAAACAAAAGACAGCTTTCTTTATTGAACCCCGCCGGAATCTGAGAATCTATGTTGGCTGTGCCAATATCACAGGATAGGCCCATTGTTCAGACCGTATAGAAAATGTACAGAATGTTCCAGAGAGGGAAGATTTACTGAAGATCTATAAATCTATCCGTGCGGAGCGACGGTGGTGGAGAACTAACGATGCGGAACATCAAATACGAGAAAAAAATGTTATAGATAGAAGAGGGAGAATATCGATGTTCAGTATTTAATTGGAACACGATGTCTAATGAGCCTGAAACTATGAAGTTTTTCTGTTGCAAGGCAGAGTTGACTCAAGGAAAATAATAGAAAAATAGCTGATAATAATTGAATTATTATCATTAAATCCGCCACCCTCACCAAACGCTCTGCATATGGGGACTGTAAACGGCCCCGTCATAGAACGCTAAGTGAGCGACAAGAAAAAAATGCATAGCAAGAAAAGTGCACATGGAGTCTTCTAGATTGACAATTTTTATTTTTTTATTTTTTTATTTATTTAAGATTTGGTACCCGGTTAACATACAATATACATAAACATAATATCAATTATAACAAATCAACCGTACACACAAAAATCCCATAAGGCACAGCCTGTCTGTGGGTATACCAATTAAAAAAATATTTCATTAATAACATTAGTTATTTATAATAATAAAAAAGAGCAAAGTGCTTAGGCAGGAAACAAGTGCAAAAAATATAAAGAATACAACTTAGATATAAAAACATACATACACATATTTATATACAAAACATCAATAAGTATATATGAATCAGCAGACTGACAGCGGTCCTTCCAAATATTATACCCGCAGTCGATAGCAACAATACTTGGCTAGTACAAGGATATGCATGTCGCAATCAATCAACATACATATTATAGATAATAATAAAAACATTTACATTACGATTTAAAAAAAAATAAAAAAAACATCATGGAACTTTTACATAAGAGCAGAATATTGGGAAAAAGAAAGACATAGGTACATTAAATTGAAAGCCCAACAAGTAAGAAACAATTAAATACAAATTATAATAAGAAACAGTTGATTAATATTAATAAACCAGAAGAAATATTTAATAGATCTTGGCACTATCGTGTAAAAACAACAATCGATGAAGGTGAATGAAAGATTCACACTCGTCGATAGGCATGATTAACTTCATATCTATTTAAATGAAAAACATCATACAAAGTATGACCAAGATCTGCATAAAAAATTTACTTAATGGGAATCTACTAATAGTAAGGGACCAGAACTTCTGAAAGGTTTTAAATATTTTACTTGAGACATTGCTTTATACATGATGTGTTTTACGCTATTGTTCTTTTTCATGTAAATGTTTTTTTAAGCCGTTAAATAAATAAATTAATTAATATAAATAAATAAATTAATATAAATTCTGCATAAAAAATCTGCATAAAAAATTTACTTAATGGGAATC
The DNA here is from genome assembly GCA_963576475.1 of Molanna angustata. Classification (NCBI taxonomy): domain Eukaryota; kingdom Metazoa; phylum Arthropoda; class Insecta; order Trichoptera; family Molannidae; genus Molanna; species Molanna angustata. The sequence goes on along the minus strand of OY754978.1, from coordinate 17,992,060 downwards.
TACTAATAGTAAGGGACCAGAACTTCTGAAAGGTTTTAAATATTTTACTTGAGACATTGCTTTATACATGATGTGTTTTACGCTATTGTTCTTTTTCATGTAAATGTTTTTTTAAGCCGTTAAATAAATAAATTAATTAATATAAATAAATAAATTAATATAAATAAATAAATAAATAAATAAAAAAATAAATAAATAAATAAATAAATAAAAAAAAATATAAATTAATAAATAAATAGATAAATAAATAAATCAATAAATAAATCAATAAATAAATAAATAAATAAATAAGTAAGTAAATAAATAAATAAATAAATAAATAAATAAATAAATAAATAAATAAATAAATAAATAAATAAATAAATAAATAAATAAATAAATAAATAAAATAAATAAATAGATAAAAAAAATTAATTACTTAATTATTTATTTGATCTACAAATAACATTGCTGTATTAGCAACAATATAATCTATTCCAAAATCGAGGGTTGGGGTTTTTTTTTATGTAAAATCGAGTGTGCAAATGCCAATTTATTTAATATCTTCCAAGCCACGTGAGTCATTAAGTAAATTTAGTACCATAGTACATACATGGTCCTTGTCATCAACAAGGAAGTGAGTGATTTGGTGTAGCCGCCATCCACATGAGGTCAAAGAGGAGGAATATACAATACTCGAAAATGTTGAAGTACATCTCTTTGCGGACGACATGAAAATATATCGAATCATCAATTATATAAGCGATTGCTTAATCTTGCAAACTGCCTTGAATAATGTTTACAGTTGGTGCCAAAAAAATAAACTTTACTTAAACATTTCTTCAAAATTAAAAATCCCATTATATTCACGTACACCATAAATAATATACAGTTAAAATACCAGGCAGAAATTCTTGATTTGGGCGTAACGTTTGACGAAAATCTCTCATTTGTTAAACATATAAATAATCAATAGATGGCGTTACAACAAAATAAATAAAAAATAATAATATTGTTGTTCATAATTTCACCCATAGATGGCTGTAGTAAAAATTCGTTATTTTCAAGCGAAAAGAATTTCAGTATTACAAAATATAGAAGTTTCAAAATTGAATTGATAGGGATCTCATTAAAAAGGCATAATTGGTGAACGTTGCGCAAGCGCATAAAGTGATCACGTAAACCAGCCGATGACAGGTCGTAAGCCCTGTAGGTGCCTTGATTTCCCGGTTCTCCTATAATAAATATTCCAACTTCGTCTCTATTGAGATAATTAAAAATCTGTTAAAAAATATCTTTGACTCCCGACAGGGAAAAAAATCCAATGTTTGCGCATATGCAATAATAAAAATATATTCGATTACTTACACATTGGTACAAGTAGGTAAATAAGACAAAAATGACCTTATAAGTCTGGCGCAATTCAGGGGTGACTTCTATGCGAAAAAATGCATTGTCACCTCACATATAAGAATTGTAGCTTTCATTATTTACAAAAAAACAATTCTCTCAATAGATGGCGTTACAACAAAATAAATAAAAAATAATAATATTGTTGTTCATAATTTCACCCATAGATGGCTGTAGTAAAAATTCGTTATTTTCAAGCGAAAAGAATTTCAGTATTACAATATATAGAAGTTTCAAAATTGAATTGATAGGGATCTCATTAAAAAGGCATAATTGGTGAACGTTGCGCAAGCGCATAAAGTGATCACGTAAACCAGCCGATGACAGGTCGTAAGCCCTGTAGGTGCCTTGATTTCCCGGTTCTCCTATAATAAATATTCCAACTTCGTCTCTATTGAGATAATTAAAAATCTGTTAAAAAATATAAATAATATTTGCACTACGGGACTCCAAACTTTGGGGTTCATTTTAAGAATTTCCAAAGATTTCAAAAATTTGTATACATTAAAATTACTTCTTTCACTTGTAAGAAGCATTGTCGAGTACAACTCTTCAATATGGTCGCCCTATTATCGAATCCACTCGGACTCTATAGAAAAAATTCAGCATAAATTTCTCCGTTTTGTAAATTTTAAAATGGGTATACCAATCGAAAGATTAAATTATGACTTTCTTTGAAAATCAATGCATTTGTTAAAGCTTTCAGATAGGCGTAAACTCACCGATTTGTTTTTCTTGTTTAAAATCATTATGCATAGCGTGGACAGCCCTGAAATACTGATGCGCATCAACTTTCATGTACCGCGTGTGGGTACTCGCGATACTAACCAATTTTATTGTGACAATTCCCGCACACTAGCGCATCACAATTCTGCACTGCACTGAACAGAATTCAGAGGTTGAGCAATGAATATGCTAGTCAATGAATATGGATCTGTTTATAGGCAATATAAATAATCACAGAAATACCCTACGGGTTAAATTACACTGATCGTGTTTAATTTTATTCTTCATTATTCATACCTACATACTTTACCTATATTGTTTATTTGTTCATTTTATACATACTTTCATTTGTTTTCTCTTTATTTTTTGGTTAAATTTTATTTGTATGTATTTTTATATGTATTTTTTATAAGTTTTTCTTTGTATTGATTTCTTCTTGCTTTATTTTCATGGTTTATTGATTGGATATGTTTGTTTTTTTTATATATACATTGTCACACATTATGTACTATATTTTGTATCTTTTGAATTATTCTTGTAATGTCAAACGCCGTTAATAAAATAAATAAATAAATACATAGTGCTTTTATAAACAACATCGAGATTATAAAAAAATATGTCTTCAATGAACAGACAAAAAAAATTGTGTAAACCTAAGAAGTTAAGAAAACAGGAAAATGAGAATCTGACGTAGAACTTAAGTAATTCCTGTTACAAGGACGAAAGAGCCTCTCAAACGAAGCAAGTACCTACAGGTGGATATAGCCTAGCTGGACGGGCCTGTAGTTATTAACACATAGTTTACTTAAGTTTGAATTAAAAAGAAGGCGAAACTCTTCAGAAACACTTCTTGGCCTACTTCTGTATTCATTACCCCCAGCTTACAAATCTTAATATTTTCCAAGTTTCCGACTTTTCCATGTTTCAACAATATCAGTTGGTTGTTCAGAATTAAAGTTCCCCAAAGTAGAGCTACTTTATAACAAATTAATGATTCATCTCGTATGAAAATTACCCCAGAATCCTTTGATGAAACAGAATATACAAGTTCGTATTATTATCTATTCAAAATTTAGCTACCTACGCGGGGATAAGAACATCGAGTTGAATAAAATTTGCATTTTAGATGGGCCATTGGTATTAATTTTGTAACGTCTAAAAACGGAGCCACACATATTTATACAAAACTGTGTTGCATTTTAATTTAACCTTAAGTCCTTCCGGAAACAGGTGGTGTTATTAATTATCCTTTATCAAAAGTTTATATACAGTATACCTACCTATACCTGCCAACCGTGATTACCTATAGGTAAGTACAATAAAATAACGTCCTTAAGAGGGCGACTGCTGCCAACGTACCTATTTTTTTAATTTGAAATTGCATCATTACTACAAAAGGAATCATTTTGAAAAAAAATAACCTAGTTAGTTTGGATATTAATAAAGAAAAATATACCTAAACTTTTTAATTATGTTCTGTATATATCCTTGTAGGAAAATAATAAGCATATCCCGATTTTTGACATTTATCTTAAATTTCCAAAAAAATATAAGGCATAAGCAATATATTTTTTTTATAAATTGAAGAAGAACAAAATATCTGGAAAAATATGATGTGACGTTGCATTAATGCATCAGGTTAAGTAAATAAACCAAAAAAAACTTTTATTTCGCAATGGCGCTGAATGGAACATACATGTTGCAACATTGATGCAACGTCACATTATATTTTTCTGGATATTTTTGTCTTCTTAAAAAATAAAAAAAAAATTTATGTAATTGTAACAAGGACATATTCATTCTTTAAAAAAATGATCGAAATATTTGTATGAAAATATATAATCATACGCTTGATTGAAAATATATGTAGGGCTGTAAAGAGAATACAAAAATTGATAGAATAATTTATTAAGTATAAAAAAACGTAGTGTATTGTAGAATTTATGCCACAAGCGCACAAATTTATTAAAAGCGCATCGTAAGCATTATTTTGTCCCAGAAAAAAGGAACAAAAACAAAACAAAAGAAAACATACCACGATCTAATCTGATGTCAATTCATTTTTAGCTATTCAGAGATAATTTACCAAAATTACTAAACATTTAAAAAAAAATAAACTTGCCGACTCGAGTAATACAATCCCGAATGAAATTGCCCTAGTTTCATAAAAACAGGACTAAGGGAAGAAAATAAAAACAGAAAATGAGTCGCAAAAAACGGAAATATTATAATTAAAAGTTGTCTGGACGTATTATGATATCATCGTCGGTTTTGTTTTCAGATTTCATCACAAAAGTGGGTCGTTTTAATTTGTACATCCAACTTTTCATACTCCGGGAACATCTGGTCTTCGGAATTAATTGCCATTTTATGACGAAAACCAGAATGCTGTATTTGAAAAACTAAGCATGCTTGTATCGAATTTTATATTCTCGGTTTTTGTCAGTGGCGGCCTCTAACTCTAACTTATGAGTTTGACGGTTCGGTGGAGCAAAAAAATAACACTTACATACTTAAAATTTGCTGCCATTTGTGCAGTGAATTGGTTATTTGTTTGAATGGTTAATGGGATATTGTTAGGGTTTCCAACAATAAACCTACTGCACAAACTGCGGTAAATTCGAATCTTTCGTTAATTTGGCTTCACCCTTTATTTTGTAGCAAAGCTCAATTCTCGTATTTTCTGAATCAACTTTCTTTCGATGCTCAGCACTGACAATGCGATGAGACGGTTCTGTGTCATGGTGATACTTAAAAATGTTTTGACTTTTTTTACTGTCGAAAAAAAATGTGGGATTCGTGCAAAGTATAACGGGTTCTGAAAACCACTCGGCTAGACCATTATTTAAAAATAGTAACAGCCTCTCTAAAAAAACCATGATTGTAAATTGTGCAAAATTCATTTATCAATTTGAATAACACAAAAATCCATACAGAATACAATACAGAAATCCATACAGAATGATAAATCATGTAGAAAAATTATATAATTAATCGAACTCCTTGACAATAAACATCAGTCACTCGCGCGCCACCTAACGTAGAATCGGCACACTAACTTAAGTACCTATCTAGCTTATCGATAGGCCGAGCCTCTCCAAACTCGTCGAATTTTTGTAAGCATTTGTATGAGATATTTTCCATTTCACAATCCAGTTCCTATCTCTTAATTTCCATACTTTTGTTAAAGCATTTGTAGAGCGCCTAGAATAACGCCCGCGGGTCCAGGCGTGTGTTGCGTGTATTAAAGCGATATTCAAATTTGTTGTCTTCATTCGTGTACTTACATTGAAAGTAATTTGGTATTTTTTAATGTATAATTTGGTTTTTCCTTTTGTTTCATTTCAATGGTTCAGCGCTCTAGCACACCCAAGGAGCTTCCGCCATTGGTTATGGTACGATATTTTGTGGATTTTTTTAAGCAGAATTAAGGTTTATTTGTAGCGCATACTACGAAATAGTGAAAAGTGTCGATGTTGTGGCTGTATCACAATGACACCACAATATAACGCAGTCCGACTAATCCCGCAATATGACGAAGCGGCTATATGAGCGTTCTATAAAACTATTAAGGTACTCGTCCGCTGGCTGCCCATTTTCGACCAATCGTTCGAGTTGCTATTTAGCATCGCGTTCGTAATCATTCAAGATTATCGACATCTTGGATCATCTCAACACGAAAATATTGTTAGATTTATTTATTTATCTTGTAAAAGTTAATTTGTTATAGTAATAAGCTACTTCTAAGAAAGTTCCTACGTCTTTTATTAAAATATTAATCACGTCCTATATACCTTTTCTTAAAAGACAAGCTTTAATGTAATTGGAATGACATATTTCATGAATACTTTTTATTTATTTATTTATTATATATATACGACCTTAATAGGGCATTTACAAAAAAATACAGGATAAATAGAACAATGTAGGCACAACAAAACAACAATCGGTGATTGTGAAATATTCCACCTCGGTACAGACAAAGCCTAGTGAGGTGGATTTATAATTATATGTAAAATGATATTGTTAATTGTTATAAATAAATAAATAAAAATAAAAAAAATAAAATAAAGATTATATAGGTAGATAATAAAAAAACGTAAGTAGTTAAAGGAAGAACAATATAAAACAACATAATACAATATAATAAAAGAAAATAGAGATAATGATAAAAAAACTAGACATAAAAGAAGAAAAAAAAATAAACAGTATTACATATTCAATTTAAACAACAAAAATAAACAAAGTAAAAATCAAAAATTATAATATGCGTTAAGCATCCTTTTGAAACCATCTATAGTGTGTACATTAAATATATCAACAGCACTATATTGGTTTCCAAGGCGGTGCAATATATGTATTGGTGAGTTAATAATAAAGTTATTTCGAAGATTCTCTATATATATTTTTGTTTGATATCGAATGATGGACAAATCAAAATACCTTTGATTCCCGCCAAAATCCTTCCACAACTGTTTCCTTTCCCCTTGCGGTCAAAACCGAAAGGAGAGAACTCGCAAAAACGTCGTCTCGATGTAATCATTCAAATTCGTCGCTGGAATAAAATCGTCTCGTTTCGTCGATCTATACATGTCATCATCGTTTTATAATAAACATCATCATCATCATCGTGTGTGTTATTGTGTTATCGTATTGTACCTTGTGCTGTGTTATATGTGATAGAAGAGGACTCGAGGAGTATCGTAACAAGAGAACGAGATCAAAGGTTAGTACCGCTCTTTGTCATATCCCATCCAACACACATTACAGATAAACAATTCAATTCATATATTTCGATATACAGTCCATTATTTATTTAGCCCGATTTGCAATCGGCGCTAACACTTTTTCTTCTTAGAACACGCACAATCTTTCATCATCATCACTGGCTCTACAGCCCGTTGTGGACCTTGGCCTCCTCCAGCATTCGTCGCCATCTTCCTCTATCCTGACAGGCACTCCTCCAATCCCTTATTCCAACTGCTTCTACGTCCCGCTGCACACCATCCAGCCATCGGAGTTTGGGTCTACCGACACTACGTCTACCTTGGGGCTTTAAATGAATGATCCTTTTTGGCACTCTTTCATCACTCATTCTTTGGACGTGCCCTGCCCATCTCAGCCTCCCTGTTTTGATGATTTTTACGATGTTTGGTTCTTTGTAAACATTGTAGACCTCTGTGTTGTGTCGTATTCTCCAAACTCCGTTTTCCTGGATTGGGCCGAATACTTTTCTGAGTATTTTTCTCTCAAACACCAGTAGAGATGTCTCATCTTTTTTACTCAGTACCCAGCATTCAGAGCCGTATGTCAGTACAGGACGTAGTAATGTTTTGTAAATGGTGACCTTTGTTTTCCTCGACAACACCCGAGATGCAAGATGTCTTCTTAAACCATAGAAGCATCTATTAGCCATGAATATTCGGCGCTTGATTTCAGTGGATATGTCGTTCACATCAGTCACCATTGATCCCAGATAGGTGAAACTTCTAACGGATTCTATTGTGTGAGAGCCTATATTGATTGTAGTGGGGGTCTGGTTATTGTGAACAGTTTTGGTGACTGGCATATATTTAGTCTTACTAGCGTTGATGTGAAGGCCCATTCCATTAGCAGCCCTCTCTAGCTCAACAAATGTCTCCGTCATTGCCCGCTGTGATCTACCAATTACGTCAATATCATCTGCGTACCCCAGTACTTGGGTTGCTTTATAGAATATCGTCCCAGTTGTTTCTATTCCAGACTCTCTCACGCATTTCTCCAAAGCAATGTTAAAGAGCAGACAAGCCAGGGCATCTCCTTGACGAAGGCCATGTAATGCATAAAACGGTTCAGAAGTGTCACTTTGAATCCGAACTCTACACTGCGATTGGACCATAGTGAGCCTTACCATCCTTATGAGTTTGTTTGGAATTCCCAGATACTTCATCGCCTCATACAAGTGCGCTCTGTTGATACTGTCATAAGCAGCTTTGAAATCGATAAAAAGGTGGTATGTGTCGATATTATATTCCAGGGTTTTTTCTAGTATTTGGCGGAGAGTGAATATTTGGTCTATAGTGGATCTTCCTGGGCGGAATCCGCTTTGATACTGTCCCACCAGGTTTTCTGCGTATGGTAGTAGTCTGGCAAAAAGGATGCTGGCAAACATCTTATAGCCTGTATTTAGGAGGGTTATACCGCGATAGTTAGTACATTCCAATGCATCTCCCTTCTTATGTAGGGGACATACAACTCCCATCTTCCAGTCGTCAGGCAAAGTTTCGAGACTCCACGCCCTCTCAACCATTCTATGCAGTATTGTAATCAAACATTCTCCTCCGTATTTGAGAAGCTCGCTAGGGATATCATCATGACCTGGGGATCTATTATTTTTTAAGCATTTAAGTGCTGTTCTGACTTCTGTCATACTTGGAGGCAGCATATTGTCATCTTCCTCAGTGTGCAAATTATCTATGTCATTATCACTAGTGCCACTATCATTATTTAAGAGATCTTCAAAATGCTGGGCCCAACGCTTCAATATATCCACCTTATCATTCAATATTTCACCATTCTTGTCTTTGCATGCAGTCATTCTCGGCTTATACTCTTTTCGCTGATGATTTAACTTCTGGAAGAATTTCCTGCATTCTTTCTGAGAGTTGAGATTTTCCAAATCATTGATTTGTAGTTGTTCCCATTCCTTCTTTTTCTTCCTGTGAACCCGTTTCTCCTCTCTTCTTCTCTGTTTATATTCATCTGTTGCACTTCTGGTATTTCGTTGCTGCTGTTTGAGATATGCTTCATTCTTCTTTCTCGTTGCCTCTGCACATTCGTTGTCAAACCACTCATTTCTTCTTTTTGGGTCAATTTGTCCAAGTACTTCAGTTGCAGTATTTCTAATAATACTTTGGCATTCGTTCCATAAGTTATTAGGATCTTGGTTTTCGGTGACTTCTATTAATTTCCTGCTTAGTCCTTCCATGTACTGTTTACGCTTATCATGGTCTTTTAGTGATTCTGTATTAAATTTTGTAGATTTTGTTGACTTGTGCATCTTAGCCATTGATATTCTGGCTCTTATCTTATTAATTACCAGGTAGTGATCTGAATCAATGTTTGCACCACGGTATGTTCTACAATCTAGAAGGTTTGATGCGTGTCTACCATCTAACAGTATATGGTCTATCTGGTTACAGGTCACTCCGTCTGGTGACTTCCAGGTGGCTTTATGAATCGACTTATGTTTGAATAGTGTGCTTCCAATGACCATGCTATGGGAGGCCGCAAAGTCTATTAATCTGCTACCATTATCGTTACAATCATTGTGCAGACTGTGCAAGCCTATGGTTGGTTTATAAATGCCGTCATTTCCCACTTTGGCATTTAGATCCCCTATGACGATTTTTATATCTCCACGGGGACACCTATCGTATGCCCTTGTCAGGCTTTCATACCAACTATCCTTCTCTTCCTCTGTGCTTTCCTCTGTCGGAGCATGTACATTGATTATAGAGTAATTGAGGAATTTACCCCTCATTCTGATGGTACACATACGTTCATCAATTGCTTTAAAGTCTATGATAAGGTGTTTTAGTCTCTTTGCTACTACAAATCCTGTGCCCAGTGTATGATGTTTATCATGACAGCTATAGTATATATTATGCTCTCTTCTTTCAATAACTCCCTTCCCCAACCATCTAATTTCCTGTAATGCTGTTATGTCTGCTTTATACTTTGTTAATTGTTCTGTCAATAATCGTAGTGCAGCTGGTCTGTAAAGGGATCTCACATTCCAAGTGCATAGTTCAAAATCGTTGTCCATTTTTCGTTTGCCAGGTCTTATCCGTTCTCTGGTTGATGTCCGAGGTTCAGCTAGTGGTTTCGTAATAGTGTTTTTTTTTACGGGGATAGGTTATTAGCCTCTCGCCCAACCCCCTACCAGGAGGACCCGGGTTTTTCTGTAGGGGTTTTCCTTCCCTTAGCTGGGGGGTTCCGGATTTCAGGCGCCGGAGGCTCGCCCTCGCCCTCTCAGCTATCTGCTGTGACCCTCTATTATTATAGTAGGCCACATTACCAGGGTTCGCGACGTGGACGCTAGCGAGTCGGACTTGTTGGTAGTGTTGCTGGTGTCATGCAACGTGGCGTTACTCGGAATTTACTAGTACCTACCCTCCAGCAGAGCATGTACCTCCGAGACCCTACCAACCATTCGAACCCCACGCACAATCTTTATCCAATCATAAATAATTGAATGGCAATTCATTAGTAAATAAATATCCTCAAAATATCATGGGTTTTAGGCGTATTTTTTACATTATACTACGGTAAATGTATTTTTTATATCAAGCTTCTATCAAGTATTTTATTATCTTCACCCAAACCTGAAAAAAAATACCAAAGCTAAAAAAAAATCATCTGTCCCTGGGTTCGACTCCCTATAGAGACATAGTTTTTCTCTGTTTTCAGTTTAGTTTTTTAAGATAATTTAGATCACAACAATCCAAATTTGACATAATTATATTATATAATCATAATGATTTATATCCATCCACTCGTTTGCGAGTATTCCTTTTATTTTTTAGCATATAACAAATTGCTTTACCTTTAAGAGGGATATTATATGTAAAAAGAAAGTGAATGCCTTGAGGTGGTTTGGACATATTGAAAGAATGACCGATGAACGACTGACCAAAAAAATATACATGGGTGCAAGAGATGGAGTGAATAGCAGAGGTCGCCCCAGATAGGGATGGCATGACCATGTGAATGATATTTTGAAAGAAGGAAACATAAAAAGTTTGAACAATTGACAAGCATGTATGAGACGATGCATGGATGTAAAGGAAGCCAGAAATGTGTTTTAAAATAGAGATGTATAGCTCTCGGTTCGTGATGGTATTTTTTATTTTATTTTATTTTAATATTGCTTCTCGGGCAACTAACAGGTACGATGTCATATATTATTTTAACACGCACCCAATAACAAGTTGCCACATTCTGGAGACTTACGATATTAGGTAATCGTCTCACAGATCCAGACTGAAAACGCAATTAAAAACTGCGTCTCCACCGGGAATCGAACCCGGGACCTTTGGATCAGCAGTCAGATACCTAACCAACTGAGCCACGAAGGCCGACATGGTATGTATGTATTTAAAAATAAAATGAATACAATCATTAAATTTTATTCGGAAACTAAATTATTGGACTTCATTATCGTTGGGCTTAGAATGTAACATCAACATATTCATAAAAAAAACTCCTTTTTTATAACACGTCGTTATTAAAAATAATATATTACAAAGGTAAATGGTCTAAGTATCCATATTTTAAGACCCAGTAGCTCATCAAGAGAATGTCATTTTACTGACCTATGTTTGATGTTGACAGTTATTATAGTTTAATGCCTTATCTCGCTATAGTAATATGATGGCCACCTATGTATGTATGTTATTTGATATGAGAATATGGCAAAATAGGTCTTAACAATATAACTGTTACAGCCTCGTATCGCCAGAGGATCATGCTTAATAATATATTAAAATTTACGTCTTGACATATACCAAACATTACATGTTGGGATATTTAAATTACGATTTTGATCGTAAGTTACACAAGCATTTAAGTGCGGGACTAGAAATTGACTCATAGTGAGTTCATAGTCAGGGAACATATGTTTTATTCGCTTTTGGCTGGATCATTTTATATTGCTTTTCTAGCCTGATACCCTAGTAATTGGTGAAATCAATTATTAAGGGTATCAGGCGCACATGAAGTTCCGCGAGGTAGAATAATTATCATAAAATTAATTACCTACAAGCAATGTAACTCACGTAAATCGATCGCAAAATTAAAATATCAGGAGAGTTCAGACTAAGAAATGTGTTTCTTTGAATTGAATAATGTGTGATCGCATATCTCACATTATTAAGTCGCATATAATAATACGGTTAATAACAAAATAATGTACTTGTTGGATACAGAGAGAAGGGAATATTGCACCTACCTGGTGGCGAATTTCTTCCTTCTTCTGGAGTCTTCACGGAAGGCACTCACTGTTCTCTGTTATCACAACACACACTATACGAGGCATGCCTTTTAAGTTTTGTCGTTTGAAGATAATAACACTACTATATTCTTATAGTATATTTTATTGTTTTTCAAAGTATTCACCACGTAGTTTAATACACTTTTCCATTCGCTGGAACCAGTATTAAAACATTTATTCCACTCCAAAGTAAGGGTGTTCAATATGGCTGTCTTGAAAGCTTCGACTGCTTTTTCACTGGACTGGAACCTTTGACCGCGAGGATTAATTTTAAGAAATGCAAAGAATTCGTTGGGGCTTAGGTCGGGACTGTATGGAGGATGGTCAAGAATTTCTACGTTTTCCTGCTTCAAATACTGAATAGTTTGCCGAGCACTGTGTGAGCTTGCGTTATCATGGTGTAGGATGACGCGTCGCTTTGGGTTAGATTTCCGAAGTTCGACGATGACTTGTGGTAAACAAACTGTCGTATACCACTCAGCATTAAACGTTCTATGATCTTCAAGTGCAATTGTCGCAACATAACCGGTTTTCGCAACGAACGTGGCCACCATCTTCTTTGAAGTGCTTCGAGAGCGAACAACTTTAGTCGGCTTTGGTTCATCTTGGAAGACCCAGACTGTAGATTGTTGTTTTAAATCAGGATCGTAAGTATAGATCCAAGATTCGTCGCCACTGATGATGTCGTAGACGTGATTTGACTCTCCTCAGTTGAACCTTTGAAGAGTTTTCTTACACCATCTGACGCCGACCTCCTTATTATCGTCGGAAAGCAAATGCGGGATCCAACGGCAAACTAGCTTTCTCACACCAAGTGCCATATGCAATATCTTTTGAATGGTTGTCCCTGAGATGCCTAATAACGCCTCTATCTCTCGATATGTCACATGACGATTTTCGAGAATTAGTTGTCTCACAGCAATGATGTTTTCTTCAGTGAAGGCGGATTTTGGACGTCCTTCACGAGATTTGTCACTAAGACTGGTATGTCCACGCTGAAATTCTAAGTACCAGCGTTCGACAGTCCGCAGAGATAGAGCTTCATTTTGGAACACAGATGTTCTTCTTCAAAACACTGAAGCCGTGTTAGGCCTCTTTTAAAGTTGTAGAATATTATTGCACGGACATTTTTCTTAGTAAGATTCATTTTCGTACGTGACCTGACAGATTCAAAACGACGCATTGACTAAACAATAGCATTAATCCTACTACTTTCAATTATTTTGAGATTCTAAATTCAAACAAATTTGAATATCAAACAGTTCCAAATTCAAAGCTGCCAGTAAATATGTAAACGAGAGAACTTAAAAGGCATGCCTAGTATTGATGGTGAATGACACCACTTCCAATCACGGATTGGGGTATTTGAGGTGGCGCACGGCGCGTAATTTTTAGTTGATACGAAATGACACAAAATATGTTTATTTCGATCGTATGTATCGAAACTATTTTTTTTTACTTCAACTGTGTGTTACGTACACGACGAGTTGACTACGATGTATACACTGCTGTATCGTACAGGTGACTACATGTGTAGGTAGCAATATAATAGGAGAGGAAAATGTTTGGGTGTTGCTACATTTACCGAACAGTACCTACTATATACGAAAAAGGTTGCAAATTTATGTATATCTACCAGGTAAACATTGTGCGCAGAAAAAAAATTTATATTCCGTAATTTTTGACGGGTCATATCTAGTGTCAAATATTAATTTAATATACTCGCAATAACACAAGTTGCTGTGATTTGGGCACTTTTTGTATTAATTTTCTCATTATAACAGATTGAAAACAACATCGAAAAATTAAATAAAACATGTCTCGTAAACGGAACCTTAGCATTTTATCTACTAACTGAGACATGAAGCTGAAATTGCTCGAGTTAAAAATGATAAAAAAATAAAAGGTTTGCATTTCAATATGCTGAGCAGAGGAAAAGTCGCAGTCACCTACCCCACTCCATAGGGAACGTAATAGAACTAAGTGTTCTGTTCATCCCCGGAGCGGCTGCTCGTCGGACGAAAACAAGAACTACCACCATGCATATTTCATACCACACTCGTGAAGGCCCGTAAATCATGGCGAGGGTTACCCTCCCGACAGCTCCACGAACAACAGACTGCCACAGGGAGCCTTCGCCACGCCTGTAGTACTTTCAGTTCTTCGATTTCCACACCAGGCACAGCGTCAGCTGCACCTGTCTCATCATCAGCTCGGGTACCGCCGAGCGGGTCGTGCCGACCAATCATAATATGCTGAGCAAACAGAAATTAGTATAAGAATCTTATAGGTACCTACTAATTATTAGTATACACGATACATAACATGATGATGTCCAGGTGTGTGCGCCGGTACAATATTGCAGGTCTTACCACTGTTTTATAAATACTTAGATGATTTTTAGTTTCAATTAAATCAAATATGTTTTACCACAATTAACGATTGTATTTACTTTTGTTAAAATTTCAAATATAGGTATGACTCTTCAATATTTAATTAAATTTGTAGAAATCATTTTGCAGCATGTGTGTGTGTGGAGCAGGTAGTAGTGAAAATAAATTTAACTAAGAAATCCTCACAATTTAAAAAAAAAACAAATGAATGATGTTTTTATTTTGTCAACGTTGACGACACTGATGTAGTAGAATTACGTGGTTTAAATGAAATTTCAAATGAAAACATTCGATACATTTCTAGAATAAGCAAACTATTGTATTTTAGAAGAATGAAATCGGTAGAGCCCGAGTAATGTAATAGATGTCAATTTGTGTAGTTCATGGCAAAAATTGTTGTCACCTACACATTACACATCTAATTCTTAAGTGAGTAAAGTAAAATTGAAATTTAATAGGTAAATGTAATTAATTCATCAAACATGTAAAGTACGTACATATTCTTAATTTGACTAGTCAAAATGTAAGTTTTATTCATGCGATATACACAAAATCATCCTAGAAATAAATACTTGAAATTTCGCATTATTAGAAGAATATTCAATTAATAAATATCCAATAAAACCCAAAAATATTCTATAATACATAGGTATTATGAATATTTTATGATTAATGAATATAAATGATATATTTTATTTAAGGTAAACAGTTTACAATGTGAAATCTGATATATTTCATGTTGTTTAAAAAAATTAATATCATTAGCATCATTATGTAGGTATTTGATTATTTTTAAAGAAAGTATAAGTATGGATTATTTTTATGGAAAAAAGTTTTCAAGAACCTACGTAATTACGTATAATGAAATAAGTGGGTAATATTAAATCATTTAACGAAAAATATTTTGATGAAAAATATGAAAATTCTGTGAAGTTTACGTATATTATCATATATCATAAATGAATTATCTGACTTTATGAAGTATGTACATATCTAAGACGATAATTAGCTGTTTACGATGTTGAAATACTTAAGTTCAAGATCAAATTAAACCGACCTGAAACATTTGAAGTGAGAAAATAATATTTCAAAAACTCATTTTACTGCTATAAACCACTATGTCTTATGAACACAAAAAATATATTGATAAAAACTTCACGACAATATTTGAGGGAGGGTTGATATCTTGTTTTGATTGATTTCATTCATCTGTGTACCGCACAAAAAATGGCTAAGTTTTGAGTAATTATAGGAGTAGGTATGTACTGTACTTACTTGAACATATTTAAACTATGCCATCATGACATTTCCCTATTTGGGGTAGGCAGAGAAAACACGACGACAGGCTCCTCTCTCTTGACATACATTTCTCGCTCCATTCACATCCATGCATCGTCTCATACACGATTTTTTTATATTATTCTTACTTCTAACGTCTCCATCTTTCAAAATTATTTCGTTCCTCTTCCCTCTTTCTACCCTCAATTTATTATTTAGGTACCATAAGAATATTTTGAATCAATTATGTAGTTTAGTTTCATATTGTTATTTGGGTGCGAATCATGCAACGTTTTGTGTATATAAACATCTGTTCTTGTGTGTGTTATACGTTATTAGTGCATTTTTTTTAAAAAAGTATCAGTATTTTTTTTAATTAATGAATATGCCCTTGTAACAATTACCTAAGATCCTCATACATTTCCTCATGTATGAGGATCTTAGGTAATTGTTACAAGGGCATATTCATTAATTAAAAAAAATAGCGTGCCAAATAAAAGTAGAGAACGAATGGCTCGAGCAAGTCGACGAATATGTCTATCTGGGAAGCATGTTTCAACGGAATGGACGGATTGATAAGGAGACCAAAGAAGAGTTATGGCAGGAAACAGAGTGAATGGAGCACTTAAACCAGTTATGAATGACCACAATATATCAAAGTATGCTAAAGTTTCCATTCATAACGCTATCTTAGTGCCAACCTTGACGAATGCAAGTGAAACCTGGACATGTCAGAAGTCGCACGAAAGTAGAATAAATGCAGTTGAAATGAGATCGCTAAGAAGAATCTGTAATAGAACGATGTATGACAGGCTCAGAAATGAGGACTGGAAAAAATGTAGGATAAAGAAAGATGTTATTAATGGAATGAAAGTGAACACAATGAGATGGTTTGGCCACATGGGGAGAATGAATAAGGAACGCCTGACGAAGAAAATATGCATTACGCTCAGGAATGGAATGAGAGGTCGGGGCCGCCCAAGGAACGGATGGCACGTCCATGTGAATGGTATTTTGAAAGACGGAAATGTAAGAAGCATGAACAACAGACGAGCATGTATAAGACGATGTATGAATGTTGACGAGGCGATGAATGTATGTCAAGATTGAAGTAAGTGGCGTTCGGTTCTCTCTGCCTACCCCGTGTGGGACATGGCGTGATGGTATGTATGTATGTATGTATGTATGTATTATAGGTGAACGAAATCGGTCTCGCGACTCGCGACAGCTGGATTATTAACCCAGAGCGCTAACCGTTCCGCTACCAAACATCTATAAAAAATATATTTTATAAGATTATGTAATTTTACAACGATGAAAATACAGTTATATTTCGACTGAAATGATCGTAACCCACTTGGCATTCGTAAAATGGGCTGAATTGTTTTCAGAGAGTTTTAATGTTCATCTGTTAGGAGATTATAAATAACACGAGTCAAATAAACTTTGGTAACGATTCAGTTTTAGGAGTACTTTGACCAGCAGATAACGCGAAATCAAGTGTTGACTTGCAATAGTTGTTTGTTATCTACGGTCGTAAAACATTAAGTTAGATCTTATGTAGGTAAGTCACTTGTTAAATGTAATGTAAATTTGAACACTGCATTGAATCGAAAGATCAATTATTAATTAAATTTTATTCTAACATTGGTATTCACTTAGACGGGTAATTTTTTTTTGTATTTCATCCATAGCCATTTTTTTTTTATTTCAATAAAAATAATACATAGAAATCTGTGCATCAACTCTCCATCTCTTTATGATCTTCAAAATGTTCAAATCACGCTGTTATTTTATTACTCTCTCTCTCTCTCATGCGCGCACCAACACTTTTTCTGTCTTATCTTGATATTAGGTATAGTAAGTAAAAGGAACCTACATGTTGTCTTATTTATATTAGTATTGTGTGCTGTCCTTTTTACATGAAAATAAAATGAATAGAATATTAACCGGTTTTTTACCGTGGGCCCCATTTGGGGATCGCTTCTTTTTATTCTTCTAAAAACACCAACTTGACAGTTTTTATGTATTTTGAGATTATGTATCATTAACAATGTGTGCTTCTTTACGTAGAAATATATTTTGTAAAATTTCGTTCTTATTTTATGTAAATATTAATCATTAAAGTTGAATTTTACTGGTAAGTTGCTCGATATTTCATTTATCAAATTTGTGTGTGATTTTTTAACAATAAATAACTGAAATATTTGCTTTTTTCATATAAAAGTAATACATACATGTGTTATAAGTAAAGTATTCATGATTTTAATTGTAAAAAAACATATAAGTTTTTTTTTATATAAAAAACAAAACGAGCCCCAATTGAGGCTCACGGTAAATAGCATGTATTTTAGTAGGTATATGTAACAAAATGTTCGTTTGTATTTCAATGTCATTATGGGCAGCAAAAGTTTTATATCATTGAAACTTTTTCTTCTTCTCTCTTATCTTATGATTAAAGAATATGGAGAACTACATGGATGAAGGTTATTTTGAAGATAATGAGTATAACAGTGATGAATGAAAGAGGCGTAGATTGAATATGATCACCAAATTGGAGGAGAAATCCCCCATTGAAATATTTGAACTCCTCTTTGATGATGATATCCAAGATTCAATTGTAAGGAACTGTGTGCTATATGCTCCTCAAAATAACCCAAATCAATTTACTTTCTCCAAAAAATGGCAAAAGGGAATGGAAAGATAATAATATTGAAATGGTTATCTCAAATCAAGTTTTTAGATGGTCTAGATCAGAACACAAGTGTCAATACCTCAACCAAATTCACTAGCTCAATACAATAAGTTCATGGGAGGAGTGGAAAGGATGGACTGGAATATACAAAAGTACAGAACAAAAATATGAGCAAGGAAATGGTTCTTTCATCTCTTTATAAACGCAATTTATATGTACATAAATTGTAAATGCACATGCACTGTATACAATAGAAGATAATGTCAATATGCCATTGTTGGACTTCAGGAGGATGATCAATTTGACAAAACACTCAATGCCGGACCAAAAGATTTCTTGTGGTCCTCATAATAGCATCAAGGCATTATTTAGAGAGGACTTTGTAAAACAGCGAAAATGTGCAATTTGTATAAAGAATGTCAGAATACAATCTATAAAATGTGATGTGGAATGTGTATAATAGTGGCATAGCATGTAATTTTATATATTGCATTTGTAATTAGTTAATATTTATTTTATTTTGTATAAATATTAACATACAGTTTTACTACAACTACTACATTACATATTATAAAAAGATAACATAGACCAAAATTATGACACGCCATTAACCGTCGGCCCCAAATGGGGATCATGAAAATTATCAATAAAATGACAGTTTTTCTTTTTCAATTCGAAAAATGTCGTGTCTCATTTATATTATTATCCGAAAACCTAAGATAATATGGAAGAAAAAATGAAAAAAAAAATTGGTAAAAAACCGGTTAATATACTCCTAAAAGCTGTTATTGAGTATTGTAATATGTCTGTACATTGGTCACTGTTTCAAAGCGATTGTAATTTCGTCCAAAGTAAAACAAAGTTTGGCCAACTGTTTTGATTTATTATTTGGTGTCGTGCACCGGGGCGACCTCCTGATATTGAAATATAATTCTGTATTGGATTATTTTGTACACACGAAATTAAGAGATTAACAGGACCTGATCGTATCGAAAAACTCCAAACAACAACACCTACTAATGTCCGTACAATATACCGATGAAAAATATTCTTACATAAATATATTACTGTATTAAATTTGTTGAAATTACAATAATAAAAGGTGCACATAAACATACATATCATCACGCCATGTCATTCACGGGATAGGCAGAGAGAACCAAACGCCACGTTTTTCTATTTTGACAATTATTTCCTTGTGTCTTCATTTCGTTCTCTGTTATACATCGTTCTGTTACAAATTCTTCTAAGCGATCCATTTCAACTGCATTTATTCGGATTTCGTGCGACTTAGTGACGACATCGTTTTATACAATTTTTAAGGCAGTATACACTTCACAATATCTACGGGTACTCAATAGTTTGATACTTAATCTCCAAATATAGGTACATACATATCATCATGCTGTTTTCATATTCTGGGTAGGAAAAAAGGAGTGACCTCCATACACACCTATCTTGACATACATACCTACATGTTTTATATAGAAAACAAAATATCTGAAAATACTCCTTAATTTGGATTAAAGGTTTATGGTTTGTACGTATTTATTTATTTATTTATTTATTACTTCTCGGGCAACTAACAGGTACTATGTCAAATATTAATTTAACACGTACCCAATAACAAGTTGCCACATGCTGGAGACTTACTATATTAATCGTCTCACAGATCCAGACTGAAAACACAATTAAAAACTGTGTCTCCACCGGGAATCGAGCCTGGGACCTTTGGATCAGCAGTCAGATACCCAACCAACTAAGCCACGAAGGCCGACAACTTCAACTTTACATACAATCACCATCGACAGTTGGATTACATGAAACTAGTTATGAAATATATTATGAAAATTGTACACCTTATTAATTGTAATTTATATGTAAATTGTTACTTATTTGATTAATACTTAACTATCATTAGCAATACCAGAACAATATAATATATATTCGTCCTTTTCCTCATGACTGAGGATAGCGGCTGCAGTCCGTCGCCACACGTATGACCCGCCTCCATGCCAATCTGTTTTGGGCTGACAATATAATAAGAAACATTAATTTCATGTATGGAAATATTGTAGAAATAATATTTTACATGTGTAGTGGGATGTACAGAGGTTCTTCAAATAATTACATCCTTTTTGATTTATCATAAAATATGAGAAGGTGTATTTTTGTATTTTCATAACAATAAAATATTGGTTTGCTTCTCGATTAAACTGTATCAAGAGAACTGGTGGGCGGATAAGTTTTCACAGAGGTGGCAAATAAATTTACAACGCGAAGAAAAGGTCAAAATGGGAGATATAAATTACTATTTTCCCGTTACTTTGACGCACGTTTAAACAATGATATTTTGATGTGACTTAATTTGACATTCAACCCACAATGCCATAATAAAGGGGCGTTATGACACAATGCCGTATTACTTAAAATATGATAAATTTATTTTATTACACAGAGGCTACTCTATCAATGCCAATTATGTCTAATTTAATATTTCAAAGACATCGAACCAAATTTTATGTTTTCTAGTTTCGTAATAAAATTATTTTTATTTATTTAAAACTTTTTAAGCACATTTTAAATGTGTGTAAATTTCGCCATTTTTTCATGCAAAGATGTGCCATACATTATGTCGATAATTGTTTCAATGGTTACGATGAAATATTCATAATAATATTTTAATATGTACATGTATTTTTCTTTGACATGTTCGTGTTGCAGGCGAAAACCTAGGAAGATTTCATGTTTTTAATTAATTATTTATGAATTTTCTAGAATTAATTATATTTTTTTCTCGATTAAAGTAACGAAACGAATCCCACGGAGCGGTATAAAAAACTAGTTATTTATATTTAAAAAAAAAAAAAATTCAGGTGCGGTGCGCTACCTGGAAACGCAATTTCATTATAATTATATTTTTCATTTTATTAATCTATCCTAGAGGCAAGTATTCCGTGGAATAGCTTATGGAAAACCGAAAAAAAAATTTTTTTCGGCCCACCCTTGTATGGTTATGTATGTATTGTGAAAACAATGTATTTTTTCATACGTGAAACTTATTTTATTACATTAAAATAATTACTCAATCGGTGAAAGTAATGCCTAATAGAAAAAAAATCGGATTTTTTTCGAACACAATATATGGGCAGTTTTGTTATTTCTGTAGTATTCGTTGCGAGATCGAATTTGCAGGCGAAAAAAAAGAATATGTGCTAAATTTTCGGAATGTGAGTAAAAGCTGAAATCACTCGAAAATTGTTCAACGTAACTCTCAATTTTGCCGAAAACAATCCGAGGAATGCGAGTATGACAAATAATATTGTCATATATTCCAGCTGAAATTTTATGTGCATAGTTTTTTATGGCTGTATAAATCAAAAATTATCGTTAAACTTGGTTATTAATAATATATTTTTTATGAAACGACTACACGTCGTTACGTTTGCAAAATAATTTAGTTTTTTTTTTTCTCTTATATAATACATATTTTAAAGGGATGTTTTTACCTACATCGAATGTATATGTACATACCTACTTGCTTAGGTCGTATTTCTTCTGGGACATTTCCTTTTTATAAGCGAATAAATATTTTTTTATGCGAATTTCATAGTACTTTTTTTTATTTTTGTTTTATAGCTGAAAGGGTTTATGTTACTCAAATATGTACATTGAATAAATTGCAATATAAAACAATAGGAATTATGTTGGTACATAGGTTCCTATTAAAGGAGATTTTCTTTAAAGATCCAAATTTTTATAGGTTATAAAGATAAATGATACGATTGTTTGGTCTTATTTACCTTTCCGATTTCCAAATGAGGTAGGTATGTAAAAAAATAATTCTCAAATATTCAGAGGAGTGTCAATTTCGAGGAACCCTTTCGGCAATTAATTGTTGCTCTTCAAGGCCGGAAACACTCTTGAACTGGAAGAATTTTCATTTTCAACAGATGGGTTGTTTTTATTTTCATTTGTTGATATATATCTATATATTTTTATGTAAACTTCTTTTCGTCTCAATAAATGTTTATTTATTTATTTAAAAAAGCATATTACCCAAAACCACACTTATATAATACGAAATTCGTATCAAAGTATATAGGTACTCAAAATACAATGAGGATGCTGAGGAAAAAAAATGTAGGAGGTATTTGTGGCAATGATGAGTAACTTGCATAGAAATAGTACTTTGTCAGAATTCGGAGTAGAACATTTAGTGTTTATAGTTTGGTACGTATTCTCCAATTAAGCATACTATCGTTATCGACAGTTAGATCTCATGTATTACATGCAACTAGTACATAAAAAAACACCAAAATAAGACAGCTGATTAAATCAAAGTACTAGGAAAGATAGGAGGAGACAGCTGACCTAAACGCATTAAGAGAGCTCGCAGATATATCCAGTGTATTAAACAAAGCATTGTACACCGTGCAAGCACGGTACACAAAAACATTCTTAGCGTAGTTGTTATTACAATTAGGAATATAAAAAATTGTTATTACAATTAGGAATATAGGATATCTGGTTGTTCTTCTCGGACAGTGAAAGCAAATTTTTTTCTGGGGAATCCACAAAATTATTGACCAACATAAACAAATATACAATATCAATTAGGGTCCTGCGGTTAGCCAGAGTTACCAAATTATGCTAATCGATTGATTCAGCATAATTACTTAAGCTAAGACTAAGGAGAAAATCAAGATGAGAAGCAAACTTTCACTGGATTCTTTTGATTATGTCGATATATGTACGTTGTATAGTGAGGATTCCAAACCACAGATGACTTCTAACAAACTCCAAATGACTTCTAACAAGAGAAGTCAAATTTTTTTTTTTATTAGAATATCTATTTCCATGGTTTTCTAAGCGTCAGGTAGTATATAGTACATCTTAGGGCCAAGAAATTTATAATTACGCTGTGCGAATGTGGTGTTTGTTTTTTTCTTTATAAAGACGAATATGACATCTATCCCAACTTAAAAGTCCCTCTACCAGTAAACATGTCGCATCTCTTATCACTTAACTCTCTTCCGATTTACTACGCAATAACGAAATTTATCTTAACCAATCGTATTAATCTGTAAGTCGTAAAATTCACTAATGTATTTTTTTATTTTTTATTCCATATGGCACAAATCACTCTTCTAAGGGTGGGTTGCCTAATATTATAAAATAAAAATCTTTGAGCATTACGAGTAAAACATTTAGGACTCCTAAATCTGTGAATAATTCATTTCTGGTATTTTTGAATGGTTTACTGTGTTTGATACGTAGTATTGATTTTTGCTCTTTTAAAAGTGGATCCAGAACAGTCATATTAAAGCATCTCTATCTAAAAAATTGCCTTAAAACTAACAATACCATTCTTTTAAAAACTTTTTGAACTGTTAGATTGTATGTTTTAGTGATTTCTAAACAAATAAAAATGAATATTGGCGTCGTTAAAAGGCTGGAGCTTTGCTAGGAAATTATTGTCTTTGATTAGAGAAAGAGAACAAAATAAAGCCTTTCTTTTTTTAATATCATCGCTAGAGTTATTTTTCCACGAAGGAATAAGATGAAAGCAACAATAATAATTATTATTATTGAAGGTAAGATTATCTGGATTTCAATGTAAGTACCAAATGATTTTCGAACAAATGTATCGGAAAATGTCAACTCGATATACCTATTTCACAATACTTTGTATTTTTTAAAGAAAACGGTCTCTAGGATTGAATTTATTTCTATTGAATATAGCGACAATCCAAATTAAGAGGGATTATTTATACAAACCTTATTAAAGTTACTTATATATACCTAAACCTATTTTTTATATAACAGTTATTTTTTGAATAAACCTATTATTTTTTTTTTTCTTAACAATTACACATAACACATTAACATTTTAGTGTCCCCCGTTAGGTAGGCGAGTACCTTCCCGTGTTGGGGGTCTATATTACATTATAATTTACAATATTTTATATATTATATAACATTATATTATATTATATTACATTACTTCATACACATATATATCTCTATTTCTTTTCTCTTTTCAACATTATATATTACTGTAGGACTCCTATAAACATCATCAATGCAAAATCAAAATCACAAAATCAAAATCAAAGAGACAAATATGAATAATAATAAATAAATTCAACAATATAAAAGCAAAAAAAAACTACATACAAAAATAAATCGATGTACTAAGTATTGTGTGCTTATCGTACCATTCAGTGATGTTCCTGTATGTATGTACAAATCCATATATTTTTCTCTTGCATGTACCTATAACTAAAACAAAATTACATTTGAATTGTCAGTAACTGTTCAGATTGCTCCCGTCCCAGATTCAGAAGCCACTGGTGAATTTTTTTTTAAGTAGCATTTATATTGGTGTTTTGTCTGATGTCATTTGGTAGTTTATTATAAATCTTAGGACCCACAAAGGTAAAATGTGTTTGACCATACCGAGTATTTATTCTATTCCCCAATAAGTATCCCTGATTTACATTTCGTGTCATTATTCTATGTGTTGACGCCAATATGTCATTATAATTATTGTCGCATTTTTTATATCAAATGACATATAATATTGTTGCAACTGCTGCCCACCCTACATCCAAAATCAGTCTCCTTTCAAACCGCGTCCTGTCGACACCACCCACATCTCACCCGTTTTACCGCTCCTCATAACTCACCGAAATTCGCCATAATTGTTTTCTTACCGCGAGTGTGTGTGTGGGATCCTACCAAGTTGTGACCATCTAACAAGGCAGAGCACCAAGGAAAAGTCAAGTAAGTGAGTGTTCCTTTATCCTTCCTTTGCCTTGCAGTGGTTGCAACGAAACGCCCTTTAAAAATACAGTCCACTTTTCACTTCTACTTTTCATTTTTACTTTAATTTCATATTCGCGTCTACATTTTATGGTCCTAAACGAGACGGATATACCAATACTTTGAGGTATTATTCTTGAACCGTTTATCTTTCAAATACGACAATTAAATATATTTATGTATATTATATTAAGTATATTTATTTATATATTCGCATTATATATAACATACGCATTTGTATCATAACTTATAAAGGATTACTCGTATTTATAATATAACTAACCCGCATCATATATATTTTTATCGTAAGCACTATTTTAGTGCATAATTAACCCCGCACATATATATTTACATAGGTATTTATTTTATTCATAAAAAAAAAAAAATTCGCATTATAAAATAGTACGTATAATACTTATTTTGTTGTTAATACATCGCACAGAAATAAATATTGTATTGTAGTTCCCTACAATACGATAGTAAGTTATTTATCACAACGCCATCAGCCGATCAGCGAAATTTCTCGAATGCATTGAGTCGAATAGGTACCTACATTGCTTGCATACGCAGTTTAGAATTCGGCGGACGGAACCAAGCGGAATCTGCGCCGACTACTAAACATTATACATACGAAATTACATTGAAATTGTTATTAAGTTATTAAATAAATATTATTTTATCTTTACCTTTTATATTTCGATATGGCTAAGAGACCTCAATCGAAGCAAGCGGAAATTCTTGAATTAGATGATGATAAAAGCATGTTATTGAAATTAAAATTATCAAAACGGAATTCCATTTTTGCGCGCTTGCAGATGATTTACGATCGCTCTACAAAGGTGCGGAATGAACAAGACAATATCGATTTAATTTCTGCCGCCATTTGTATAGATACGCTACGTGTTGAGTTCGAAAAAACGCTCAATGAATATAATATTTTAAACATCCAAGTAAACAATGGCGAACCAGAACTAGATACGTGGGATTCATTCGAGGACATGTACTGGAGTGTGAAATCTGTATTGTCAAAAATAGAATCTAATATAAAAAATGACGTATCAAAAAACGCTCCGTTATTGAGATCGAGACCTACATTGCCGCCTATTGAATTAATGTCTTTCGATGGCGACATCAGATCGTGGCCAAGATTTTATGAAAGTTTTAAAAGTATAGTTCACGATAACCCAACTCTTTCGGATACTGATAAATTGTATTACTTACTGGGAAAGCTTTCAATCAAGGCTCAATCCGCTTTTGCCGGTATAAATCAGTCTTCAAATAATTATGAACTTATATTACAATCACTAATTGATAAGTATCAAGATAAACGCATGCTAGCCAGTACATATCTTAATCAAATATTGGATGGAAAATCATTTTCTTCCGCTTCTGTTCAAAATTTAGAAACATTTTTAGATCGTCATATTACCGCCATAAACGCTTTAAAAAACCTAGAACTTCCAGATTTAACCGATTTTATTTTCCTTCACATATCACAAAAGAAATTAGATTCGGAAACAGTTCGGGCATTTGAATTACATTCACGCCAGGATAAAATTCCGTCATTATTAAGTTTGGTTGATTTTGTCAAGCAACAAGCCAAAATATTACAGCGATGTACCAATTCGTCCGCAAAATTAAACACAAACAATAACAATCGAGTAAAGTTTTCACAACCGCAATCATATGTCGCAGTGTCCGATGCATATAAATGTTTATGTAAGGATATCGCACATGACAATTTTTATAAGTGTCCAGAGTTTATTGACATGACTCCGAACGCTCGTTTTAGGTTAATAAAAGAGCGCTCTGGCTGCGTAAACTGCCTAAGTGGTCGGCACAGAGCTGGAAAATGTAATTCGAAATTTAAGTGTAAAATCTGTAATGGTAACCACCATAGTTTACTACATTTAGATTCGAGATCAAATCCGCCACCCCAACAGGCGCATGTTGCTGCCTCTACTTCAACCGCCGCCGTCGCCGTGCATAATACGGAACTCGCGCTCTGTTCGACTTCGATTGACCCGTCGCCACACGTCAATGCGAGCACATCAAACGATGGTCACTCATTTGCTGCGAAAGGTAGCGAATACACTACGGTTTTACTAGCTACGGCCGTCGTAATTGTTCACGATGTTCATGGGGTGGAACATAATATTCGTTGCTTACTGGACAGCGCATCTCAAAGTAACTTCGTGACGTTAGAATGTTGTAATATGCTTAAATTAAATATAAACATGAAGAATATAGCAGTGAAAGGCATCGGAGGCTCTGAAAAAAGTACTAAGGGAATTGTTAATTTTCAATTTGCATCAAAATACAATAAAGAGGTGAAATACAATATTTTTTCTCTTGTTGTGGATAAAATTACGGACAATTTGCCTTCCATACCTATCGACATCTCCGCGTTACCTTTTCTTAATGGGCTCCCGCTCGCAGATGATGCGTTTCACACTCCGGCACAGATTGATGTCTTGATCGGTGCCTCGCTGTTTTCACAACTTCTGTTACCTAATATAGTAAAGGGTCATTCCGAAACAATCCCTAGAGCTATACAAACCACTCTCGGCTATGTTGTCATGGGAAGAGCTCCCGTTTTATTAAAACGCGATAACATGACCGTAGCTTGCTGTAGCACATTATGTGATGATAATGAATTAGAAATAAATACTTTAATCAAACGCTTCTGGCAGATTGATGAATTGCCTACCGCCACACCGCCCACTCATTCTCCAGAGGAGATTGAGTGCGAATATTTCTTTCAAAAAACTACCAAGCGGGATAGCGATGGCAGATACATAATAGCGCTACCCTTTCGTGGTGACGTTTTCTCGCTCGGAGATTCTTTTGATACCGCAAAGAAGCGTTTCTTGAGTCTTGAGAGGAAACTCGAAAGTTCTCATGTGTTCCGATCTGCGTATGATACAGTTATTCGTGAATATCTGGACAAAGGATATTTATCACCCGCGCCGGCTGAAGATAATTTTAACTATCCCTTATATATTATACCACACCACGGCGTAGTACGCGAAGATAAGTCCACAACCAAACTACGTATGGTTCTCGACGCAAGCTGTAAAACTAGTTCGGGATTATCACTCAATGATGTCCTCCACTGCGGCCAGAATTTACAAGGTGATCTGTTTACCATTATTTTAAATTTTCGGTTATTCCACATAGCACTCTCTGCAGATTGCAAGCAAATGTTTTTACAAATCATAATGAATGCTCGGGATCGTCGTTTCCAACGGATTATTTATCGTTTTAAACCTCAGGATCAGCTTACTACATACCAGTTTAATAGAGTTTGTTTTGGTCTCAAGTCTAGTCCATACCACGCGCTTCGCGTCATTCAGCAACTCGTCAAAGATGACGGTGACTTGTTTCCTCTCGCAAAAGAAATAGCTAACAATTATATCTATATGGACGATGTCGTTTTTAGTGTTATGACCGAAGAACAGGGAGTGTCCGCATCTAGTCAGTTAATTGAATTGTTTAAACGTGGCCAGTTTGATTTAATAAAGTGGAGCAGTAATTCTGCTAATGTTATTAATAGCATTCCCGTGACACATAGAGCTAGCGAAACTGTCGAATTTGATAAGGTCATGCAACAAAAGATTTTAGGCTTGAATTGGTCAAAAGTAAATGATAATTTTGAATTCAAAATTACCGCTCCTAATAAAACATGTACTAAACGCGTTATATTAGCTACTGTGGCAAGGATATGGGATATAATGGGTTTCGTAGCACCCGTGGTCTTATTTGCAAAATTGCTGATTAAAGAATTATGGCTCTCAAAGGTAGATTGGGACGAAAAACCGCCCGGCCATATCATAAATACGTGGGAAAAATTCTGCTCAGAACTCCCATTACTAAATGAAATAAAGATACCACGTCATTTAGGAATATTTGAAAGTAGCATCGTTCGTTTGATAGGCTTCTCAGACGCAAGCGAGAGCGCATTCGGGGCAGTAGTGTATACACACACTACAAATATTAATCAGCCAGTGTGCATTCAGCTCGTTTGTGCCAAGTCAAAGGTTTCGCCAGTTAAGACATTATCTATTGCACGGCTTGAACTCTGCGCGGTTGAATTGTTATCAAAACTACTAAGACGTGTATATGATACTTATAATCAACGCTTTCCAATTTCTGAAGTATATGCGTTTACTGATTCTCAAGTAACGCTATGTTGGCTTAACTCCTCACCGCACCGCTGGCAAATATTTGTTGCCAATCGTGTCGTTAAGACACTTGATAATTTTCCCGCAAAGCATTTTTTCCATGTTGCCGGAAGTGACAATCCTGCAGATTGTTTGTCACGTGGCTTGTTGCCTGGAAAGCTATCCCATCATCCACTCTGGTCTCAGGGTCCGCCTTGGCTTGTGTTAGATCCTTCGCAGTGGCCTGTGAACAAGGGCAAGAACATTGAAGTGGAAAACTTGCCGGAAGAAAAGATAACCGCTTACCCTGTCACTACAGATTCTGAAGTTAGATCTGTTATTCAGGACCTCGCCTCTCGCGTATCCTCCTGGAGTAAGCTTCTCCGAGTCGTAGCATACGTAGGCAAGTTTATCAAAAGAATTCCGCGTAGACCCTTATTTTCAATTACCGCAACCGATTTGGAGATATCTGAGCAAATGATAGTCAGTGATATACAACGTAGGCATTTTTTAATAGAAATTAAACATTTACGAGCTGAGAAAAATTGCTCTTCCGCTTTCTTGAGACTTAAGGCCTTTTTAAGTGATGACATTATCCGCGTCGGTGGTCGTTTATGCAACTCAGCCGAGAAATACGCACATAAACATCCAATTATACTTCCCCGCCACGATTCAATTGTCGAATCAATAGTAGACTATTACCATAAGAAATATTTACATGCTGGCCCTGAACTTCTTATGTCAATATTAAGACAAAGGTTCTGGATATTAGCAGCTAGGCGTGTTATACGCACCAGAATAAATAAATGCAATATATGTTTTAAGTCAAAGCCACGTTCACAATTTCCATTGATGTCAGACCTTCCCGTTCAACGTGTAACCCCATCAGTAAAAGCCTTTATTCATACAGGATGTGACTACGCAGGACCTATAAATTATACACCTATACGCGCTCGTGGCGTTAAGAGTCGCAAAGCCTATCTTTGCGTATTTACCTGTCTGACAACACGCGCTCTACATATCGAGGTCGCAACTGATCTCAGTACGGTTAGTTTTCTTTCCGCTTTAAAACGTTTTCTGTCACGTCGTGGCCCAGTAAAATATATATATTCAGATAACGCTAGAAATTTTGTAGGTACCAGGAATTATTTACGACAGTTATATAATTTTATTTCAAAAGAATATCGCGTTCCTTTTGAAAAGGAGCTTTCTGAAAATCGCATAGAGTTCAAATTTATACCGCCTGCTGCACCACATTTTGGTGGATGTTGGGAAAGTGCAGTAAAATCAGTAAAAAATCACCTGTTCAAAGTGATTGGACAACAAATCCTCAGTTACGAGGAGTTGATTACTGTTCTGACACAGGTAGAGTGTTTGTTGAATTCACGCCCTCTCACTGTACTCAGCGCTGACCCTTCTGAGCTTTCAGCTCTAACGCCGGCTCATTTTTTAAATACCTTACCGCTTCGCGCTCTACCAGCACCTTATGTGGAGTCAACCGCGAACAATCTGCTTCAAAGACATAGTCTGTTGGATCAGTTAGTACAGTCTTTCTGGCGTCGCTGGAGAACTGAATACTTACATCAGCTGCAGGTGCGACAAAAGTGGAATAGACCATCCGTTCCAATTGAGGTTGGAACGATCGTTATAATAAATAATGACAGTTCTCCAACTCTTTCATGGCCTTTGGGTATAATTGAAAAGGTACATCCTTCAAAAGACAATATTATTCGCGTTGTCACTGTTAAAACTGCAAGGGGCACACTCGTGCGACCGGTAACACGTTTGTGTCCTCTACCAACACAATGATTTATCTTATATTTGTATTGTTCATATATTTTATTTTTATCTTATTATATTTAATATATATTTAACATTATTTACTTTGTTATATATATTTTTTTTTATGTATACTTCCACGCATCCTACTTTTACTTGCATCACGCATTTCACTTTTATTTAAACTTCCACGCATCGCATCATACATATTCGCATCACGCATTTAACTTTTTTAAAGGTGACCCTTTAAGGGCGGGGAAAATGTTGACGCCAATATGTCATTATAATTATTGTCGCATTTTTTATATCAAATGACATATAATATTGTTGCAACTGCTGCCCACCCTACATCCAAAATCAGTCTCCTTTCAAACCGCGTCCTGTCGACACCACCCACATCTCACCCGTTTTACCGCTCCTCATAACTCACCGAAATTCGCCATAATTGTTTTCTTACCGCGAGTGTGTGTGTGGGATCCTACCAAGTTGTGACCATCTAACAAGGCAGAGCACCAAGGAAAAGTCAAGTAAGTGAGTGTTCCTTTATCCTTCCTTTGCCTTGCAGTGGTTGCAACGAAACGCCCTTTAAAAATACAGTCCACTTTTCACTTCTACTTTATCTTTTTCTTTATATTACATATCCGCGTCAGCACTATGTTCCAAGTATTCAAAATTATTCATATTATTTTCCATGAACAGTATTATTTTTTTAATAAATAATTGTCTTATATCTAGAATTTTCAAGTTACCATATAAATCATTTGTAGGATGGCCATAATTTTTATTTAAGATTACCCTTAAAATTGCACGCTGAGCGACCTCCAGGGGTTTTATATTGTTCTTATATGTTCCTCCATAGGCAACTATACCATATTATGATATAATTGAATTTACAAATGCATAATAAAATTGCATCATCATCGGTTTCGGAAATACTTTTCGACATGTCTTGAATATTATATAGATCAATTTCATTAATTTATTTACTATCTTATTTATGTGGGGATTCCACTTTAAGAATTGATCTATTTCCATACCGAGATAAGTAATAGAAGTGTAACCGCACTTATTTCACTTGCAGTAGCAGGATTATTTTCGTTTGAATAAAGTTTGATTTTATAATTTGTATTTGGTTGGCCAGTTTGTGTTATGCTAAAGCGAATGTATTTTGTTTTGTCAATATTGATTGTTAAGAGGTTTCTATCAAACCATGATTTCAATATATTTATGTCGGATTCTGCTCGTTTATGCGTTTCTTCCCAATCTTTTCCATCTACTACTAATGCAGTTTCATCTGCAAATGTAACCAATTTCCCGTTCAATTGAAGTTTGAACACATCGTTGATGTATTATATATTAATTTATAATAAATAAATTTAATTTTAATCAACTATTATTTTAATCAACTTCATGGGTAACCTTGCTGGTCACATAATGAAGGGAGAAAAATACTACATGCTTCAATTAATACTGGGGGGGGGGGCAAGATCGAAGATCGCTGAGGGACTGGAAGGAGTCAGATTTCCTGGCTGGGAATGAACGAGCTCTAGAACTGTGAAGCAGATATTCCTGGCAGCACAGGACAGAGAGGGGCTCGCCAGAGCATTTTCCAACGTCAGGGATTCCTGACAGAGCACCAGAAGAAGGAGAAGAACTATTGAACTGAACGAGAACGAGAACTTAAGAAGAACTATTATAACTGGGATCAAACAAAGGAAACATTATTCTATATAATATAAATTTAATAATCGATAATTTTTAATCGTTTTGTTCAATAAAAAATTAATTAATTTCATATATTTTTATTTTATTTATTTATGTATGATTGGTGTACCTACTATGCTCTTCCTAGACTAACTAACTGTTGTCAGTAGAGGAACAACGGGCGGTATATATACATAATAATATGTTACAGTCAATCCAGAGACATCCGTGATCATGCAGGGACGTGCCTAGAACCTTCGGACTAGGCAAACCCTGAAAAAAAAATTTTTTTAGCATCGTTGTACATTTGAGTGGCTATGAAAATATTTTAAAATCACATGCCAAAATAATATTTACATTTGTGGCCCTGTCAAGCGTCGTATCTACAAACCTTTCAATTTTTAATCTTGTAGTATGGTTTCAATTAAACAGACAAAAAAATATTAGGTCTTGAATTTTTGAACATAATATTCATAGGCAAGCCAATATTTTCGGTTTCTATAAGCAATTCCGCTACTGCAGATCATGACATTTAAAATTTTAGTATAGACAGTTCACTAAAGCCCTTGGCACATAAGGATTCGCAAATCTTCGATACCTGACGATTTTTGTCTCTAAACGACTATCGTAGTACAATTTCATAGAGGTTCGTACTCGGGCACGCGCCGTCGAAATTTTATTCATTCGTCCCCGACAACTATACGAATGTTGGGAAGATTTCCAAGATGGCGGAGCAATTATTAAACATTAAATCCGTTTCGAAGGTGAAGAAATATCCATGTTTGTATAATTATAAGCTGAAGGACTATTTCAAAAAGGATATTGCAGAACAAGCTTGGACAGCAGTAGGAAAGGCTGTTAATTTAACAGGTCGTTTTTTTATGTCAAATATTGTCTAATCCAACTGTCGATTTGTTCAGGAGAACTTTGTTCTCTTAACATATCGACAATGTTTCAAGCCAGGATACGCGAGAATTGTATGGAGAGGTCTACTTTTTTCACGGCTTTTCCAACTTTGAAGTCAAAAAACACCAACTTAGAGGCTTCGCAGCATATATGTTCCATACACGGATTTACTCAGAATTCGGAGTAGAACATTTCGTGTATCTGTGTGTGTGTGTGTCTGTGTGTCTGAGGGTGTGTCTGTGTGTGTGTGTCTGTGTGTGTGTGTGTGTCCCCCCCCCTTATAACTTTTGATCCGCTCAATTTACAGAGCCTAAAATTTCAGAATATATAAACATTTACAGGCCTACAAAACTTTTATACTCGGAATTTTGAATTTTTGTTTCAGTCAGGGGTTATCAACTTTTGAATTTTTATTTTATTTTTCCATATATCTCAGAAACCATAAACGCTAGAACGCTGAAAATTGGTACAAACATAGACAACTACAAAATCTCAAATTAATTTTTTCGAAAAAATTCCAGGGTTTCTCAAACATTTTTTATTAAGAAAAATATTTTTTTTATGATAAATTTATGAGTTTAACTGCCTATATTTCCAAAACTTTTACAATTATCGAAAAAAACCGAAACACCCCAACTAGATAATTTAATTTTCTATAAAAAATATTAGCATTGTAGTAGAAGATCTCAATTTTTTTTTTACAATTTTTTTAAAAATTGAATTTAGTGACGACATCGCTTCATACATTTTGTATGGCAGTCGCCTATACACAATATGTAAGAAGACTTAATAGTTTGATACTTCATCTCCAAACATACATACATACCATCATGCTATTTGCATATTCTGGGTAGGAAAAAGGATCTTCCTCCATACTATCCTATCTTGACATACATACCTACATATGTTGTATAGAAAACAAAATATCTGAAAATATTCAATAATTTGTATCTATGGGTTTATAGTTTGGTACATATTCTTCAACTATACATACTATCGCTATCGACAGTTGGATCTCATGTGTTACATGCAACTAGTAGTAGCACTTCCGAGTAGATAAGTTCTAGTTTTTACTAAAATAATGAATAATTTTGTAAAACAATTTTTGGCACTCAAAGGATCTCCGCTACGCCTATAGTGGTTGAATTGACGACTCTCGTCTTGCGATGCTATACCGTGTGTACGGACCGTGCGCAAAGCAGTATTCGCGACGTTAGTATGCAACATTAGTATCAAAGATTTGCGTATCCTTGTGTGTGAAGGGCGTTAGAGATGTATAGTATTCCGTTTAAACTAAAAAAAAAGATGGAAATATAGCAAAATTCTCGGCTTTGGTGGGCTTTAAGTTGGTTATATGTTAATATTTTGTTATTTATAGTTATCTATCTTGTAAACCAGTCACAATGCTTTATAGTGCTTTTGAAAAGTATTACACAAGTTTTTTGAAAATTTTGCTTTCTTGGTTTTCAGCACTTTCTGAACATTCAACTTATTACAATCTTATCATAGAAGAGTTCGTACAACTCGGTTCGTTTCACAGATAAGATTTTCAAATTATTTCGGTCCGCATCAAAAACAATGAGTTGTAGTACCTAATGTTCTGATTATAAGAAGATGTATTTAA
Source organism: Molanna angustata (assembly GCA_963576475.1). NCBI lineage: Eukaryota > Metazoa > Arthropoda > Insecta > Trichoptera > Molannidae > Molanna > Molanna angustata. Next base: position 17,956,542 of record OY754978.1, on the reverse strand, counting down.
ACGTTGCTATGTTTGCCTTCCATTAAACGAAAATTTCTCAACTTTTGTTTACATTCGGATTCCTAATGTTTGAGTAATCTTAATTTTAATGTAAGATTTACGTTGATTGTTGCAAGAACAAATAGCGGGCATTTATTTAATTTTAACTCTCCAGCATTTCTGGGTATTGTCTGACGTTTCACGTTTTCCTTAATTTTATAATTATTGTTTGGTATTTTCATTCTGTGTTCAACACAATTATATAACAAAATTAAAGGATTCGTCACAATGAGATAAACAACGATTTTGTTTTAAACGGATCCTAAAGTGTGGCATTTAGTTTGCATGTTTCAATAAAATAAAGACATTTATTTTTCTGAGAGTGCTTCGTACCTAGCTCCTTTTTACTCCTCAATTCCCCAAGGGGATATAGTGGGGAGTGATGAACTCGCAATTTTTAAGTTTTTTTTATGCAGATTATCAACTTGTATCATGCTGAGATTGTGTTCCGAAAGATTCATCACAATGTATCTGTATGTGTGTATGCTGTGTACTATGTTCTATGTACGGCGTGTTCATTCTACATTATGTTTTATAGACTAATTGGATTTTTTTTTGAAATTGCATATGTGTATACATGGATTTACTCAGAATTCGGAGTGAAACATTATTTAGTGAGTGTGTGTGTCCCTTATAACTTTTGATCCGCTTGATTCACAAAGCTTTCAATTTTAGAAAGTATAGAAAATGTTTTACAAAACTTTTATACTCAGAATTTCGGATTTTTGTTTCAGTCAAGAGTTATCAACTTTTGAATTTTTAATATTTTCTTCCGTATACCTATCCCAAAAACCATAATGGCTAGACAGCTAAAAATTGGTATAAATATATACAAATACAAAATCTCAAATATTTTTTAAAGACCCAGAGTGTTTAAAATATTTTTTATAAATTTTATTTTTGACAAATTTATGTGTTGAAGTGCCTATATCTCCATTTAAAAAAAATATTCCACCAAAACACCTCAACTAGATAATTTAATTTTCTACATAAAATATGCATGTTGTAGTAGTAGATTTCAATTTTTTTTAAATACTCGTAAAAATTGAATTAGGTTATTTTTTAAGTACTTTACAACATATTTTTTTGTTTTTTTTATTGTTGGTGTAATTTTCAATTTTCCTGTATACTAATCCAAATAAATAAATAAAAAATTCTGGGTAGTAAAAAAGAACTGAACTATCCTATCCTGACATAGATGGTTTTGTATAGAAAACAAAGTATCTTAAAATATTCAATAATTTGGATTAAGGTACTTATATAAATGTAGGTTGGTACTTACATATTATCGCCATCGACTGTTGGATCACACGTGTTACATGCAACTAGTAAATTATAGTTTTGTATACAGCTTGGCAGTCACAGAATCATAATGTTTGAAATTTGTCTCTATAAAATATAATTCCGAAAGTAATACCTATAAATAATTGTGTATAAAATGTTTATTGTTATGTTATTGTGAAATTCAATTTTCTAAGCGAAGACATTATATTTTACCTTACTTTATAAATATATATTATTAACTCCATCGAAAGTTATATTAATTTTCTAAAAAATATATATATGATTATTTTCGGTTCTTCAGATTGTGGTTGACTGTGCGTTTGACTCTCAGTTTCGGGATGTTTACGGAATTAGCCGAATCACGAACTTCGGCAATCTGCGCAATGTAAAACTATCGCACGCAATCTCCGGCTTGCTGAGGTTTACAAAATGTTTGACATGACGAACTTCACCGCTTCTACTTTAGTACGTGAAGTGGGGTACAACTCGCTGAAAATGCTCAGTGCCTGCGGCCTTAAGGGGGCGCCTGCTGCCAACATACCTATTTTTTTCAATTTTATAATTTTATATTGCATCATTACTATAAAACGAATCATTTTCATCAAAAATAACTGAGATAATTTGGATATTAGATATTTATAAGAAATATTGGATATTAATTACCTACTTAGATATTTGGGTTTAAAAATAAAAATATTCCTTAACTATTTTGTTCTTGTAGAAAAATAATGGGCATACTCTAATTTTTCACATTTATCGTATACAGTTAAATGAGACACAGTTTAATTGTGTTTTCGGTCTGGATTTGTGAGTTGGGTGCATGGTAAATAATTATTTGACAAAGTAGGTACCTACCTGTTAGAGCTACATTAAATAAAAAAAATCTTAAAAAACTTTTTATAAGACGTAGAACAAAACATATATTTTTTAAGACAAAAATATCTGGAAAAATATGTCATGAAATTTGCATAAATGCTTAAGATAAAGCAATCAAACCTCAAAAACTTTTATTTCACAATGGCGCTGAATGGAAATAAAGTTTTTTTGCTAAATCTGTAGCATTAATGCAAATGTGGCGCCGCTGTATAACGACCACAGATGCACCTACTTATCTCTGCACAGCTGCAACGCGCACGCGCAAACCCTTACCGTCAGGAAGCCACGGCCATAGATCCTGCTCGTTATTCGTGTGCCAGTCGGCTAAGCGTCAACACTGTGTCCATTATTTATCTATATTCTTAAAATTAATATCGACCCAAAGATCGCGAACATCTGTAGTAAGTATATTTATAAAGTACTTGAACCAATAATAAAATTGTAAACCGAGTAAGTACACTTTTAATTATGAAACCCATCATCACTCAATTACTATTTAAAAAAATAATTGATTATCAAAATATATATTATATAGGTGTATGTTGTTGGGAGATTATTTGAACACGCAACATTAAATTAAATTATATTAAATACTTAATTAAATAAACCAAATCCACCATATGACCTCCTATACAAATATCAAAACATATTTTTCCAGATATTTTGGCCTATTTATTTAAAAAAAAAATATTGTGCTCTACGCTTAATCGTTCATTGAAAATTTAAAATAAGCGCCGTTTTAGATGGATCGATGGCAGAGCGACTAGCGCGCTGGGCTTGTAATCCAGTGGTCGCGAGTTCGAATCCTGCCTCGACCGATTTCGTTCACCTATAACAGTATTTGTGCATAATTTAGGGAATGTAGGAAGATGTAAATGCACTTGTGTAACAAGGACATATTATTCATTTTTTATACATATACTTCATATGTAGGTACTTGTTTAACAAGGACAAGCTGCCGATTGTTCAAGAAAAAATATAATATTTTGTAACACAAGCGAATTCCGTCTTTGTTCGAATAATTTTTATAGAAGCATATTAAATCAGAGACTTCACAGTTGAAATGTGTTTGTTGCAATCACGCCAGTTTTAATATATGCATTGTCCATTTCTCGTCGTTTGTTTCGATGTCTACTCGTCGAATGTACTCTAAACCCCAAAGGTAGGTGAGTTCGTGTCGAGTAAACCATTATTTAGATAATCGACTACATTATAACTAAATTCGTACCTTATCATTTTGTATTCACAAATTGATTGTCGAACAACGATTACTTAAGTGTCTACAACAGCAGATTTTATCTGACAATAATGATCCTATGTAGGTATATGAACCTATTAATCAATGCCAAACCGCAATCATTTGTTTGAATTTAATATACTTGAATGATATTAGGGCTGAACAAAATAAAAGAAAACGAGTGTGTTGTGGCCAACGCTAAACTCCTCACAAACAAGTCATTCTATAAAGTATTCAAATTTTGTATGGAAAATATTCAGCACCACCACAAGTATTTTCATGAAATGGGTAAGTTAAATTATTTTTTTATTTAAATATTTTATTATGAAAACTTGATAAATCTTCAATGCCATTTTATTAAAGTGATGTGCCTTTTTACCAATTTAAAAATAAAAAAAATCAAATTTTAAGTTTCCTGAGCTCGGGGTCACTTTGAAATATTTGAATTAAAAAAAAAATGAGAAGCACTATTCAGATATCCTTCAAAATATAATGGAGTATAAGTAAGTATCATATATACAAATTCGCAAAATTTGAAAAGAATCGAATGAGTACTTTAGTCCATAGTCGATTGAGTAAATTAAACTCGCCGTACATAGCACACAGCACATAGCACACACACACATATACATTGTGATGAAATTTTCAGAATAACATCACAGCATGATACTAGTTGATAATCTGCAATAAAAAATAGCCTTAAAAATTGCGAAATCATAACTCCCCACTATAGAGGTATGAAAAAGGTAACAAAAAAAGTCTGCCACCTGGGAGTGGTTGCGTTTACCAGTGCGCGTAGGTGAAAAGATTTTAACATTTATTCAGTACCTATAATTTGTACTTGTATTTTATTTGTAGCTCCGTCCGTTGGTGAAGAATGTAAATACGTTTACAGTAATAAGAAGAAAAAAATATTAGCCAGAAAACTTCACGGTTGTGCGCTGAAAAAATCACCAAGTTTCGATGTAATCAGTTGGATGGTATAACAGCACAAAATGAACTTACAAAGATACAAATGATACTTAAATCTGCAATTTTCCCTAGTAGAAACGGGATGCGCACTGGTTAACGCAACCACTACCAGGTGCCAGATTTAACTTTTTTCATACAAATATTCAATAAGGAAGGATATATAAAAAAAACTGCCATTAAAAATCTCTTACACTAGAAGGGACATTAATAATTGATTAGGTATATGTACATTGTACATATATCAGACACACTCACTCACTCTCACTCCGATGGCGCTACAGCCCATATCGAGCCTTGACCTCCTGTAACTTTTGCCTCCAACTAATTCTGTCCTCGGCTGCCGTCCTCCAGCCTGTCACCTGTAGGAGTTGCTCTGCATCACTCCTGACCTCATCCTCCCACCTTAGCCTGGGTCTTCCAACTCGTCTTCATCCACCTGGGTGTCCGTTCAGTATTCTTTTGGGGACGCGTGATTCTGGCATTCTTTGTACGTGTCCAGCCCATCTCAACCTAAGCAGTTTTAAATGCGTTGAGATGTTTGGGGCCTGATATATTTCGTACAGCTCGTCATTTGTGCGAATACGCCGTTGGTCTCCCTCTTTTACCGGTCCACAGATTCGACGGAGGATCTTTCTTTCAAAAATATCCAGCATCTCGGACATCCTTACTGTCAGTGTAAGCGCCTCACAACAATATGGCAGTACAGTACGTATAACTGTTTTGTGATTTTGGTTTTCCTGTGGACGCTACGTGACTTAAACACTGTCTGTAAGGAAAAACATGTTTTATTGGCTGCTGTTATTGGTTTTCTGATTTCTGCTGGATCCTCGTTACTCTCTGTTAGACTGGATCCCAGGTAGGTAAACTGATCCACCACTTCAAAGGTGTAATTATCTTTGTATTGGATAGTGCCTCTTGATCTGTGCGATGGGTTTCTGCTTTGTGTCATCATTTTTGCTTTATCCACATTTATTTGCAGTCGCACATCTCGTGCGGTTGTTTCCAAGGGATCAAAGACCTCATCAATGGCTGTTTTTGAGCGACCGATTATGTTGATGTCGTCAGCATATCTCAAGCGCATATTATATCAGGCACATCTTGTAGCAATATAAGTATATATATTCAATATACCTAAGTATATATTTATTTACATATCTACTGCTTTATAAAACGACTTATTTTTTTTTTTATTTTTATTTTTTTAATTTATTTGAAAAAATAAAAAAATAAAAATTATACCATTACTGTTTAACGAACGAAATCATCTTCATAATTAAATCTGTGTCATGGCTTTGTTTAACGACACCTCAAAAATCCATCACAATTCAAACACAGATCGTTTATTTTAATTTTCCATTAAAATTCCATTATGTGGCATTAACCGTTTGGTGTGAAAGAGGACCAGCTTAGTCGGTGCCATAAAAGTAGCGATCCAATATAATGATTGGCACCCCTGCTGACATTTTATTACCGCTAAACTCTCAACGCTGACTGACTTGGCGGTTCAAATTCAAAATACCCTTGTTTTTGTTGGTAAGACCACATCTATTATATTATAGACCACATACGAGTTTATCGATTTGACAGTCAATATTATATATGTATGAATAGATAGGCAGTTCATTTTCGTACGCCACTTCTAAGAGGACTTTATCAACAGTAAGATCACTGAATTGGGCTGTACAAAGATGCATACTTGAATCTGGTTCCAAACAGAGACGAATTGTACCATATTTTTATAAATTTTATAGTGGGCCTGCGCAGACGTTGTTCTGCCATAGATCGCCCTCTGTGTAGATTGAATTTTACATAGACCTTATTATATGAATTGATCTGACATTGACCCCCTTCTATGTAGATCGAATTTTATACAGACCTCATTATTTGAATTGATATGACATTGACCGCCTTCTATGTAGATCGAATTGTACATAGACCTCATTATATGCCATTGACATTTAGATCTCATGTGTAACATGCAACTAGTACCTACTTACTGTTTTATATTTCAGGTAGTAGCATTACAAAACTAAGTTTCAATCAAAGTATTATAAAATTATGTGAAAATGTAGTGTGTTACATAATATAATATTATGTAGGTATGTGCAAATGAAGTGTGTATAGTCGGATAACAATATTAGGTCCAAGAACTGGAATCGCAGCAGGTACTTCTTGGAGACCGACATACATTATTTTGTGATTAAATCCCGAGTTTCCAAATCAGAGTAACTCATTTTATTCCTATTGGACGTAGTACACGCGTGGAAGCTTTTTTTTAACTAAAATAAACGAAAAACGTGTATTTTTTTAATAAGTTGAAAACAAATTACGAGTTTTTGACATTGAAACTCCCAGAAGGGCCACAGTTAACCCACGGAACGGCTTTTGGAATTGCCTCCTTGGCAGGTCGTTCCAGTTTCCGTTAGGTGTATTTATGTGAAGTTCGCACGAGAGAGGAGGTATGTTCACAATGTGTGTGTGTGTGAGTTTCACTAACAAGATGACTGATTGCCATAACGGAAAGTTGTAAAGAAGTCAATTTTGAGACTGCCTGTCAGAAGTTGAAATATTAACGAGAAAAATATGATAGCGCTTACGTGGTTTTCGGTGTAATGGAAAATTAAGAGCCGTGAATTATTTTAGATTTCATACGCTAGACTCCTTCTTCTTTCAAAGAAAGAAGAAGGAGTCTAGCGTGGGCCGCCTTTGGTAAACTCTCTTATATCCTCAAGTCTCCGAAATACGCCAATCGTCTTAAAAAAAAGTCTTCGACGCTTGCGTTCTCCCGGTACTGACGTATGGCTGTGAAACTCTAGTGTTTACAAGTAGAATGCTGCATAGTCTCGCAGTAACACAGAGAGCCATGGAAAGGAGAATGCTGGGTATTTCGTTAAGAGACAGAAAAACTAACTTGTAGATAAGAGAAAAAACCAAAGTAACCGACTTTGTCCAAAACGTTGCAAACCACAACTATTCTATTCGACGGGGAAGGGGCCGTCCCCCGGCAACTTGGTGGTCTAGCATTCAAAAGGAACAGGGGGACAGCATCGATACCTTAACGACCCAGGACAGAGTATCCTAGCGATTACGTACCAGGAGAGCTGACCCCGACTAAGACGGGAAAAGGGCAAAAAAGAAAAAGAAGAAGAATCTGAACCTATAGATGTAAACCAGTGGCGATCTTAGGACCTTTGGGCCACGAAACCGGAACAACGAAAATTGGGATATATGATTTTTTGCTAGCGAACGCGTATACAAAAACGTAATATATGTGATCTAATACGATAATACGAGCAAAAAAAAAAGTTTCATACTATTTGAGTATAAAACGAACCACTAAAACATAATATAATTTTTAATCTTTTTGTTACATACCTACATAATATATTAAAGTATTTTTATAAGTTAATCAATAAAACTGGATATATTGTCTTTCCCATTATTTGCAAAAGACAAGGAAACACTAAACAATAAAGTTTCATATTAAGACAAGATCTATTTCAATGATATGAAAGTGAGTAAATTTGTTGTTTTCCTAAAGAATGAAATGAAACTAAAGAACTAAAATGATTGTTGGTACCTACATAGATTGGTAAAGTTTTATAAAATTCGATAAAAATCCTGTGCAATTCCAAACGGTCTCTTCATTGGAAAAAAATATGCGATTCCAGCACAAAAGTTTCGTGAGTAGGAACGACTCATTTGGTTTAATAAACCGATCAAATAATACACGGAGCAGCAGAAATAATTCCCCAATTTGAAGGGCTATTAAAAAAATACGTAATAGATTTTAGTCAAACTTTTATTATACCATAATAAGAATTATCATTGCCATTTATTGTAAACAAAATATCTAAATGATTACAGTTTCAGTTACTTAAAAATAATATCACTTAAATAGCGACCGTCATTGTCTATACACGACTGAAGCCTCGGAGATTGAAAGTACACGGAGCGGCAGAAATAAATCCTGAATTTCTCACCGTCGTAGCTCAGCGCTAGTGGTAGTAGGTGAGTCCGGACTGAAGAGTAAAGTCTACAAAAACAAACCGAGGACAACCGACGAACTTAAAGCTGCTATCCGACACGAAATCGCGGAAATTCCACAAGAGATGACGAGGAGAGTAATGCGCAATTTCCGAGTGAGGCTTCAGTCGTGTATAGGCAATGACGGTCGCCATTTAAGTGATAGGTATTATTTTTAAGTAACTGAAACTTTAATCATTTAGATATTATGTTTACAATAAATGGCAATGATTATTCTTATTGTGGTATAATAAAACTTTGACTAAAATCTACTACGTATTTTTTTAATAGCCCTTCAAATTGGGGAGTTATTTCTGCCGCTCACTGTATAACGTTTATGAGACTTCATAAGTAAGATTCAAATTATGTTTTTATCTGAAATTAGTACTAATAAGTACACAACCGCTTAACTAATAACGATTTATAATATTTGGACAGTCGCACACAATACTGCTGTTCTTTATATTGCAATTTACGCCTGATTTTTTTATGTATTTTTTTAATAATTTATTTATTTATTCATCTTTCTGTATATAATATAAACATATTGTACATTGGCAGGCTTATTGCCATTAGGCAATTTCTTCCAATCAACCAGAGTTATTACATTTGTAAAGGAATGTCCGGCTTTTCGTGTTACACATTAAATTCGCTCCTGATGTAAATAAAACATGTTGGGCCTTACTTACTATTTATAATACGGGTTTAATCCAATGCTAAGTCAGTTTTGGCCATACAAAAAACTGGGTAAGTATCAGCTTAAACCTAAATTACAAATAGTAAGTAAGGCCCAATGGGTCTTACTTACTATTTATAATACGAGTTTAATCCAATGCTAAGTCAGTTTTGGCCATACAAAAAATTGGGTAAGTATCAGCTTAAACCTAAATTACAAATAGTAAGTAAGGCCCATTATATATAACCCATCACGTAATGTTGATTTCCAAAATCTTCCGTCTTTGCAGACATTGGTCGTATTTTCAAATTAAATCACTGTTTAATACACAAAAAATTGTATGTTTTATTTTTTATATTTCTATTTAGACTGGAAAAGGATATAGAAAGAAGGGTAACGGCAGCAAATAGGGTGAACGGTGCATTAAGAACAATAATGGCCGACCCAATTATCTCAAGGCCAGCAAAGCTCGCTGTGCACAATGCAATAGTACTTAGTACCAACATTAATGTATGCAAGTGAGACAGAAGACGCATGACAGTAAAATTAACGCTATGGAAATGAGGTCCCTAAGACGAATGTGTGGTAGAACGATCTATGATAGGATAAGGAATGTGGACATCAGACGAGAATATAAGATTGAAAGAGATATTGTGAGTAGAATGAAAGTAAATACACTACGATGGTTCGGACATGTGGAGTGAATGAACGATGAGCGCCTGACAAAGAAAGTATACAAGGCTGAAAAGAGTGGAATGAGAGGTCGTGGCCGCCCAGAAATAGTTGGCATGATCATATAAATGAGATTTTGAAAGATGGTAATATACGAAGTCTGAATAATAAGAGAGCATGTATGACGCGATGATGTAAATGAGGCAAAACATGTATGTCAAGATAGAGGTGTCTGGCGTTCGGTCATCTCTGCTTACCCCAAGTAGGGATACGGCGTGATGGTATGTATGTTTTGCCAAATAATGATCAATGTGTAAATCAACAACAAACACAATGAATAAGCTTGAATTGGGAATATCATACTGATTCAGAAACTAAAAATATAAATAACCAGACCCTGAAACTGATATAAACTACTATGTTGCGTTCGAATTATTTGTATTAATTCTTACGCAATAATACCTACTTATAAAATGTTCGCAGTGGGTTTTTATTTTTCTTAGGGCAAGATAATAATTTACTGCTCACATTGTGTCGAAATAATTCTTTCAAAACTATAGAATGCATTTCATTTATATTTTAAAATGTCCAACTGAATAGATCTCCTGATTTATTGCATTTCTATAGTCATGTAACAACTGCAAATCCATTAAGCACCATTCTTTCTAAAGATATAGCCAACATGTGCATCCTTCTTTGTCTTAAAATGCAACAAAAGAACATACCTAATATTTGAAACGGAAGACAACCAATTCACATTTTTTTACAAGTCTCCAAAACGTCTAGTAATAAGATATATTGCCCGGTCGAGGCTGACTTTCTAAACACATGTTGGGTTGGTCTACGCCAGGGTATTTCATACTTAACACGCCCCAACCAAGATTGTAATTGGTTGTTATCTCGAGGACAATAAAGGACAAACAATGGTGTCCTTAGGACAGCCTACTCGTAGTGACCAATGATCGAGGCTCTGACCACCTCCTACAAAATTCGATAGGAAGACGTTTCGAGAGTTGAAGACAGTCAGTCATGAGTAGGTAAACTGGAGTCCACCAGTGGAGTCAGTCCACAGACAGATGAATAGTTCTCATCGCCTTGTTCAAAAAAAAATTAAATTCAGTTTGTGTAGCAAGTGACGGACGGGCATCTGTGCCTCGGCAGATGTCTCCTACCTGCCTAAGTTAAAAGTATTAAAGACAATTTAAATATACAGCGCACACTATCAGTGTTATTTTTTTTCGTCTTAATTTTCTTACATTGTTTTAAAAAGTAGACACCATAATTACAACGCGTCGCGACGTCAACATTCACACCACGGGCAGAGCAATCGAGCAACACAACCGGCGATACCTACTTTCGGATCCCTAGCGCGCCTCTACCTTGCATATGTATATTTCACGGCCGCTAGACTCCTCATCCAGAGCCCAGCGACTCCTGCCTTAGAGTCCAGCGCTCCACTGAGACAACTGAATGTCTCTGGACGTCCCGGCGAAGCTTACAGCGACTGCCTCCTCGCAAGTCCAGCTTCACGGAGCCCCTGCTCCAATCCGACGTCCTCCACGATGTCAGCAACCCCTGCCTGCGAGTCTGCTGCATCCACGACGAGCCAAAGCCGCTCGTATCTCATCGCCTCACCACAACACGAGCCAAAGCCGCTCGTCTCTCGCCTCAACATCCTGCCACGCGAGCCAAAGCCGCTTGCACCATCTGCCAAGCCGACGTCGCTCGACCAGCGCCTCATCTCAGCACCAAACAAAATCACTCGCCTTAACACGCACCCACTACACAAAGCACCGACGTCTCAATATTTTTACTGCTTTCATTTTTTTTTGTACTTAGTTTTAAGGTTACTAACCCAGTTGCATAATTTTTTTTACAATATACATGACCCCTGGTCATATTTAAAATAACCTATTAAGTATGTGTTTTATTCCTCCACAACTCTCACCAACAATTACTAACTGTATTGTGTAAAACAACTTAATACCCTCCTACAATTATTATTATTCTTTTCTCTCTTAAATATTTTTTTCTTCTTAAATAATTAAAATTAAACTATATAATAATTTTTTTTTTAAATTACTAAAGGGGGTGTATTAAATGGCCCCAATCAACGTGGGGCCTTGGCTGATTTGTTTATCAGCGGACGCACGCCCTGAGATGTCAATTACCTACTCAATATCCTGTTTTACACAATACCTACTCACATATCAGATTAATTGTTGGTCGAGGTGGAGGAATGAAAATTGTCTATTTAAATGTGTAAATTGTTGAGGTATTCGGTTTAATTTTTATCGGTTTTCTTAGTCTTATTATTTTGAACACGATTTTATTTGACCTGCGGTAATTATCGGTATTACATAGTGTTGCATTTTTATTGTAATCGGATTTAAATTAACGTGCTTTCTTTATCGGGGTGATCTATCTAAAATTGTATTTATCATGATTCTAGTGTTTAACTTGCTTTATTTATCGGGATGCTAAATTTTAATTAATTTTATCGTGATGTTATATTACCTACTTGCTTTATTAGCCGATATTCTATGTAACTACTCGAAATTATATTCTCATTGATTTTGTTTACTCTTGCCTTTTTCACAAATGTAGACGCATTGAAAATCTCGATACGAATTGAATAGAGAAACCTCTTCAAATATCGTAGAAATGATATTAGATAATTTTTATGCAAAAATTTTTTAAGCTTGTGTTTCCCTTAAACACAGGTTGTAGGGTCCCGAGGGATCTTTACGATATAGTTTTCTGTAAATAAACATGTAAATATTAGTTTTAAGTATAATAATAAGTTAGGCTTTAATCATAATTAATTTTAAGTGTTTTAGGATCTAGGAAAATTAGAAAAAAATATTATTACGAATTGAATTATCTTAACATCATTTCTGAACCAAATATTCGCGTAAAACTCTAAACTACCAAATATGTATTCGCAAACTTCAAACGACTTCATGCAGATCTTTGCCAACGCCGCCAACGGCACGCGACATCGCAATAATTACAAGAGTAAACTATACCTACCTATGAAAGATGCGAAATTATTCCTTGATTTTACTTACGGTTATTATTTTAATTGTGATATAGAACTTTGTACATTTTAATTTTAAAATCGCTTGTCGAGAATAATGGGCACTTGTTTCCGCAATATTGAGGGAATAAAACTCATTGTTGAGTAGGTATATGCTGTCGCATATTGCCTTTCTGGTACGTTACGGTAAATTGGTGGACACTTGGACTGGTGTCCCCTGTTCAAATCTCGGGTAAGGTAGTGTAGATGGATGTCGCACGTTCCGAAATATGACATTTTGGGTCTTTCTCTAGAGGCGAATCACCACACGTCGATACAATGAGCTTTATTATATATTTAATCATGCGGTTCAAGCATACCATATCGTAATATTCTATATAAATAATGTTACCAACCCTTTTCTCTTTATAATAACATCACGATTATACATACCTAACTATTCGTAAGATCGTATATGATATCAATGTTTTGTGTAGCAGACCAATGATCTTGAACGTTCTCATTAGGATAATATTTAATGTAGTGCAATTTTTTTTCCATACCGAATACCTCACAATATATAGTGTTCCTTATTTTGTTAATTTTAGATTATAAGCTAGATTTAATTGGCAATCCTAAATAGATTGCCTGGCGCCCAGCAATCAAAATCATTCTTAATCAACAATCAAATCATTCTTAATCAACAATCAAATCATTCTTAATCAACAATCAAATCATTCTTAATACAATCAAATCATGCTTAATCTCATCTACATGCACATCATCTCATTTGAAACATATTTTCATGGTATCACAATAATGTTCATATTCATTTTATTTGAAGAGTAATTATTTCGACAACCACAGTGGGGGAGTTTGTTGCGTTCGAATTATTTGTATTAATTCTTACGCAATAATACCTACTTATAAAATGTTCGCAGTGGGTTTTTATTTTTCTTAGGGCAAGATAATAATTTACTGCTCACATTGTGTCGAAATAATTCTTTCAAAACTATAGAATGCATTTCATTTATATTTTAAAATGTCCAACTGAATAGATCTCCTGATTTATTGCATTTCTATAGTCATGTAACAACTGCAAATCCATTAAGCACCATTCTTTCTAAAGATATAGCCAACATGTGCATCCTTCTTTGTCTTAAAATGCAACAAAAGAACATACCTAATATTTGAAACGGAAGACAACCAATTCACATTTTTTTACAAGTCTCCAAAACGTCTAGTAATAAGATATATTGCCCGGTCGAGGCTGACTTTCTAAACACATGTTGGGTTGGTCTACGCCAGGGTATTTCATACTTAACACGCCCCAACCAAGATTGTAATTGGTTGTTATCTCGAGGACAATAAAGGACAAACAATGGTGTCCTTAGGACAGCCTACTCGTAGTGACCAATGATCGAGGCTCTGACCACCTCCTACAAAATTCGATAGGAAGACGTTTCGAGAGTTGAAGACAGTCAGTCATGAGTAGGTAAACTGGAGTCCACCAGTGGAGTCAGTCCACAGACAGATGAATAGTTCTCATCGCCTTGTTCAAAAAAAAATTAAATTCAGTTTGTGTAGCAAGTGACGGACGGGCATCTGTGCCTCGGCAGATGTCTCCTACCTGCCTAAGTTAAAAGTATTAAAGACAATTTAAATATACAGCGCACACTATCAGTGTTATTTTTTTTCGTCTTAATTTTCTTACATTGTTTTAAAAAGTAGACACCATAATTACAACGCGTCGCGACGTCAACATTCACACCACGGGCAGAGCAATCGAGCAACACAACCGGCGATACCTACTTTCGGATCCCTAGCGCGCCTCTACCTTGCATATGTATATTTCACGGCCGCTAGACTCCTCATCCAGAGCCCAGCGACTCCTGCCTTAGAGTCCAGCGCTCCACTGAGACAACTGAATGTCTCTGGACGTCCCGGCGAAGCTTACAGCGACTGCCTCCTCGCAAGTCCAGCTTCACGGAGCCCCTGCTCCAATCCGACGTCCTCCACGATGTCAGCAACCCCTGCCTGCGAGTCTGCTGCATCCACGACGAGCCAAAGCCGCTCGTATCTCATCGCCTCACCACAACACGAGCCAAAGCCGCTCGTCTCTCGCCTCAACATCCTGCCACGCGAGCCAAAGCCGCTTGCACCATCTGCCAAGCCGACGTCGCTCGACCAGCGCCTCATCTCAGCACCAAACAAAATCACTCGCCTTAACACGCACCCACTACACAAAGCACCGACGTCTCAATATTTTTACTGCTTTCATTTTTTTTTGTACTTAGTTTTAAGGTTACTAACCCAGTTGCATAATTTTTTTTACAATATACATGACCCCTGGTCATATTTAAAATAACCTATTAAGTATGTGTTTTATTCCTCCACAACTCTCACCAACAATTACTAACTGTATTGTGTAAAACAACTTAATACCCTCCTACAATTATTATTATTCTTTTCTCTCTTAAATATTTTTTTCTTCTTAAATAATTAAAATTAAACTATATAATAATTTTTTTTTTAAATTACTAAAGGGGGTGTATTAAATGGCCCCAATCAACGTGGGGCCTTGGCTGATTTGTTTATCAGCGGACGCACGCCCTGAGATGTCAATTACCTACTCAATATCCTGTTTTACACAATACCTACTCACATATCAGATTAATTGTTGGTCGAGGTGGAGGAATGAAAATTGTCTATTTAAATGTGTAAATTGTTGAGGTATTCGGTTTAATTTTTATCGGTTTTCTTAGTCTTATTATTTTGAACACGATTTTATTTGACCTGCGGTAATTATCGGTATTACATAGTGTTGCATTTTTATTGTAATCGGATTTAAATTAACGTGCTTTCTTTATCGGGGTGATCTATCTAAAATTGTATTTATCATGATTCTAGTGTTTAACTTGCTTTATTTATCGGGATGCTAAATTTTAATTAATTTTATCGTGATGTTATATTACCTACTTGCTTTATTAGCCGATATTCTATGTAACTACTCGAAATTATATTCTCATTGATTTTGTTTACTCTTGCCTTTTTCACAAATGTAGACGCATTGAAAATCTCGATACGAATTGAATAGAGAAACCTCTTCAAATATCGTAGAAATGATATTAGATAATTTTTATGCAAAAATTTTTTAAGCTTGTGTTTCCCTTAAACACAGGTTGTAGGGTCCCGAGGGATCTTTACGATATAGTTTTCTGTAAATAAACATGTAAATATTAGTTTTAAGTATAATAATAAGTTAGGCTTTAATCATAATTAATTTTAAGTGTTTTAGGATCTAGGAAAATTAGAAAAAAATATTATTACGAATTGAATTATCTTAACATCATTTCTGAACCAAATATTCGCGTAAAACTCTAAACTACCAAATATGTATTCGCAAACTTCAAACGACTTCATGCAGATCTTTGCCAACGCCGCCAACGGCACGCGACATCGCAATAATTACAAGAGTAAACTATACCTACCTATGAAAGATGCGAAATTATTCCTTGATTTTACTTACGGTTATTATTTTAATTGTGATATAGAACTTTGTACATTTTAATTTTAAAATCGCTTGTCGAGAATAATGGGCACTTGTTTCCGCAATATTGAGGGAATAAAACTCATTGTTGAGTAGGTATATGCTGTCGCATATTGCCTTTCTGGTACGTTACGGTAAATTGGTGGACACTTGGACTGGTGTCCCCTGTTCAAATCTCGGGTAAGGTAGTGTAGATGGATGTCGCACGTTCCGAAATATGACATTTTGGGTCTTTCTCTAGAGGCGAATCACCACACGTCGATACAATGAGCTTTATTATATATTTAATCATGCGGTTCAAGCATACCATATCGTAATATTCTATATAAATAATGTTACCAACCCTTTTCTCTTTATAATAACATCACGATTATACATACCTAACTATTCGTAAGATCGTATATGATATCAATGTTTTGTGTAGCAGACCAATGATCTTGAACGTTCTCATTAGGATAATATTTAATGTAGTGCAATTTTTTTTCCATACCGAATACCTCACAATATATAGTGTTCCTTATTTTGTTAATTTTAGATTATAAGCTAGATTTAATTGGCAATCCTAAATAGATTGCCTGGCGCCCAGCAATCAAAATCATTCTTAATCAACAATCAAATCATTCTTAATCAACAATCAAATCATTCTTAATCAACAATCAAATCATTCTTAATACAATCAAATCATGCTTAATCTCATCTACATGCACATCATCTCATTTGAAACATATTTTCATGGTATCACAATAATGTTCATATTCATTTTATTTGAAGAGTAATTATTTCGACAACCACAGTGGGGGAGTTTGTTGCGTTCGAATTATTTGTATTAATTCTTACGCAATAATACCTACTTATAAAATGTTCGCAGTGGGTTTTTATTTTTCTTAGGGCAAGATAATAATTTACTGCTCACATTGTGTCGAAATAATTCTTTCAAAACTATAGAATGCATTTCATTTATATTTTAAAATGTCCAACTGAATAGATCTCCTGATTTATTGCATTTCTATAGTCATGTAACAACTGCAAATCCATTAAGCACCATTCTTTCTAAAGATATAGCCAACATGTGCATCCTTCTTTGTCTTAAAATGCAACAAAAGAACATACCTAATATTTGAAACGGAAGACAACCAATTCACATTTTTTTACAAGTCTCCAAAACGTCTAGTAATAAGATATATTGCCCGGTCGAGGCTGACTTTCTAAACACATGTTGGGTTGGTCTACGCCAGGGTATTTCATACTTAACACGCCCCAACCAAGATTGTAATTGGTTGTTATCTCGAGGACAATAAAGGACAAACAATGGTGTCCTTAGGACAGCCTACTCGTAGTGACCAATGATCGAGGCTCTGACCACCTCCTACAAAATTCGATAGGAAGACGTTTCGAGAGTTGAAGACAGTCAGTCATGAGTAGGTAAACTGGAGTCCACCAGTGGAGTCAGTCCACAGACAGATGAATAGTTCTCATCGCCTTGTTCAAAAAAAAATTAAATTCAGTTTGTGTAGCAAGTGACGGACGGGCATCTGTGCCTCGGCAGATGTCTCCTACCTGCCTAAGTTAAAAGTATTAAAGACAATTTAAATATACAGCGCACACTATCAGTGTTATTTTTTTTCGTCTTAATTTTCTTACATTGTTTTAAAAAGTAGACACCATAATTACAACGCGTCGCGACGTCAACATTCACACCACGGGCAGAGCAATCGAGCAACACAACCGGCGATACCTACTTTCGGATCCCTAGCGCGCCTCTACCTTGCATATGTATATTTCACGGCCGCTAGACTCCTCATCCAGAGCCCAGCGACTCCTGCCTTAGAGTCCAGCGCTCCACTGAGACAACTGAATGTCTCTGGACGTCCCGGCGAAGCTTACAGCGACTGCCTCCTCGCAAGTCCAGCTTCACGGAGCCCCTGCTCCAATCCGACGTCCTCCACGATGTCAGCAACCCCTGCCTGCGAGTCTGCTGCATCCACGACGAGCCAAAGCCGCTCGTATCTCATCGCCTCACCACAACACGAGCCAAAGCCGCTCGTCTCTCGCCTCAACATCCTGCCACGCGAGCCAAAGCCGCTTGCACCATCTGCCAAGCCGACGTCGCTCGACCAGCGCCTCATCTCAGCACCAAACAAAATCACTCGCCTTAACACGCACCCACTACACAAAGCACCGACGTCTCAATATTTTTACTGCTTTCATTTTTTTTTGTACTTAGTTTTAAGGTTACTAACCCAGTTGCATAATTTTTTTTACAATATACATGACCCCTGGTCATATTTAAAATAACCTATTAAGTATGTGTTTTATTCCTCCACAACTCTCACCAACAATTACTAACTGTATTGTGTAAAACAACTTAATACCCTCCTACAATTATTATTATTCTTTTCTCTCTTAAATATTTTTTTCTTCTTAAATAATTAAAATTAAACTATATAATAATTTTTTTTTTAAATTACTAAAGGGGGTGTATTAAATGGCCCCAATCAACGTGGGGCCTTGGCTGATTTGTTTATCAGCGGACGCACGCCCTGAGATGTCAATTACCTACTCAATATCCTGTTTTACACAATACCTACTCACATATCAGATTAATTGTTGGTCGAGGTGGAGGAATGAAAATTGTCTATTTAAATGTGTAAATTGTTGAGGTATTCGGTTTAATTTTTATCGGTTTTCTTAGTCTTATTATTTTGAACACGATTTTATTTGACCTGCGGTAATTATCGGTATTACATAGTGTTGCATTTTTATTGTAATCGGATTTAAATTAACGTGCTTTCTTTATCGGGGTGATCTATCTAAAATTGTATTTATCATGATTCTAGTGTTTAACTTGCTTTATTTATCGGGATGCTAAATTTTAATTAATTTTATCGTGATGTTATATTACCTACTTGCTTTATTAGCCGATATTCTATGTAACTACTCGAAATTATATTCTCATTGATTTTGTTTACTCTTGCCTTTTTCACAAATGTAGACGCATTGAAAATCTCGATACGAATTGAATAGAGAAACCTCTTCAAATATCGTAGAAATGATATTAGATAATTTTTATGCAAAAATTTTTTAAGCTTGTGTTTCCCTTAAACACAGGTTGTAGGGTCCCGAGGGATCTTTACGATATAGTTTTCTGTAAATAAACATGTAAATATTAGTTTTAAGTATAATAATAAGTTAGGCTTTAATCATAATTAATTTTAAGTGTTTTAGGATCTAGGAAAATTAGAAAAAAATATTATTACGAATTGAATTATCTTAACATCATTTCTGAACCAAATATTCGCGTAAAACTCTAAACTACCAAATATGTATTCGCAAACTTCAAACGACTTCATGCAGATCTTTGCCAACGCCGCCAACGGCACGCGACATCGCAATAATTACAAGAGTAAACTATACCTACCTATGAAAGATGCGAAATTATTCCTTGATTTTACTTACGGTTATTATTTTAATTGTGATATAGAACTTTGTACATTTTAATTTTAAAATCGCTTGTCGAGAATAATGGGCACTTGTTTCCGCAATATTGAGGGAATAAAACTCATTGTTGAGTAGGTATATGCTGTCGCATATTGCCTTTCTGGTACGTTACGGTAAATTGGTGGACACTTGGACTGGTGTCCCCTGTTCAAATCTCGGGTAAGGTAGTGTAGATGGATGTCGCACGTTCCGAAATATGACATTTTGGGTCTTTCTCTAGAGGCGAATCACCACACGTCGATACAATGAGCTTTATTATATATTTAATCATGCGGTTCAAGCATACCATATCGTAATATTCTATATAAATAATGTTACCAACCCTTTTCTCTTTATAATAACATCACGATTATACATACCTAACTATTCGTAAGATCGTATATGATATCAATGTTTTGTGTAGCAGACCAATGATCTTGAACGTTCTCATTAGGATAATATTTAATGTAGTGCAATTTTTTTTCCATACCGAATACCTCACAATATATAGTGTTCCTTATTTTGTTAATTTTAGATTATAAGCTAGATTTAATTGGCAATCCTAAATAGATTGCCTGGCGCCCAGCAATCAAAATCATTCTTAATCAACAATCAAATCATTCTTAATCAACAATCAAATCATTCTTAATCAACAATCAAATCATTCTTAATACAATCAAATCATGCTTAATCTCATCTACATGCACATCATCTCATTTGAAACATATTTTCATGGTATCACAATAATGTTCATATTCATTTTATTTGAAGAGTAATTATTTCGACAACCACAGTGGGGGAGTTTGTTGCGTTCGAATTATTTGTATTAATTCTTACGCAATAATACCTACTTATAAAATGTTCGCAGTGGGTTTTTATTTTTCTTAGGGCAAGATAATAATTTACTGCTCACATTGTGTCGAAATAATTCTTTCAAAACTATAGAATGCATTTCATTTATATTTTAAAATGTCCAACTGAATAGATCTCCTGATTTATTGCATTTCTATAGTCATGTAACAACTGCAAATCCATTAAGCACCATTCTTTCTAAAGATATAGCCAACATGTGCATCCTTCTTTGTCTTAAAATGCAACAAAAGAACATACCTAATATTTGAAACGGAAGACAACCAATTCACATTTTTTTACAAGTCTCCAAAACGTCTAGTAATAAGATATATTGCCCGGTCGAGGCTGACTTTCTAAACACATGTTGGGTTGGTCTACGCCAGGGTATTTCATACTTAACACGCCCCAACCAAGATTGTAATTGGTTGTTATCTCGAGGACAATAAAGGACAAACAATGGTGTCCTTAGGACAGCCTACTCGTAGTGACCAATGATCGAGGCTCTGACCACCTCCTACAAAATTCGATAGGAAGACGTTTCGAGAGTTGAAGACAGTCAGTCATGAGTAGGTAAACTGGAGTCCACCAGTGGAGTCAGTCCACAGACAGATGAATAGTTCTCATCGCCTTGTTCAAAAAAAAATTAAATTCAGTTTGTGTAGCAAGTGACGGACGGGCATCTGTGCCTCGGCAGATGTCTCCTACCTGCCTAAGTTAAAAGTATTAAAGACAATTTAAATATACAGCGCACACTATCAGTGTTATTTTTTTTCGTCTTAATTTTCTTACATTGTTTTAAAAAGTAGACACCATAATTACAACGCGTCGCGACGTCAACATTCACACCACGGGCAGAGCAATCGAGCAACACAACCGGCGATACCTACTTTCGGATCCCTAGCGCGCCTCTACCTTGCATATGTATATTTCACGGCCGCTAGACTCCTCATCCAGAGCCCAGCGACTCCTGCCTTAGAGTCCAGCGCTCCACTGAGACAACTGAATGTCTCTGGACGTCCCGGCGAAGCTTACAGCGACTGCCTCCTCGCAAGTCCAGCTTCACGGAGCCCCTGCTCCAATCCGACGTCCTCCACGATGTCAGCAACCCCTGCCTGCGAGTCTGCTGCATCCACGACGAGCCAAAGCCGCTCGTATCTCATCGCCTCACCACAACACGAGCCAAAGCCGCTCGTCTCTCGCCTCAACATCCTGCCACGCGAGCCAAAGCCGCTTGCACCATCTGCCAAGCCGACGTCGCTCGACCAGCGCCTCATCTCAGCACCAAACAAAATCACTCGCCTTAACACGCACCCACTACACAAAGCACCGACGTCTCAATATTTTTACTGCTTTCATTTTTTTTTGTACTTAGTTTTAAGGTTACTAACCCAGTTGCATAATTTTTTTTACAATATACATGACCCCTGGTCATATTTAAAATAACCTATTAAGTATGTGTTTTATTCCTCCACAACTCTCACCAACAATTACTAACTGTATTGTGTAAAACAACTTAATACCCTCCTACAATTATTATTATTCTTTTCTCTCTTAAATATTTTTTTCTTCTTAAATAATTAAAATTAAACTATATAATAATTTTTTTTTTAAATTACTAAAGGGGGTGTATTAACTACACATCAAAATAAGCGAGTTAAAAAAATAAAAGTATTTATTAAACAAAGAATATGGTACCTATTTATGAGATCCTCATAAATTAATTTGTTGACCTATGTAGTTTGTGAGATGAAAGACGTACATGAACCACCATAAATAAAAAAAATCTGGGATCAGAACAGAAGAAGGCGGTTATAACAGCAGACAAAGAAATCTCTCTCGAGGAAACAGGAAGTATTCCTATATTATTTAATAAACGTTTAATTCAATATTTTATTGTTATGCAAAAGCTTTAAAAATAAACAATTCTCTGTGTGGGTAATCCCATAATGGAAAATAGACGCGATATATTTTTAAGGTAAGTAAATAAAAAAAAATAAAGTTCTAAGCCGTTACCGTTTTCATTGTGAGCAGAACTTTCGCAGGTAAAACATTCTTGACGTATAGCATACTTGTTCGTATTTCCCATGGGAAGACTAGTGTATTCATATTATTTGATTATTTATTCTTTTTTCATAACAAAATCGCTTTGACACAAGTGATAATGTATTTTGAAATATATTTTACTCGTGTTTTAACTCCCATGCCTCCGTTTGTAACAAAATACTCAATAATATTCAACTCCATATAATATGTAAGATTATAATTATATTATTTAGATAAAATTCATTGGAACATATAATGCTCATTCATAAAATTTATAAACTCCCTTAAAATGTGCAGATCTATAAAAATCATGACTTAATTGCTAGTTTTTATAAGGTAAATAAAAAAGTACTCAAAAAATGTTGATATTTTATATGTTTGTATTTGTGTTATTGAAGTTATCTTAAATATCAATCGTCTTTATTTGTAATATTAGTTATTTCCTTTTTTACTTTTGTTTCTCTGGTTTTAAAACACTGGTTACATTAAAAAGAACTTGCTCGTTTATTGCACACGGTGCAACGAAGTCATTTTACATTGTAAAATGTTTTGAAATACAAAAGCTATGAAGCTGTAATGGCATACTTGTACCTAATGATATTTACTTTAAGTTATAACAGAAAAATATTTAAATTCTATTGTTTCATGACTATATTGTGAGTTTAAAATGAAATTATTTCAAAATAATGATGGTAGGTACTTATGTATAATTGTGTAGGGATATTAGCGATTATTTGCAGCCTATGG
Organism: Molanna angustata; assembly: GCA_963576475.1. Lineage (NCBI taxonomy): Eukaryota > Metazoa > Arthropoda > Insecta > Trichoptera > Molannidae > Molanna > Molanna angustata. The sequence continues at coordinate 17,933,072 of OY754978.1, read as the reverse complement.
CCAGCTAATTTTCATGTTACAATTTTCAATCACTACTTAGTAGGTATTTTCAGTCCAGTGAACTCATTTTGTAAGGAATATATTATTTTCCTTACAAAATGAGTTAACTTATTTTCAATGAACGTGCCACCAAATTTAAATCTTTTTTATAGGAGAACATTGCCCCTTTAAGGCCTTCATCATATACATACCTATTATAATGTTATTTTGACTTTATGTGAGAAGCTTGTTATAACAGAATTCAATGACCTATAATGATGATATTTATATCAAATATAGTACCTATGTTATATGAGAAAATTGAGATATGAAATTAATAATACTGGGTGTATCATCATTTTCATTGACTTTTAAAATTACATTATTATTAACCAATAATTTTTATTTGTATTTAAGAAATTATTTGTTTCCGTATTTTTTGTCTAGTAATTTTGTCATTTCGGAAGTTTATAAGAAAGTTTTTGTCTACTTAATGTATTTTTCACTTTCGTTGAGATTATTATCGTTAAATATCTAGTGATCGAAATAACATTACATAGCTCATTGTGTACGTTTTGCTGAGTTAGATAAAATGGTGAATTATTTGGCATGCCTTACACATAATATAATTATATTGTATACATAAGTTCATTGATACAAGGAGTAGGCCGACAAAGCCCATTGTTGGTTAATTCTTTGGTTTATATTATACTAGAATTTATTTTCAATTCGATGAATTTAGCTTGATTTTTTAAATGTGCCTACTGTTTTTCAAGTCGGTCGATGTGCGACGGTAAATTCATCTACGATGTTGAGGGTATAAAACGCATCCCCTTTGTTGATGACAACTCTAGATAATTCGGGACCTTAGTACTGTTTGGGTGGAGTTTGTCACAATCAATTATGCAAGAGCGGTCTGCGCAACCATTCGTATGAAATACGTGTCACGAGAAGATAACGTCGTTAGCCTAACCGACTCGACAATATGATGCCTACTGTGGAAATGCTAAGCTAAATGGTTATTCACTAAGAATGGAAATAAAATTATGTATGAAAAGTATCTTTGGCGAAATTTTTAACTAGCGTCTAGTACCAGCTCTTCTTTTCTGCATTCTTAGGTTAGGTTTAAGTTTATAGCGACCATATAAATTGAATTATAAATAAGTATACATTAAATTTATATATTCTTTTAATTTTTCGCATTTAATATAAAAATGCACAGCTCATTTGACTTAATACTACGAGATCTCCACCAATCAGATTGCCAACCGGAAACAGAATGCGAAATGGTAAATGCGGATTGTAGACTCTAGTTAATTTTTACACATACGACCCAGTATCAATCAATTGGCAACTTTTATTTGCACTGAGAGAAAAATGACAAAAATATTGATTTAAAAACAAGAATTCTGTGTGAGAGTTGTGTTTTTTTTCTCAGTAAGGGTGTTCGGTTCGGTATTTACTTTTAGCGCGAATACGTATTAATAAATTTGGATTATTTTTATAGCGCCGTTTTTTTTTGATAACCTCACCTCAAGGGCGCTTTGAATATATTAGGGGTTTTTGTAAGTTTCGCGGAAGAAGTGAGTTTTTTGGTGTTTCCTTAATAGTGTTAAGTTGTCGATTTGCCTCAGTTCAGGTGGTAGTTTATTCCACGAGGCTGGTCCGGCCACAGCAAAAGCACGATCACCGAAGGATGAAGTGTTGACTCTATTTATTTCAGTCAACTTGCCAATCACGGATGTGGTGGCTGACCGATGTGTTTGTTGTCGCTCGTTTACGGTGAGAGGGATGCAGAAGTCTGAAAGATACGTGGGAGCCATGCCATGGATCGCTTTGAAAGTCAACAAACATAATTTGTACTTGATTCTCTCTGGCACTTTTAGCCAGTGAAGATTTCGTAGATGGTGGGATATGTGTGAGAATTTCGCGGCTCCGGTGATTATTGCCTGTCTTGATCCTTTCCCCCTCCCTTCCATGTAACTGCTTTGTTCCGTTCCTGCTATACACCAACTAGTACTTGTTCGCATACGGCCTTGAGCGGTTGTCAATACGAACTACGTTGCCATTGTCGCCGATAGATGTGCCCGTTATAGCAAACATTCTATGTGTAGTGCTGTGCCCCCGGATCGACTACGCATCTTGCGTCGGACTGGATGAGCGATCGAGACAAGGACTTCTTCTGTACTGGTAGTTGATTTCCTTTCTCGATCCATTTAATCTTATCCTATTACTTACCTCGTCGCAGTGAATAACGCGCAGTGACAAGGTGCAATTATTTATTTTTAGTTTATAGTCCACTAATCTTTTAGTCCGAGTTGCAATTGATATTTTTGGCCCTAACAGAGGGTGTTTTATACAAAATTCGAAAACAATGATGTATACTTGAAATGTCAATTATGAAATTAAAACTCAATTTTGATATTTAACTAGTTCACTGACTTAACATTCTCAAACGTAATTGTTCCATGTTTAACAATTTTGATATGACTGTATATCATTCAGTAAATTTATAAACTAATATAAAATTATTCCTATTCCACTCTACTGATTCTCTCAGATCCTCTTTTGAAGTACAATCAGCAAGACTATGGAACACCTTAAGCGATGATATTACGACGTCTCGATCGATTCAATCTTTTAGAAAAAGACTAAAGCTGTTATACCTGTCTAAAAACTCTTAATTGACACTCCTTTAACATCCTTTCTCACATCCCACAACCTCATCTCTTTCCCTTCTTTGTTGCTGTGATTTATCATTAAATAATGACACGTGTTTATCATTCAATTTGTCTTTTTTGTTTTAAATTTAATATACCTACCACAATACTATTTATGACCTCGCGCTGCTTCGGTTGGTGGGAAGAAATTGCGTTATGGCAATAACCCCACCATAACACATTATTGTACATGAAGTAAAAAAATTAAGCCAAATTAAGTGGAACATATCATTGTCATTTTTTTCCTAAACTAATACTTTTCACATCTACCTTATTTATTTAATATCATATCTCACTAAACATTATTTTGTGTTAATTTAAACTGAAAAATCCCAAGAAAGTTAATGATAGCATAAAGTTGAAAAATAAATACCTGTTTTTTTGTGAAATAAAGTAAGAAACTATTATTTTTTGCAGAACGAAAATTTTAATAAATATCGCACAGGGTTTTTTTATAGTTTTTTTCCAGATTATCAAAATAACAGTGAAGTTTTTTTGTCTTAATAATTGCTAGCAGCATCAATATTAACAGCTTATTTCAATTATGTATATTTAAATAAAGTATGTAATGTTTTATAGGCATGCCCAGTGTTAAATATTATCACTTCACAATATTTATTTGAGACTAATATTGAACCTGCAATTAATTTACATTTCTGAAATTTTAGATTGAAATTTAAAACTGTTTTAATTTAATGTTTTTGACGGAGAGCTTAGTCTCAGATACCTACTCTTAATCACAGACTTTATTAGTTTTCTGGTTGTTTGACTTTAATTTAAATTTTCACGAAAATGACCTCAGTTAGTTCTTCATCTACTGGATGTAAATAATCAATAAGCTTTTTCATAAAGTACCTACTACAAGATTATTTGGAAAGAATTTACTAAAATAGTTCTCCGTGGATTTAAATAAAATGAGATTAAAACTTATGTGTGAATATATACTTCAGCCTTCGAGTTTCTGTTAGTTAGAAATTTGCCTTGGGTTTGAATCCCGGGAAAAATTCAGTTTGTATTGTATTTTCGGTCTGAATTTTTGAGGCAATTGATTTCTTAAAGTGTTCAGAATGTGAGGACTTAAGTGATTTGGTGCGATGAATTAATATTTGATTAAGTAGGGACCTGTTACTTGAAAAAAATTAGTTACTTGAGAAGCTAAAAAAATAATACAAATACACAACGCAGACGGTACTCGAGAATAAAAATAAAATAAACCAATTTAAATAAAATTCTTATCACAAATTTTTAGCGCCTCAGCAGAGACGAAGTTGGAATATGATAGGAAAACCAAGAACTCAAGGCACCTACAGGTCTTTCGTACTGTCACCAGATTGTTTACGTGATCACTTTATGCGCTTGCTAAACGTTCATTAATATTTCTATATATTTTAATAATGAGAAATTGATATATAAAGTAACGAAGAAACCTTTTTGTAACGCCATATATTGAGAAATTGGTTTTATGGTCCAAAAAATATTCAATTTGAATGGTCATGTGGTGTAAAAGCCGTATGACTAAATCGTTTTTTTATTATTTAGGGAATAGTAACGTAATATAGGTTATTTAAGAGTTTTTTTTATATTTATATAAATAATATTAAACTATATTATAAAAGAGAGTAGAGTTAAACGTAAAAACGCATGATGGAAATCAATTGCTGTGTAATTAATTTAATTCTTATAAAGTTGCTTATACATATACCTTGATGACATTCATAAACGCGTAGTAAAAGTTATACGACCCGCGTGGGCAAAAACGTTACTAATAAACGCTGTGTAGCAGATCAGTTAGGAAACGACTGCGTATCTTTCATACGAATTTTACATAACGCTTGCACGTCTGTCCAAGGTAGTTTAGCGGTGTTTTAAGACAACTGTCATCTATCACAAATCAAGTTTGATTATCATCCACATGTTTATATGGGAATAATATAAAGAAAAATCTTTTTAAATTATTTTATTCTCGATAGTTGTGCATTTTTAGAGAGAAAAGTTGTCAAAAAATTAGCTCCTTTATAATATTATCTATAATGGTGTTCGCATGGGTATTCGTATAATTAAAGTATTCGTTAAATTTTCCATATTTCTATTCTAAAATGTGTTAAATATGAAAATATTAACCAAGACAAACGTCATCATTATAATGTCTCTGCGCGGGTGCGAAATTACAACATTGTCGGGTTAATTTCAGTTCAGTTCAGTTGTAATATGGCGTTGATTAGTAAGATTATTAAATAATGCTGCGCGGGCTTTACACGGTTTGTAACTAAAAAAATGGTCAACGGGTAAGCTTTCGATTTTTATTAGCAGGACTGATGTATATTATTATTATTATTTAAGTATGTAGGGGTAGAAATGTACTTATATTTTGTGACAAAAACTGTCATTTGATTGAAAAATCTATACTATATTAATTCGTTATGCAAAAATTTCGGCTAAATTTTTAAGCAAAACGCACGCAACAAGGAGTTTGATATTTTGCACAGTGAAAGTTGATATGGAGGAGAATTGCAGAAAGATAACATTTTAGCATTTTATGTGTTATAAATACATTTAATTATATAAAAAAAATTCACATAAAACCATTGAGTGATTTCTGAGAACGTGAAAGAATGGGTAAGCGTTACTTTGATACACCTTTGTAGTGTTACTTTGATGGCATACAGTAACTCTTTAGTAATAATACCTATGTATCTTCTCTTTTTCGTGATCGTTATTTCCATTAATTTTAACTGTCATTGTGGTACTTACGACGCAAATTTTAGATAGGTACATATCTAACTACTGTGAAACAATATGAATGGTATTTAAACAATAATACCTATAATACTTATTTCGTTTATTTAATGAATTACGGTCGAATATTGACCTCTGCGTGGTCACTAGTAGGTGTACATATATAAAATTCCTTAAATCAAATTGTAATAAATAAACTAGTTGCATGTAACACATGAGATCCAACTGTCGATAGCGATAGTATGTATAGTTGAAGAATATGTACCAAACTATAAACCCATAAATACAAATTATTTATTATTTTATGATATTTAGTTTTCTATACAACACATGTACCTAGGTAGTCAAGATACATAGGATAGTATGGAGGTCAGTATTTTTTTCCTACCCGGAATATGAAAACAGCATGATGGTATATGTATATTGTATGTTTAGAGATGAAGTATCAAACTATTAAGTCTTCTTTGATATTGTGTATAGGTGACTACCATACAAATTGTATGAAGCGATGTCGTCACTAAATTCAATTTTTATAAAAATTGTTAAAAAAAATTTGAGATGTACTACTACAATGATAATATTTTTTATATAAAATTGAATTATCTAGTTGGGGTGTTTCGGCTTTTTTCGATATTTTAAAAATAAATGGAAATATAGGCAGTTAAACTCATAAATTTATCATAAAAAAAATACTTTTCTTAATAAAAAATGTTTGAGAAAGCCTGGAATTTTTTTGAAAAAACTAATTTGAGATTTTGTATTTGTCTATGTTTATACCAATTTTCAGCATTCTAGCTTTAATGGTTTCTGAGATATAGGGAAAAATAAAATAAAAATTCAAAAGTTGATAACGCCTGACTGAAACAAAAATTCAAAATTTCGAGTATAAAAGTTTTGTAGGCATGTAATTGTTTATATATTCTGAAATTTTAGGCTCTGTAAATTGAGCGGATCAAAAGTTATAAGGGGGGGACGGACACACACACACACACACACACACACACACACAGACATACACACACACACACACACACAGACACACACACAGACACACGAAATGTTCTACTCCGAATTCTGAGTAAATCCGTGTATGGAACATATATGCTGCGAAGCCTCTAAGTTGGTGTTTTTTGACTTCAAAGTTGGAAAAGCCGTGAAAAAAGTAGACCTCTCCATATAATTCTCGCGTATTCTGGCTTGATACATTGTCGATATGTTAAGAGAACAAAGTTCTCCTGAACAAATCGACAGTTGGATTGAGGAGCTGTTTCAAAAGGCACAGGACCGAGAAAAAATCGTTGCAGTAATAGCCAAGGTTGGAGAGATTCAACACGATGAAGAAGAAGAAATTAGAATATTTTTGATAACAATCCCAGTAAAAGTTTTACTTACTGGGGTATTGTTGATCATCGAATATTTTAAATTAATTTCTTAGAAAGATAAATAAAGAAAAAAAAATTCACGTTCTACAAAGAAGTATTAAAACCAGATTATCAAAGATAACACTATTCTAATGGCTACCTGCACAGCATCAAAGGGATAAAATATATCATCCCTCTTTAACGTTTAAAATAGACATCGTAATAATAAGTCACTGAATAAAACCAAAGGTATCACAGAATCGTCACAGAAAAACTTCATGGACAACTTTAGTACCAACTGATAACCAATTGTTCGTTCGTTGAGCGGATATTCACAAATGTGGATTTCTAAAAATACGTTTTTATCACAGAAGGTTTCTGATACTTTCACAAAATATTGGATACAAAATATGCTACTGGTTCTTAAAAATATATGTAATAGAGCACACAGGATTACTGAGTCCAGTATTCACGAATGACATGTAAACTATGACCATAAACAAACTGTATGTCAACTAACTGCCGATATAGCACAAATAAAAATGGAAAAGATAATGTTAGTCATTAAACAAGAAGATGGAAAGAAGAATGACAGGATACGCAGTCAGACCAAATTATCCGAAGGCTTTGAGAGAACAGCAATGCAAAGGTGGTGATGGGTAAGACACTTGTCAATAATGAAAGACAAAAAATGGACGATAAGAGACCACAAGGGCGGAAATCTACCAGATGGATGACGTCAAAAGATTAATTGGAGTTCATTGGATGGAAATCGCACAGGAACGGAAGGAGTAGAATAGGAGAGGGGAGGCCCATGTCCTGCAGTGGGCTAACACGGTCTGAAGATGATGATGATGATAAAGAATGTCCGTATCCAATAGTTACACAGGTTTTAGTGGAAACGGCATTTGACGGTTTTTTTATGAGACGATAAATTTAATCTCTTATTTTAATTAATCTCTTCTTATCTTCAAAATAATCTCTTCTACATCTTCAAAACGTGGAAAATTGTAATATTCATTTGGTTTCATGTCACTTTTGTATAATAAATTTGTCATATTACTTATTACGAAGCAACACACAATAATAAAATGTAAGATTGATTCCGAAATAACAAAAAAACACTGTAATCATTAGTTTCTTGAGTATTTTTTTATCAACTGATTTTTTTTTAAAGAATGAATATGTCCTTAAAACAAGCACATACATATCCTCATACATTACCTTAATTAAGCATAAATACTTGTGCTATGGGTGAACGAAATCGGTCGTGGCAGGATTCGAACTCGCGACAACTGGATCATTAATCCAGCGTGCTAACCACTCTGCCACCACCCATTTTATGTTTCGTCATATTTGAAATATAATTATTTGATTTATTTTACACATATTCACATTAATAATTTTGAATATATACGTATCAATCATAGACTTTATTTTTTATTTTATTATTTTCTTGCTCCCAAGAAACATTAGGCCCAAATTTTAGAATAATTCTCAAGACCGTTCTCCGAATGTGTCATCTCAAGACCATCTTGAGATCATGCTCGAAAATCCGTATTAAAAGTTAAATACGTACGCCGCGCGCCGTCTCATTCGAGAAAGCATACTCGAAAAAAATGTGGATGCAGCTCTATAAATAAATACTTTTTCTCGCGAATGGCAATAATTTCAGCGTTGTTATGTTGGTAGCAATGAGTTGGAATAGCTATTTTGACAATTCGTTGTCTTTGTAATCTTCGAAAGTGTAGAGAAATTAATGCGTCATAATATTATGATACTTGATTAAATAGTGAAAATGTCGACCATTTTATTCGGAAGAAGAAAATAAATACTTCTTCTTTTATCTGTCATATAGCATATTTCGGTAATGTGTGTACCTACAGTCAATAGTTCTAGGAAAAACAGCCATTTTAAAATATGATACAACATGCATAGAATAACAACATGATATTTACTGGATGTACCGGAAATTTTATGAAATCTTACTAAACATAATTCACATTGTTAATTTATGAATGATTGTATGTAAATTACCCCCGGAAGGTTCTAAATAAGATTCTCGATCTATTTTAGCATCGCTAACAATGTAAACGTCCAAATAGTAATTAATGCTTCTATACATTTCGAGACCGGTCTTGAGATCAAGCTCAGTGACTTTTGTTTCTTTAATACCATATTGGTTGAGAACGTGTTCTCAAGACCAGTCTCAAGCTGGAGAACAAATCTATAATTCGGGCCATAAATTTTCGCTGAGGGGAGTAATTCTCAGTCAAACTAAAAAAAAAATAGAGGTTATGACGGTGCACATTTTGACAACTGCGCAGCCATATTTATGTACATATATTTAATTTACACACACGTATCACATATTTATTACACAGCCATGACAACAACTTAATTGTCACATTTTGTTTCACTAAAACAAATTTATTTTACTTGTTTTGACGTTAATCTATTATCAATACTTATGTATGTATATTGAAATCATTTTGTTTAACTTTTTTTCATCTTATTCAAAATAACTCTTCTTAAATCTCTTCCAATTACAAGAAAATGAAATAAAGACAAGATTTTTGGTATCTTGAGCTATGTTGTCATATTGTTGATAGGTATCGTGAAGGTTTAAAAAATCGTTTTATACACACAAACATTATCTTTATAATGTCGTTAGAAGCTTTTTATGATTACTGAAGTGTGTGATGTGAAAAAGGTTGGAAAGAATGTCAACGATATAAAATATTTTTCCAAGCACAAAAGAATGATTCACCGCGATACACGAGCAGGAAAGCGTTTTATGGTGTTTTGCGGACAAACGAGATTACGAAAAAATGCGAAGGAATTACTTATGTACACAATTTATGCTAAATGAAGAAATATCGTGTTATGAAAAAATACGAAATGTCCCAGGAAATCTCCGTCATTGTTATGCATTCTCGTTGCCTTTTCAAAAATAAACATTCTGTATTTCGTCGTTCTCTGTTTTCTGTTTGTCAAATAAAATTTCACAACGTTGTTGATAATCTGAGATGATCAAAACCTGAATAAATTAGGAGGAATATGTAGCAAAATATAAAAGTGAAACTAAATAAGAATAATATTCTTGAATAATTTTGCTTGAAAATCGCGTAGATACCTATGTAAAATATAAAATTTGAGTGGTTCTATTTAGAGCCTATATATTTGATAAAAAAAACATCTTTTGAAATTGAGAGAATCAATTTTAACAGGCGTAGACGAGTGTTCTAAACAACAACACAATATTTTTTTGACAAGTATTTTTTTTTAAATTTTTTTTTAACATCTCAATAGAGACGAAGTTGGGATATTGTAGAAGAACCAGGAAAACGAGGCACCTACAGGGCTTACGACCTGGTATCGGCTGGTTTACGTGATCACTTTATGCGCTTGCGCAACGTTCACCAATTATGCCTTCTTATTGAGTTCCCTTATCAATCTAATTTTTGAAAGTTCTATATATTTGAATAGTGTGTAACAATTTACCTGAAAATAAGGAACTATACTATTGCCATCTATGGAGTAACGGAAAAGCTTTTTTGTAACGCCATTTATTGAGAAATTGAGAAATTAAGAAATTAGTTTTTTTGTAAACAATGAAAGCAACAGTCCTTATAAATGAGATGACGGTGTCTCGAGTTCCTGGTTCTTCTACAATATCCCAACTTCGTCTCTATTGAAATGTTAAAACAAAAAAAAAATGTCAATAAAAATTTCTTTTGACTACCGAAAGAGAAAAAAAACCCAATGTTTGCGTATATGCAATTAAAAAAATATTCGATTAACAACACAATAAATTGAAGAAAAAAAACTTCAATCGTACATTATTTTTATTATCATTCATAGGTTTTTAATTAACATAATGACTTAATTTATTCTGCCAGGAGTTTGATGTCAAATATATTTGTTTAATTTGTCGATATAAAACGAATGAATGATATTCATGGAAGATAATCAAAGAAATAATAGGTACATAATATGATGCATAAAAATGTTTATCGAAATATTTTATTTCTATTGTTCAAAGATTCATTACGTAGGTTGGTCATATCATATCTACATATTATATTAAAAATTCCAAAATAAGAAAAAACTCGTGGGTTGTGGCCAACGCTTTACTTTGCACAACCATGTCACTCAACAAAGTATTCAAATTTTGTATGGAAATTTTTCAATATTTTCATGAAAAGAAATTGTTGAATTTTTTTTTTAGTTTAATATTTTAGTATGAAAACATGATAATTCTTCAATACCTACTATTTAATGAAAGTGATGTGATTTAAAATAAAAATATCAAATTTTAAGTTTGCTGAGCTTGGGATCACTTTGAAATGTTTGACAGTTTAAAAAAATGAGAAGCACTGATAAGATATCTTTCAAAATCTAATGGGGTCTAAGCGAGTATTTGATATAAAAAAATGCAAAATTTGAATTGAAGTCGAATGGGTACTTAGTCTTAAATCAATAGAGAAGACTTAACACGCTGTACAAAGTACACAGTAGGTACACTTCACACACACACACACAGATACATTGTGATTAATCTTTCAAATTCAGTCTCAGCATGATACAAGTTGATAACCTTCATTAGAAAAATAACCTTAAAAATACGAATTCATAAATCTTCGCTCCACAGAGGAGTAAAAATTAACGGGGAATACGATTCACCTCAACTTAATATTTTAGAAATCATTTGATACATATTAATTATTGGTTTATTTTTGACCATATTAAAATGATCTGGTGATACTGATTTATTTGCCGATACCACATATGTGTAAATTGAATAATGTGAATGAATTGAACGATGTTTGTTTTGTCCGGGAAAAGCATAAATTTTCCTCACACAGCCAAAAGGTTTATGGAAATGAGAAGACCTTAATTGCCCCAGTACTATGGTCCTTTGCATAACCCGACCATATGCCAAGTATATTCAATTGTAATACGCCATACGCTTCAGTCGAACCTATACGTGTAACCTTCCACGTAAACGGTAGATTTATTTTGAAATAGTTGTATTTAATACATGAGATCCGAATGTCGATGGCGGTAGTACATATGTATAATTGAAGAATACGTAAGAACCAAACTATGAACACTTAAACACAAATTAATAAATATTTTAAGATATTTTGTGTTCTATATAAAACATGTAGGTATGTATGTCAGGATAAGATAATATGGAGGTCAGTATTTTTTTCCTACCCAGAATATGAAAACAGCATGATGGTATGTATGTACCTATGTTTGAAGATTAAGTATCAAATTTTTGAGTGTTCTTAGATATTGTGTATAGGCCACTGCCATACATATTGTATGAAGCGATATCGTGACTAAATTCAATTTTTATAAAAATTGTTAAAAACAGTCTGAGATGTACTACTACAGTATTGATATTTTTTTAGGAAATTAAATTATCTAGTTGGAATGTTTCGGCTTTTTTCGATATATATATAAAAACTTTGGAAATAAAGGCACTTATTTAAACACATAAATTTATCATTAAAAAAGTTTTTATTAATAAAAATGTTTGAGAAACTCTAATTTTTTAAAAAACCAAACAAACTTGATATTTTATATTTGTCTATATTTATACCAATTTTCAGGGTTCTAGCTTATATAATTTTTGAAAAATAAAGTAAAAATTCAAAAGTTGATAACCCCTGACTGAAACAAAAATTCTTAATTTTGATCATTAAAGTTTTTTAGGCCTATAACTATCTATATAGACACACAAATGTTCTACTCCGAATTCTGAGTAAATTCATATATATTATGTATAAGTATATAGAACACATATGCTACGAAGCCTCCAAGTTGGTGTTTTTTTGACTTCAAAGTTGGAAAAAACGTGAAATATATAGACCCTGCATACAAATCTCACGTATCTTGGCTTAAAGCTTTGTCGATAGATTAAGCGAATGAAATTCTCTTGAACAAATTTACAGTTGGACAATGAAGTTTGGCATTGAGTTTTGTGAACTATGTAAGTATTTAGTTAGTGTACACATTGTAATATAGTCTTCTCACTTGTAAATCTCCTGACGTTAAGCTTCAAGCTTCAAACAAAGGAAAGACCCCTATTTGATGGTGAAGTATCTACAAGCGTATCCTCCTTGACATCCTATAATACCCACTATCAATGAATCGGATCGTTCGATCTCTCAATTAACCGGCTCAAGTTTCAAGTGTTTTTTCCCTTTGATTAAGGATACCATACAGAGTGGGTATAGGTAGGTACACTAAGAAAATTAAAGGGTTATTTTGCTTATGAACTTAACCCATTAGTGCATAAAGTTTATTCGTAGTTTTTTTCTGGTAATTTTGCAAAGTTATGTCAAAAATGTTCTAAATTATTAAAAAAACTTAAAAAATTTTTTTTCGGAAAAATAGTTTTTTTTATACAGAGCGTCCTTTTTTCTGGACACCATGCACAAATGGTATATCTGAGTATTGAATACATGTATTCAAACGAGTCAAGGAACATGGAATAAAATATTTTTTTTTTTGTTCACATTAGTATGTATTGACATAAATATATACATTTATATACCTTTATGTTAAAAATAATAAAATTTATATACATATATATACTAAAAAAAAAAAGTAACAGTACAAGAAATTTATTTTTCTGTGTGATATTTTTTTTGAAGTCCAATGTTGCATTTTTCACAAGTAAAAAATGATTTTTCTGAACAAGATTATAATGCACACCTTCGTTGCTTTGGAATTTCAACTATCCAGTGATTTGTTTCATCATAACGCACTGCAGATAATGCGGTTGAAGGCATACACCCCCTGAAAGAGGCAACTCCATATTTTTTCAGGAGTGCAGTGGTTATGTAGCGTCGGAATCTAAGAAAAGCTTCTGTAGAATTGGTGTTATTCAATTTTTTCGCCAACAAGCACCCATTGACGACTGCTACGTCCAAAAAATAAACTTATATTGGCCACCACCACTTTCTTTGTCTTATCCTTGTTCGGCATGCAGCAACCAACTGGTCGATTTTATCCACTCCTCCACCATGTATCTATTATAATTGGATATAACGGTTGGTTGGTTTAGTGAAATGAATCGTGGGGGGCGTCGTCTTCTTCGGACAATTCTTTTGATTGGATACTTGCTGTAACAAGACAACCGTAATCCACCGATTACAACATATAACTCTTCTCTGTTCATCTGCAGATTCATATTCTTTTGATTTATACTATATAGCCTGATTTATAATCAAATCTATCATTTCATCATTAAAAAATAGAGAAAAAAAATCAATTGTAGTTTCAAAAAGCTTTGCTTGATCGGAAGTTGATATAGGATTACATTCAGTAACCTAATTATAATCCAAATCTGATTTCTTCCATGATTGTTGCTCCAATCGGCGATGTTTAGGAGGTGGTGGTATTGATGCAGCTTCGGACCGAACATCTTCATTGTCTTCAATTCCCTTTGACTGCACGTTGTAAGAGCTGGTAAGGAACTTTCTTCCTAAGTGATTCAAATGACCTTCATGTTCATCATCTGACTTGTCAGAATCTTCTTCTGTTTCATTGCCATCTTCCTCCGGTGGTGTCACAAATACCTGAGTAACATATTGCGAGCAATGATCATCATCACTACAGTCTTTCCCTAATTTCGAAACAATTTACTCAAGAGTCAACCTAAAATTATAGAAATATTTTTAAATACAATGTATCTTATGATTTCGTTAGAAGTATGGAGAAAGGGGGAAAGTAAGGGTGAAAAGTACTGATTCTTAAAATAAAATAAAAATGATTACCTTGCTGAAATAAAATTATGTCATAATGTATGTAGGTAGTACATCTAACATCAGTTTGGAAATGCTGGATACACTTTATGTCACGTAGTATGAAACATGCAGATATGCATAGTGTCCTTTTTAAAGGACAGGAAAATAAAATGTCTCCAAACAAACACATTTTAACTTATATGAGTAAAAAAACATATTTGATTACATGTCTTGAAGTTTATAGATTATTTTTATATAGTTTAAACCGCATTATTATGAAATAATATTAATAAAATCAAATAAATACTCACCCAGGTCGTACAGCACTAACACACTTCGCCGCCATTTTGACTATAACTATTTATACATATCTAATTACGCATTTTTTCCAAACTTATTATATCATAATTGTTTTGGTAATTAATAAGGAATACATTGCAAAAATTTATTTTTTGTAAACAATATGTATCATGGTAGCAATTTTCAAAATAGGTGCGTCCTTTATTCAGGACACTATGCACTAATGGGTTAATACGTGATATGTTTTAATGCCGTGAGGTACCCAGCTAAGAATATAATAGGGCTTCTACTATTATTTTCTGTTCATCACTGTTTTCGTATGTCCAGAAAGAGTCGGGTAACTAAAAAAACATCAGGCATAATAATATCTAAATGTTGGAATGACTTGCCTCCACCGCTAAAAGCAGTGGAAAAAATCTATTTTTTTAAAGAGAATTGTCGAGCAATGCTTCTGGCCTCGCAATCATAGTGTATGAAATAATTTATGTGTTTTTGTGTGTGTGGGTGTGTATAAATAAATATGTGTATATTTGTATGTGCGTGTATGCATATTTATGCATGTGTGTATATTTATATATGTGTATTTTTGGAGCATTTTTTGTATTTTTTTGTATTTATAATAAACCGGCATTTAAATAATGTAGACCTCGTATTAAAATACATAAGCAATAAGATCATGGTAAAAATCAGCTGCAGGGTGGCTTGTCTTCCTGCAACATAGCTGAGCATGGTCCTTTTGAGTCAGAAAAGTTGTTTTTATTTTCATTTGTTGATATGTGTCTGAGTATTTGTATGTAAACTTCTTTTAGTCTCAATGAATGTTGCGATTGTAGATGTGACGAGGATGGTGTGTGGTAATTCACGCAGGTATCGTGCTTCATTTCATAAGGCAATTCAGACTCGCACACCTGTCTCTTGTTGTGTGTAAGTTGAGTATGTAGTACAAGCTATAGATCAACTGGAATCATTTGCTCGAAACGTACTCTAAATTTTAATCTAAACTCGGTCACCTCATTTTAGGTATTCATGTATTCCGATTAGTTTTGATACCAGGAATAATCTCAATATTTTGAATTAACATAGTTTTAACGAATCAAAACTATTAAGAGGCTAAAAATAAACGATGTTATGAATAAAATTAATGTCCTACAAGATTTGGACTAGAGCACTAAAACGACGAGGGAATTCCGTTGGTCTCATTAGATATACGGATTTTGTAGCTACGAAGAGCAACTTTAAGGTTATTTAGATTTTTTGTAAAAAATACGGGGATAAATTTTCACTTTCAGTGAACGACCAGGGTGCTCTTTTCTTATAATTAGCTCTCTTTGTCACTTTATGTGCAGGTTCTGCAAGTTTTTGGAGTTTTCTGGATTTTTCTGATGTCCTTCATGTTGTTATTACTTGTGTTGTCTGACGATCAGTCGCTGCGGGTTGAATAGGACTTAAAGTTCTAAAACGTTCCCCAGAAAGTGGGGTAGGAGACTACAAAAATATTCTTTTTTCAGAGTTTTACAGGGGTCTTTAATAGACGAACAGCCACCTTGGGATGTACAGGAATATGGTTTATTCACAAGATGGTGCCAGAGATCTCTGATCTTTAAATTTTATAACTTACATACATATAAATTTATTTGTTCAGACCCACGACATCACAAACAAACTAATTTATTATTTTATTGTATCTATATTAATTCCGAATATACCAATGTTGATCATGTTTAGATGGGTCGATGGCAGAGCGGTTAGCGCGCTGGGCTAGTAATCCAGTGGTCGCGAGTTCAAATCCTGCCTAGACCGATTTCGTTCACCTATAGCACAAGCATTTATTTGCTTATTTTAGGGAACGTAGGAAGATGTATATGTATTTGTTTAACAAGGACATATTCATTAAAAAAAAATGTTTGCTGAACATACATACATACCATCACGCCATGTCTTTCGTAGAGAGAGCCGAACGTCACATTTTTCTATCCTGGCACGCATCCTTCGCCTCGTCCATATTCATGCATCGTCTTCTAAATTTTTGCCTGTTGCTCATACTTCCATCATTTACGTCTTTCAGAATATCGTTCACATGTTCGTGCAATCCCTTTCTTGGGCGTCACCGACCTCTTATTCCATTCCTGTCCGCCCTGTATATTTTCTTCGTCAGGCATTCCTCGTTCATTCACTTTCATCCTATTAATGACATATTTCTTCATCTTACATTATTTCCTTATGCCCTCATTTCTTACCCTGTCATACATCGTTCTATTACAAATTCTTCTTGACGATCTCATTCATAAGTCTTCTGCCATGTCCAGATTTCACTTGCATGTACGTCAAGGCATATGCACTATGCATACGGCAGTGTTATAACTTACATATTATATAAAAGGTATCACACTTAAATACTACAACATATCCTATAGAGGAAGTTTCCTATGTTATCACGAGGCGAGTTTTATTATAAATAATATCTACATATCTAATTATATAAATGTCACATAGTTTGGGTTGTTCAAAACCCTGTTGTCATACTTATTTGTTGTTTTGAATAATATTTTCGACACTGATAATAAAATGATAAACGATATGGCGGAAGTGACAAAAATTCTGACGAAGGTTCAGGGAAGAACGTTTGATAACGGGCTAATTAATGTCAAAATCCGTTATCGAAACGAAATATAAAACTTTTTGTAATTAAAATAAACGCTGTCGTTGGAGTTATCATTTAAACTTTCTACCAAATTGTGAAATTTACTTTTGGGCGTGTGATGAAAACAAAGCAAATCTCATTCTGTGTCTCCCACTAATGGGAATGTAATTATCAAGGTCTAGTCAGAGCCTGATTTAGGATTGTAATGCCCGGAGCACTTTGCTACATAATTCTCAGAGTATTATTTAACCCTAATAAGAAATTATTAGGAACTTTAATATAAAAAATATATTGATATAGGTATTTTTTATATTATCCTTTTGAGATATCAATTTTTTGTATCTGTTTTCTTTCATTTTCTGTCCTGATTTTGGTGTTGTAGTAGCCTTCTTAAATCCGCGCATGCGCAGTTCTTCTTCTTGAATTGTTATTCGCGCAATTTTCGCCAACAGATCTAGATGGTGTTTCCGAGTAGGTACATATCTAGTTTTTGTCATTTGTTAATAAATACACAAATTATTTGTTTTAAATTGAAAATTTTTAAACCAAATCAAAAAAGGATATCTGTAAGTTAATTCTTCAACTTCCTAATCTTGTCATTTTATATTTTTTATTTATTTTTTATTTTATAGAATACAACAGCATTACAATAAAGATTTATAAAGATATACAGAGATAATTTTTATGTTGCCAATTATAGTATTCTAAATATATTGAGTACATACACATTTTAAGTTTATTCTATAGATACTACCACGGGAATTGCTCAGAAGAACTTGCATCTTTGGTCCCTCCTCCACCCACTCGCAACAGAGTCACTCGCTTCACTCAATCGCAGCATCCATTCACAGTGGACCTTCAACATATACGAACAAGTCGCTTCTCGAACTCCTTTATTAACACAGCAGCCCGACTGTGGAACGATCTTCCGAATTCTGTGTTTCCATCTTCGTACAACCCGGATCTTTTTAAAATCCGAATTAATAAACTCTTTTCTAGATTGCAAACCCCTCCCAACGCTACGTAGTGCGCTTCTTCGGAAGAGTAAAATGGACCCAAATCCTAATAGCTGGCGTCCCCTACGTAGACATGTTAAAAAAAAAAAAAAATTATTAACAATTATGAAGACAGGATGGGAAAGGAGAGAGGTAGGAAGGGGAGTGGGGGGAAGCATTGACCACTAGAAACTCATATTATGATTTGCCTCACGTGTCTCAATGTATGAAGAATAGTAAATTAAAATTACATTAAAGTTAATGTTAAAGGGGCACAATTAAAAAGTTAAAGATGTGCACAATAAAACAGAGCACAGATTAAACATCCGACAAATTCACAATTTTTTTTTGAATACATAAAAACTTGAAGCAAACATATCCAACTCCGGAACGCTCAAACAATTTCTATTGTACCCAGTACAAGCTCTATTAATATAAGAATTTAGCATATAGTTAGTTTTAGAAGGTTCTATATAAAAGAGAGACTGGTTTCTATTTCTCCTAAGTGGACAGTGAAAACGGAGTGTGCTTAGAAGGGGTGCGCTGTCGATCAGACCGTTAATAATTTTATATAGAAAACAAATATCATGGATTGATCTGCGTGTCTCCAGTAGTTTTGTGTTGTGGTGTTTAAGAGCTTGAGGATAGTTAGAGAAATGTAGTCTATTACGAAAATTTAATTGCTTTATATATTTTTTTTGAAGATTTTCTATTCCGTTAATATGTGTTTCATAGTTTGGATTCCATACAACCGATCCAAATTCCAGTAAGCTTCTAATAAATGAATTAAATAATATACGCAGCGTGTCAGAGTTATGAAAAGGTTTCGTGTTTCGAAATATGAATCCGAGGGTTTTATATGCTTTAGTTGTTATGTATTCAATATGATTAGTGAAAGATAGTTTTTCATCCAGTATTATACCTAAATCCCTGATTTCAGATTTATAGTTCAGTTCTTCATTATTGATTTTATATTTAAATAATATTTTATGACGGTTACGAGAGTATTACTTTTAGTAGATATTTGTTTTATCATGGACACGCTAAATGTTATTTTAAATCAATGATTTTATCAATAATTCTTGTAACAAAAACTTATATTCATTTTAAAATAACCCACCTTTATAGTGTGTTTGTAAAGTACGTAACCAACACATGATTTTATAAATGACTAAATATTAGCTACCGGCTTAGAATAGTGCTTTCACTCGTTTCTATTATTGTTTTCGAGTGTCCTGTAAGAGCCGGATAATCGAAAATACAAAAGGCAACAATAACATCTCACATAGTTCAGCAATGAGGTTCACCACCCATTCTGAATATAGTGCCTTTTTAGGTGAGACGAGACTGGTGTGTCGGTATACACAGATATGTTGTGCTCCCTTTTATAAGGCAATGCACACCCGCACACCTTTCGCTGGTTATACCACATTGTGGGATATGCCGTGATGGTATGAATGAAAGATAAATATTAGGCTTCTACCTAATTTGTTTTATTGTTATTAATTATTTGAAATCATTTAAAATATTTTCTCCATTCAATATACCCGAGTTATTATCTAAGTGTGGCATATACTGATACATTTTATTCAATAAGATTTTTATGTAAATTTTTGGTTTCCTCGATTTATCTTCGCCTGATGTATGTGCACTTTTTGATCACAAATTGGGTATGGCCCTAGGTCCAAAGGATTTTGTTAATCAACACATGAAAAACGCGTTAAACTTGTATTAATTCACATGCCAGGTATCGTATGAATAATTTGAATTTAGTCATTGTAATAATTGTAAATAATATATTTTTTACTGTTTACTATATGTGATGAATAATATATGTAGTTGTTTTTATTTTATTTTAATTATTAAAATTTAGGATTTTGAAGGAAAACGTAACAGCAAAGGTAGTAGGTAAGTGCTAAAAATCAAAACGTAAATAAAAATGTGCATACATACTTAAATATAAAAAAAATATAAAATTATAAATATGTAAATAAATACAAACTAAAATTATGAAAAAAAATATTATATTTAATTTTACGTTCTACTTAATATTTTTTCGCAAACGCGACTCCCATTCACCGGTATCGCTCTATGATGAGCATCGTCAGAATGGTGAACAATAGTGATGAAGACTATCTATACATATATAGGTTCAAAAAGAGGATAGCAATAATAGAGAAGTAAGGAAGCAATTCTAAGAAAAATGAAATACCCGAAAGACATCAAGGTAAATATGTATGTAGGTTTAATAAAAAAAACACGAATGAAGTGGAATATATAAATATTGTATTAAAAGGACAGCAATTATATTGAATAATGGCCAACAGAAAATATAAATAAAATACACATGGAGGTAGATATATTACAAATATAAAAAATACTTGGTATTATTTCTATTGAAATTTATTTGATTATCGACGCGTTTCGTGCAAGGCACTTCGTCAGAATAATACTCTACAAGACTAGTAGAGATATACAAAATTTACATGACAGGTGTATAAAAATGATGGTTTTACACCTGTCATGTAAATTTTGTATACATATGTACATATAACCATTAGTCTCAGGCTTGTAGAGTATTATTCTGACGATGTGCCTTGCACGAAACGCGTCGATAATCAAATAAATTTCAATAGAACTAATAACAAGTATTTTTTTTATATTTGTAATAGGTATATCTACATACAATAAAGTTCTATTAAGAATTGTCGATCGACAAACTAAACTTGGTTAAATCAGCAAACACATGGAGGTAATAAAAAATAATCTTATTTCATTCAGTAGGGCAAGTCCCGATCCATGGCAACCATGTTCTTGTGGTTACCAAAGATTTCCATATATCGCGACTTTGACGTCTTGGTTGGCAACATATTGCAGTTTTCCTTACATTTCAACATTTACTTGGTAACAGTTTTCTTAATCTTAATGAACAAAGTTTAAATTTATGTATAACTTCTCTCTTCATATTCTCATGTTTAATTATTGTTGATTTTCATGTTTCATTTGTTTAATCTTTAAATCTACAACTCTTAACTTACTATGTAACATCCACCCGCAACATAATAATTATATACCTACATCATGTAAAATAGACACTGCACCTTCCGTACACTGCATAGTGTAGTGTAGGTAGGAAATTTATATACCTACAAACAATTCTTATTATGACATGTACTTCCCATATATAAGCTATTATGCGCAGAAATATTTGGGCATTCATGCCTGTGTCTGTGCTTAGTTAAATAAAATAAAAAAAGTGTTTTTTTTTTCGACAAATAAATACGAAAACAATTCACCTTAGTCGTTATTCTCGACTATAGAAAAAACGATGTGGTCTGCCCACCTTGTTGTCAAAAGTCCCGCGAAAACTATCCTCACTTCCGTTCGTACAAAATTCGCTAAATGCGACTTGTAGTATATTATATAAAAATCTATGGTAATTAGAAAATTTTCTAAATCGAATATCTTTTTTGTTATAATTATAATAATAAACACTTCCTTGCACCCTACGCAAGTGGCGAATTCATTTCCGTATGGCAGAGAAGCAATATTTGCGTGAGACATTAAATTAAATATATTAATCCTCTGCTGGAGATCGAACCCAGGACGCCCGCACTGAAACCAAACGGCTTACCAAATGTGCTAAGGCGGTTGGCGGTTTTATAAAAAAAGGGGGGGGGGGGGTTAATTCCGCCGTTTGACGGTACTTGAACCCCAGAAAAACCTATATTCAATGTTAATCGATATCACAATTTTTGAGATAGTTAATAAATATCTTTTTTAAAGTTATAAAAAGGGTTGTTTAGTTTTGTAACGGTTTTTTTAATAATTTAATAAGTGAAATAAGATATATAAGCAATTATATACCTACTTGAAATATTGTGTGTGTGCGTGTTACTGGTTAGTGTGTAATTGCGTTGTTACAATGAACACTTCACTAGGAATTCTTGTGCCGAGGTGGTCATTTGATAATTTGCGCTTTATGAATAGTAAATAGTGTAAATTATTTTTAAATCAAATAATATATTAATTTGTTGTTGCTATTAATGAACGAGTTTACTAAATTTGATTTGGTGGTATGACCATGTGGATGAAACTTCAAAAGTTTGAACAATCGATGAGCATGTATGAGACGATGCATGGATGTAAAGGAAGCCAGAAATGTATGCAAAAATAGAGAAGTATGGCGCTTGGTTATCTCTGCTTACCCCGTAAGGGACATGGCCTGATGGTATTTATGTGATGTATTGTTATTTCTATGTTCCGATTAATATGTATCAATGTAGGTATTAAGCTTTCTTCCATTTAAAGAACTGTTTTCATTTATCTTCTTTAAGTAATTTGAAGTTAGCTGCATGACGAACTACGCGGAGTGTATTTGAAAATAAAATATATTATATTTTTTAATATTATATATGATTTTTGGTGAAATTGATAAGTGAATGTACCTAAAATGTGCCACGTTATATAAATCTCGCCTCTAAAATCACATAAAAATGTCTTGCGCAGAAATATAACGAATTTATCTCGCAAATTGATGGTATAATGGGCAAACAAGAATGACTCCGGGATACGAAATTTCTTTATTTTATTATATATACAAAAACCCAAGAACAATTTCAAACACGATCATGAATAAAACATACTGGGCGTGAGCACGGAGCCGTGTTTGTCACGCCCACTCTCTCTTTCCTAGTGGAAAATCTCCATAAACGACAGAGACGCCGAAACTGCACAGCTTACCACCTTTTTTGCACTATTTTTTCTTCGACATTCTTGTATTTGTTTTTGTTTTACAGTGAGGAGAGGTTTAGCAAGGATTAGTTGCGTGTTACTCGAAGCGCCGCCATTTCCGCGTTTCTTAGCCAAGATTAAAGCGGTGTTACGTGTATTACGATAAAATGACAAAATAAAAAATATTAGAGTGTAAAAGACATATAAAGTGGTTTGATATCCAACTGCCGATTGGGTATGCAATCGTATTGTTTTGGAGGTAATAAAGCGAAGAAAAAGTTTTTGTAAAAGAGTTTTTGTTTGTCGGCCTTCGTGGCTCAGTTGGTTAGGTATCTGACTGCTGATCCATAGGTCTCGGGTTCGATTCCTTGTGGAGACACAGTTTTTAATAGTGTATTCAGTCTGGATCTGTGAGACGATTAATATCGTAAGTCTCCAGAATGTGGCTACTTGTTATTGGGTGCGTGTTAAATTAATATTTATACAGAACATTATCAAAATGTTAAGGTAAATTTTTCTTTATTAATACCCAAACTATCTAAATTATTTTTTCAAAACGATTTCATTAAAAAAAAATGATGGTATATTTAATTGAAAAATAGGTACGTTGGCAACAGTTCCCCCTAAATTTGAATTTGATAAATAATAAAAGATGCATTTCAACAAAATTTGTTCAAATCTTATAATTGTATGATATTTTGAAAAGAGTTAACTTAAACATATTTCAAATTTAAAAATAATATCATTATTTGGTTAGTTGTTCATACAGACAGTTTTAATTCAATTGATTGAATTTAACAATTCCCAGCTAAGATAGGAAAATGTCTTGTATTTTCTTTTCGGTTTTTCCCAAGATCAAATACAATTTGTTCTTAATGGGGAATACAGAGATCAAAATAAAACGTCACGAGAGTACATTTAAAGAAAAAGTAAAGTTTTAATCGAATAAGTTCGAGAAAGAAATTAACAAAGTGCAGCTGTACGGAAAAATGTCATTAATTTACAGTTTATTGGAAGAAAAAAAAAACTTGTTTATACCTATACTATATTTCTTAAATATTTTAATTAACATTTAACTTATTTCAAATACTCGAAAAAAATGTTGTTCTAAGTGATAATTTTTATTTTATTTTATTTTAATTGGTCGATAGAGAGTTATACAGTCTACACAATTTATAAAAAAAGACAATGTACATTGCTTTATAAGTGGACCAGCGAAAACTCCATACAAAAAACTAAAATAAGATTATAAAATATAACTATGTAATATGACTAAAATAATATATAACTTAAAATAAAAAATATATAGGTACTTTATAATTTGCTACAATACAATTATTTTTTAACAATATCACCATTAAATTCTACAACACTTTTTCAGAAAATTAAAGAATAAAAAAATTAATTATATTATTTATCATGATATTAGTAGAAGTTAACTTTGGGACATTGAAAACTATAATTACAATAGATTATCACATTCTGTTGTCATCCGTCGTAAGGATGAAGCATTCGCTTCGAAACCAATCATATTGAATAATCATTTGTGGTTTATGACAAAGTGGATTGTAGATAATTAATAAATAAATAAAAAAAATGTAGACACCGTACAATAATTTAAAACTTTTTATTTTAATTTACATTAAACATTATTTTGGATTCAAATTTACCTGGTGCTATGCTAAAGCTGCCATTCATAAAGCCATCTTAGTGCCAATGTTAATGTATGCGAGTGAGACCTGGACATGACAGATGTCGCACGTGAGCAGAAGATATGCAGAATCTGTAATAGAATGATTATGTCAGAATCAGAAATGAGGACATAAGTAAAGAATGTAAGATGAAGAATGATGTCATTAATAGAATGAAAGTTAATACAGCGAAATGGTTTGGCCACGTGGGGAAAATGAATGAGGAACTCTGGACGAAAAAAAATGTACATTGCGGACAGGAATGGAACGAGCACGAGCCTTGGGGGCCGCCCAAGGAAGGGATGGCACGTCCATGTGAACTGTATTTTGAAAGACGGAAATATTAGAAGCGTGAACAACAGATGAATGTGTACGTATAAGATGATGTATGGATGTTGACGAGGCGATGAATGTGTGTCAAGATAGAAATATGTAGCCTTCGGTTCTCTCTGCCTACCCCGCGAGGGACATGGCGTGATGGTATGTATGCATGTAAATTTACCTAATTATCTATTTTTTTTCCTTTATAGAGTTGGAATCATGACTGAGTTAATATTTTTTTTATGAATTCATTAGTTAATTTCTTTACCATGTAAAATTTTCTCGTTATATTTTCATTTAAAAATCTTACTACGATAAAATATTTCAAAAAGCGTAGTGTTTACTTTGCCATGTATGTTTGATGGTTCTGTTTAGGAAGGTATACGCAAAATATTCCTAAAACGTGGGTGTATGATGAACGAAAAGTGGTTCTAATGTTCAACCGTAGTAAAGACACGGATTCATCCCTTATTTAAAATTAAGGCTATATTAACCCAAGTATCCTAATAGTTTTGTATGGGGGTGAACAGAGGCCCCATCGCCTCAGTCACGAACACAAATTATATCTATACATCGGGTTATCATCAAAGTGGCTTGGATTTCCAAACCATATTTTGAATCTTTAAATAGCTTCAAATACCGTACCCAAATAAGTATATTCTCCTTTGAAGTATTCTAGAATAGATTGAACAACCATTATTGGTATATTAAAAACCTCAAATTTAAATGAGGCCCGAAGACTTTTAGAATATATTAAATAGTTGCATGTAAATCCAAAATATTCAATTTTTAAGGATATTTCGTGTTCTATACAAAACATATACGATAGTGTGGGGGTCAGTACCTTCCCTACCCCGAATATGTACATATATATCTCGATGGTATGTATGGAGATATAGTATCAGACTATTGAAGAGTCCCCGTAGATGTTGTATGTACAGACGGTGGCCAAATTAATACAATCAAAGGAAAAAAATGCAAAAATAATTGTATTTTTAGCTGTTATCCAGCAAAATCGAATCACATCAGTATATTTTTAATTGTGGCAACTCCCTTCATTATTGTTATCGTACTTGCAACACTTTTTAAGCATCAACATGAAGTTTGTCACATACAAGATACGATAATGTCAGTTTAGTATTGGTCTTCACAGAGTGTGCGGGTGTTAATGGAATATTTTGCCCATTGATTTTGTGTTTATTTGAGACAGTGTTTGAGTGTTTCTTACATTTTTTTTAAATAACAGGTAAACCTAATATTTATTACTAAATATTTATCACAATTATACTACTTATCAAATTATTACGATTTTGATAAATTATTTTCTAAATGTATGCTGAATTTCAGAATTTTTTGGTTTATTTTAGAAATGGGAAGATCTTGTGACCTCACTCCAAGAAAAAAATCTAAAATTGCAACCCTTCTTGGTCACTGTGAATACAGTCAACGAGAAATTGCCACACTTACCAATGTTTCTCAATATTCTGTGCACAAAATAAGTAGGCAAATGAAAGGAAATGTACCCCTTGAACCATCTCGAATAGGAAAATGTGGACGAAAGCGCATTACTACTCCGCGAACAGAAAGAAAAATCAGAAATGTTGCTCTAGAAAATAGACAGAAGCCTCGAAAAGTAATAAAATCTATTTTGCAGACCACAGGAGTCAATATATCTGATCGTACATTGAGACGAAGATTGGTGGAAATGGACCTCAAATGTTATCGCCCAGTGAAAAAGCCAAAACTAACACCTGAAATGCGTAAAAAGCGACTAGAATGGGCACTAAAACACCAAAATTGGAACGAAGACGATTGGAGCAAGGTATTAGAATGTAAAATAAGTTTTTATGAAACTTTCTGTATTAAATAAAATTGACTAGTGAAAACTTCTCGTATTCTTTCAGGTTTGTTTTTCTGATGAATCCTCAATCCAAATACTGCAGGACAAAACTCAATATGTGAGAAGAAGGCCAGGTGAAAAATATAATGAGGAATGTGTGGTCCAAAGAGTGAAGCACCCTCAGTCAATAATGATCTGGTCAGTGATTAGTGGGATGGGTATGGGAAGGCTGTATATTGTGAATGGCACAATGCGCCAGGACCAGTATATAGAAGTTTTAAAAGGAAGACTAAAGCCTCAAGTGGCCGAATGGTTTCCAAATGGAAAATATGTATTTATGCATGATTCTGCACCCTGCCACAAAGCGAAAACCGTTACTAAATTTCTAGAAGGAGAAAAAATAAAGGTATTAGATTGGCCAGGAAATTCACCGGATCTAAATCCAATTGAAAACGTTTGGGAGGCTCTGAAAAGGGCAATTGTAAAAAAAGGTGTCATCACCAACAAAAGACAACTAATAGAAAACATAATTGAGGCATGGCACAACACACCAGAATTAAAAAATATCTCAATTAAATGTATCTCCAGCATGCCCAGAAGAATATCAGCAGTAATTAAAGCTAAGGGAGGATTTACTAAATATTGATCATTTTACCATAAAACGTATTTTATTATCAATAAACTATTATATATTCATAGTAAATGCATTTTATTTTATAAAAATATATTAAATCTCCCATTATATTCTAGAAAGATCGAAATAAAATAAAAAAATAATAATTTTCAATGATTCGAAGTCTAAAAACTGCTATAAATTCATTTGATTGTATTAATTTGGCCACCGTCTGTATATACTGCAAAAAAAATGTATGAAACGATGTAGTCACCAAATCAATCTTTTTTAAAATTCTTAAAAAAACTTTGAGATGGACTACTATTCTGTATTTACTTTTTATAGAAAATTAAATTATGTGTTTCGGTGTTTTGCGATATTAAAAAAAAAAATAGGAAAAGTAATCAGTTAAAACAGAAATTCGTCATAATTTTTTTTTTAATTAAAAAGTTTTTGAAACCCTGGAACTCTATCATAAGAAATAATTTGAGATTGTGTTTATTTATTTCAAATTTTCAGAGTTCTTGTTTTTATTGTTTTTGAACAAATCGACAGTTGGACAATTAAGAAAAAAAAAATTATAGCTATTCGGTAAATCATTATTCGGTATATTTTAAATTACGAAGAGTTATTTGATTCGACCGTGTTCTAAGTGATAACATCCCATAGGTTTTGAAGAAGAAGCGATTGTTTTGAAACTAATTGAATCGAATTATTTATTTGTAGTTTGAAACATAATTACTGTAATTAAAAGTGAATTGTAATAAATGAAATTGTTCAACACGTCAAGAATCAAGTTCAATCGAAAATTTTCAAAAAAAAAAAAGGTTGAGATAAAATTGTAAATGAAAAAAGAAGCATAAGTGTCTATACGTACTGGGAGGTTAGCCGCGCGCGGCTAGCCGTCCGGTTGACCGCATGCTGTAAAAATGTATGTAAAATTCAATTTCATACACACTATGATGCGGCTAGCCGCCCAACCGGAGCGGTTGCTCGGAGACCTGCGGCCCCATCGACGGTTAGCCGCGCGGTTGCTATACACACTACGCGGTTAGTGAGCGGCTAACCGCTGTTGAGTAAAGTCAGTTTCAAGTCTTGTACGTCTTGCAAAAAAATGGATTTTGATACAGAAAAGTTAATAATTGAAGTTCAACATCGTCCATCCATTTGGAATTCAAAACGTGCCGAATATTCTGATAGAAATAGAAAAAAACAATCATGGGAGGAACTGGTAAATATTTTTTATGGTGCAGAATTACCAACGGACGAAAAGAAGAAAATGGGTTCGTAATTTTTATTTTATTTATATATATTATATATGTATTTTTTCCACAACATGCATGCATACAGAAGTAGGTACAATATAGCTTTCTACATATACATACTATATAAAAAGTTTTTATAAGTAGCAAGAGAATACATAATATTGTAGGTAAAACAAATTATAAAAATGTATGATAATTTCTTTATTTCATGTTTGTTCATGTAGATTTTAAAATCAATGTCAATCATAGATTTTAAAATAATATATTTATAATATTTTTTAATTTGTCAAAACTGACGGTGTTTAATGTGTAGAACTCCATTACACTAGGTATTTTTAATCAAACAAGAATGATTTTGTTTCTAAATATATATTTCCCTTATAATAGGACGACCGTTGATAAGGGCCTAGTCAGCCGAAACGGTCGTCCTATTATAAGGGAAATATTTATGTAGATACATAATCATTCTTGTCTGATTAAAAATACCTAGTATATTTATTATACTTTATAGTGCGTTTTTCAATAAGATATTTTTTATTAAAAGGCATACATTTTTTGCACAATCTTATCCTGACATACATTTTTTGCTTCATTCACGTCCATATATCGCCTCATACTTGCTATATATTTTGGTAGGTGTATGTTAAAAAAAATATAGGTAGGTATATTTATTTAACATTTATTTATTACACAAACAACATTCAACAATTTGGTAATATGAATAAACAACATGTTTGGTAATAAACAAGTGAACAAATATGCTTTACAAAATATAATAAACCAAATTCTTTTAAAAGTCATAAAATCAAAAAAGGTTTCAGCAGAGGATTATTTTTTACGGTCCTTCCCTAGTAAATTTTACTATATTTTAACAAAAAAATGTTCCTTATATCAATCATCCCGTATTGCTAAA
Organism: Molanna angustata; assembly: GCA_963576475.1. Classification (NCBI taxonomy): domain Eukaryota; kingdom Metazoa; phylum Arthropoda; class Insecta; order Trichoptera; family Molannidae; genus Molanna; species Molanna angustata. Next base: position 17,903,197 of record OY754978.1, on the reverse strand, counting down.
ATGACCTGTCTGAGACATTACGTAAAAATGCCTATCTCATTATTTACATTTGTAAATAATTTGAGCTTGTTGTGAATTTAAAAATTTAAATGTAATTATCCTGCCAGCCTACCCTACCTTCATTCATAAAATGTTCTGCAAATAACTCACGATATCTCAATGCATTTCTGCTGTTTCTTCTAACACTTTCTGGAGCAATGTTTCGAAAAATGTTTCAAACAACCTGCTTTCATTTCGTGTTACCAAAAACGGATGCACCCAATACTTCCTTTTTTTCTTTTTTTTATTAATACGAGCGTAGATGTAATAAATAGATGCAACTTCTTCCAAGTCCATCTTTGAAATGGTTCGTTCTAAACGAACCGCAACCGCTCGTTCAACCGCATGCTGCGGTTAACCGGGCGGCTAGCCGCAGCGTGGCTAACCGCAAGTTCAACCGCGTCACGCGGTTAACCGGACGGTTAGCCGCACACGGGTAACCGCTCTAGTGTGTACGTACGCTAATAAAATTTTAATGTCAGTCAGTCAAGAAAAATAATCGTGACTAATAAAATAAATTGGTTTAAATTAAAATACTCTAAGGATGTGCGAGAGATGGCGTATAGTTTAATCTAAAGAAAATTATTGTGAAGAAAGATATCTTGATGGTACTTATAATGTGGTGTAAACGATTGGGTTTCACTTCAAGATCAATACTCCTATATTATTAAACCTTAGAATATTCTATTCTATTTTGAGTATCTGGGTCAATTGGTCCTATTTTCACATTTTGATAAACTCGAGGGGGTGTAAATTGGTTTAGTATAAAAGAAAAGTTGGTAATAAAGCAATTGAATCAATCCATTAAAATTTATTTGATATTTCTATCGGAATTATTACTCGAAATGAAAATCCAATTGTTTGTTTTGTAAATAAGGAATAACACGACAATGGTAGACTATTTTTTTTACTTTCCACTTGTTATGAGTGTGGAGTTTCAGCAATTTTGTAAATAAATGATTTATTCACAATAGCATCGATTGTTTCTTTGAATCAATTTCCTTCCTCTTTCAACGAATTTCCCAATACTAAAATTTCTTCCTGTGATTTTAACACGACTAAATAAATTGTCGTTAATTAACAATTTACTAAGAGTTATTTAATCAAAGTAAATTAATAATTCTAGGATTTTCAACTTTCCTAAAAAAACGATCGTTTCGCAAAGTAGGTATTTGTGTTAGTTAATATTTTTTATATATATATTATTATTATTTATTTAATGAATGTGTGTTTTACATATGTTTTAGAATATAATCAAGTATAACAAATGAATAGTAAATAATGTGTTCATAGGTTGTTGACAATATTAATACCTTTCTGGTAAACAGTAAAGACGATAAGTACCTACTTAGTTAAAGGTTTCGTATATTACAATGACTTAACTTTTACGATCATACACACGAATTAGTTTAATATGTTTTAAAGGCTTAGGTACACCTATTGATTGTTTTGAACCAATGTTCACAAGTACATAAAACCTAATTAGGTATATATTATACGATCTACTAATGAAAATAATATTATAATTATTTCCGTTATAGGGTTTCAGTACCTACCCAATTTCAACTACTTACATCCTAACACAAAAGTAAAAACAGTTGGTCTATCGGTATTATCATTATTATAAGGGGAATTTCCACAAGTATAACCAGAGGTTTTAGCACCATGTTGAATGTTTACAAAAAATAATTAGTATTGGTACCTACCTCCACAATGTACGGTGCAATAATTATTAAGAGTCATGTTGGCATCTTGGACTTCTTTTCCAGTTTGCTCCTTTCCTATTTCCTCTTACTTGATGCTGCTACCTTAATACTTACCTAATTTATTTTTTCATTTTCATTAATTATTTTGTATACCTACCTAATTATTGTAGATATAGGTACCTACTTTTTCAGTTTCTTGTTTTCGTCTTGTATTTGACTTGTTTTTCATTTTTGTTTGTTTTATTTTATTTCTTTATTTGTATGATGTTAAAAGATAATTTTGATGTACCTACATACCTAATGTAAAATTTTGTCATACTTCCTAACCTTGTTGGCTGGAAGAAATTGCGTATCGGCAATAAGCCCACCAGTGTGTTTTATATTTATTAATATTATGTACAAAAAAATAAATAAATAAATTTTAGTGGAACCCACCTAGTGGTTTCTCTGTAGGTAATGCCATTGTTCTTTGAAAGTATGTAATTTTTGTTATATATTGAAGCTATAATATTTACCCCAAATATATCAAAATAAAATATAAAAACATCTAATATTCAAACAGATAAACATACAAATGCTCTTAATATTTATTTTATAGTATTAATTAAATCAACTGAGCCACAAATACCAACTAAGATGAAATTTAATTTTTAAATTTTGTTTTTTGTTCATTTTTTTTAAACAGCTGTACTGTAGGTTTTTACATTACTTAAAAACACCTGCATCGACGTAATTCCCAACGTAAACTATAATACAATTGTTTTGAACAATTCATAATTGCAAAATGTAGTGAATTTTAGTATATAAGAAAAAAGCAGAGTTTCTATGCTTACCAGTTGATAAGTGCCTAATAAGCTGAAACGGTCGTCCTGGATTCAGGAAAAAATATATATGTAGACCAAATCATTTGTTTGATTTAAAATACCTATTATTTTTTGTTCATGTTCTTTACTGAAGAAATATTATTGGATAAATAATATTTAGTATTTTAGAAGTTTATTCTTCTCTGTTTCAGTGTGCATATTGTTTAGTAACTATTTAAGAATTTGTATCTATGTTTCACACTTAACTGAATATAATAAAAATATTACTAAGTTTTTTCTGTTTCTTATCTGAGAGTGAACAATTTATGAACGAGAATTAATTTCTTAATTTTTATAAAAATCCCCCCCCCCCCCAAAGCACAAGTACAAACCTGTTTTGGGGGGTAATATGAACAAACATACTTTTGCTGTCGTTTATTATATAAATATGTATATATAAAATCCGAGGAACGATCGTAATGGCAAACGTCCAGGATCAAGTCAGCATCCGAACGAGGAAAACAATATGCTGCAATTCAGACAAGGATTCCCTTAAAACCGTGGTTTAGCAATTATAGGACAGGTTACCTAGAAAAGAAATCACGCTGATAGGTCGCTTGAGGTCGGGTCACCCTTCTTGTCCAGCGCACTTATATAAAATTAATTTACGTGATTCTCCAAGATGTGCCTGTGGCGCGGAAACAAGTGACATGGACAATGTTTTTTTTCAGTTGTTCATCTATCTATACGAGATAGTGACCGTTTCTTGGAAACTTTGGTGTCGAAGGGTGTTGTTTTGCCAAAAAAAGATGCCAGTTTTTGCCATGTAACCCGACTATAGACGTGATTCGAGCGGTGTGTTCCTTTGCTTTAATTTATCTTTACCTATTTTTACTTCTAAATAGATTTGTTTTTAAAATAGAACGCAAGAATGATTTGTTCAATATTAAACATGAAACTGGCTAAGAACGTCACCGGGTGACGAAAGCCATAGAAAAAAAATGTTTATTTTTAATGATTATTTAGTTAAATTTATACCTACAAATAAAAACAAATACGAAATCAATGCCGTCAACATGGACAAAAAGATCGTCAAAAATTAAATAACATTTGCATTCTGAAATTAATTATGGGGCATCATGATCGTATGCGATAGATCGTCTCGGAATTCAATGTGAAATTGGAGTTTTAACGTAGCGTTTCTAATTATCTTCCTTCATGAGTGTTGAATAAATAAATTATTGAGATAGGGGTCCAAACCAACACGACATTGGAAACTTCCTGGCTATGGTAAATTACTTCTAGCCCCTCAAGAGTTGAGGGGAGAGAGAGAGAGAGAAAGCGACCTCCTCGCGTGTCACCGTTTCCATACCATCATCGGGCCTTAATGAGTGTTTAATTGTTTTAACTGGAGGTATTTCAATAATTACATTGTCCTAATAATAAATTTATATACCCATACAGAATGCTAATTTATTGACTATTTCTTACACTTTTCGTGTTTCTGCCACATTAAAAACGGAAAGCAAAAAAGTGATTAGACTTGTGGCGGTAATAACATTTGATTGATACGATTGTCTTTTTCAAACTAATTTAGATATTATTATTATTAAAATATGAAGACGAAGTTCTTCACTTATTGATAATTATTATTATTTACTTACAATAGGTAATTTTGAAAATGGATCAAGTTTTGATGTGTGTATTGAAGGCATTGGTGGAGACATTAAAATATATTATGTTCTTCAGAGTTTTGTCGCTAAAATAGGAAAATAAAATTTGAAAATATAGTAGGTAGGTACATCCATTATTTCCATAGATTTTTATTATAATATACTAGGTTTAGTACTCCGTGCAAAAAGTGAGTCATGGAATATCCCGCGTTTGACGTTTAGGTTGGCATCATATTTCAGTTTTCCTTACATTTCAACACATCCTAGATTACTTCTTTTCTCCAAACCTTAATAATTAAAATGTTTTTTTTAGAAATAAATCCGTAAACAATTCACATTAGTCGTTATTCTCTATAGATAAACCATGTGGTCTGGAACCAAAACGTCGAAAATCCCCCGGAAAAATGACTCACTTCGATTCATACAAAATTTGCTAACTACGACATCTAGTATATTATAATGACAATATATGATTATTTCTCATATAATTTGTCAAAGACAGCGAATTCTTCTAGTATTTAGATTAATCTAAATACAGATGAATTCTGCCAGTAAAAAATATTATTAAATTACTAGCTTTTATGTCCCGCCGTTGGCCAAGAATGTAAATTAGTGAAGGAATAAGCAATCGTTTATATACCTACATAATATTGTCACACATAATTTTTTTTAACCGTAGTATGAAAAGTAGTTTGAAATTTAATTGAGTTTAAGCGGTGTAAAATCTTAAAGTGATGGCCACAATCCATTTGCTTTTATATATAAGCACATACAATTTCTGCACGCATGGACTATGGGAAATGATTTTAAATATGACTTATTATAAAAAGACAACGTCGTAAAGAGTTTGGATTTGGCCACAACCCCTATTTTTATAATATATTTTCATCGAACGCAAATAATGTGTTTTAAATATTTAGTAATTTTGGATGATGGGAAATGGTTTAAAAATTGATTAAACAAAAGTACTGAAAATATTCTAGTGTTGGTCCCATCCCATTCGTTTTTATATTTTTCGTCAAGTGTGCATATAGTTTATTATAGTTTTGCACAATAAAACTGATAGACTTAAAACTGACACATAAGTCTACATTACAGAAGAAGAAGACTTAAGCTATGTTAAATAGTTTTTAATATGAATATAAACGTTGTGAAGATCCAGCAATGGCCACAACCCCGATTTTTTATATATTGTCATCAAAATGAAATGTGTAGTTATTGAAAATTAAGCAATATATGATGATATAATAAATGGTGTAAATTTGATTGAACAAAAGTAATGAGAAGATTCTAGTGTTGGTCACATCCCATTCGTTTTTATGTATTTTCATCAAGTTTGCATGTTGTTTATAATATTTCGTTACAATAGACTATTAGACATAAAACTAATCCAAAAGACTAAATAAAAAAGAAGTAGAAGTATAAAACTATAACAAATAGTTTGTAATAAAAACTGACCCAATGGTCTACATAGAAGATGAAATAAAAGAAGAAGAAGATGAATTGAACTATAGGAAATATTTTATATAAAATTCACCCAACATCTACATAAAATAAGAAAACGAAGAATTAGACTAAAGGATAGTTTGTTTAAAAACTAACCAAAAGGTCTACATAAAGGAAGAAGAAGACGAATTAGACTATAGGAAATAGTTTGTATAAAAACTCACCCAAGGTCTACATAAATTAAGAAAAAGAAAAAATTAGACTATAGGAAATAGTTAATTTATGAACTGTCCCAAATGACTTCACAAAAGAAGAGGAAGAAGATTTAAACCCCAAGAAATAGTTTGTAGAAAAAGTCACCCAAAGGTCTACATAGAAAAAAGAAGAATTTCACTATAGGAAATAGTTTGTAGGTATATTGAATGTGTATTGTAGTTAACCTAAAATAGTTTAATAATTTTCCTATACAAAATCAGTATATTCTTGGTTTTTAAGTAGTAAGTATTAGGTATGTAGGTACCTACCTACAATGATGTTCTAAATTAATTCGAATTCGATTTATAATAAATTTTATTTGAATATCAGAATGTGTCCGTTACCATAGTAACCATGTTCCAACATGTGAAAAATATCAAATGTTATGGAGACATTTTTTGAATATGTAGGTACCTACATTGGTTTGTTCGATGCCATAAAAATGAAAATTGTCAGAAAAATCAAATATTTTTAACAAATTATGCAATTTTATTACGCCTATATCTTTACTAATAATAAACTGACTTTTACAATATATGTCTTAAAACTTGCTGTAATGTCTTGTGTTTCATTTTATTATTTCATAATCACATTTATTTCAAAGGTATATTATTTTAAAGAACATATTCATTCGGTAGGAAAATTAAATATCGTATGAAAAGATATTAAAATGGCGGGGTTATATGTACATTTGTACAAAACGCTTACTTTAAAAATAAGTTAAACATTATAATTAGACAAAATATTCACCATGTTTTTCACTTAAAAGCTAAGTTATACTTGAAAATATATTTTTTTCGTGTAAATACGTACTTCTAACTTTTAAACTAACAGATATTTGCGTGCAAAATGTACACTTTTTTGACAGATATGACTTGGAAAATTTTGTATGAAAAAAATAATTATTGAAATATTTTTAAAATTCAGCATTTTTATCGCATTATTTTTAGCGTGACACTGCATCAGGTATACTGGTACATGTTCGCACATAAATTAGATTTTTAGATGGTCTTGGTTTTTCAGAAGGCGTGAGACAAACACACACACACACACACACACACACTAACATATTGATTGCTTTATTACTTTAGATTTTGAAAGTTCATGTTATTGCATTATAGTTCGAATTTATTTTCGTATATGGAAATAAATATGCCATAATTAAATAACAGAAGATGTTACATATGTATTTATTTATTTATTTGAATCTTCTTGTACATACAATTTGTACACTGGCGGGCTTATTGCCTGGTGGCAATTTCTTCCAACCAACCAGAGTTAATGTTAAGTATACAAAACAATGTGTCCTCTGGCAATCAGTTACATAATCACATTACAAAATAAATAAATACAGCAGAATAAAAGTAAAAAAAAACAAATAAGATATTGATCGGTGATGGAGTATTAAGTGTCTACGTAGTACAAATTATGTTTGGTGTGGATTGAGCATAAAAAAAACACATGGTCCAATGTCTCAAATTGGCGAATTCATTAAATGTAATTATACGTGACTTATGTGTATATTATTTCTAAGTACCTACCGTTGGTAATTATAATTCATCTAGCAACAATTAAATAATAAATTAATTAAATTTCGTTAGCCACAGGCAATCGTAGAACAACAACTATTGACGAAAAATTAATAATTAAATTCCTACTAGTTCCGAATAGAGTGTATTCTGATGAAACGTGGATGTAGCATATCTCTGATGTTTAGACATTAGTAAAATAAATAGTTGTTTATCAAAGACTGGACGAAAAAACAACATGTTAATTTGTAAGTTAACGAAGCGGAAAATAGACAAACCTTTAACTAAAGTACTGGAATAGCTGTTAGTATCGGGCAGACATTCTGCAGATCGGAATGTTGATCCAAAGCTTTTGACCCCATACTTTTTTTTATATATTTCATTTTAATTTGATTTGTAATCCAACTGTCGATTTGTTCAGGAGAACTTTGTTCTCTTAACATATCGACAATGTATCAAGCTAGAATACGCGAGAATTGTATGGAGAGGTCTACTTTTTTCACGGCTTTTCCAACTTTGAAGTCAAAAAACACCAACTTAGAGGCTTCGCAGCATATATGTTCCATACACGGATTTACTTAGAATTCGGAGTAGAACATTTCGTGTGTCTGTGTGTGTGTGTGTGTGTCTGTGTGTCTGTGTGTGTGTATGTCTGTGTGTGTGTGTGTGTGTGTGTGTGTGTGTGTGTGTGTGTGTGTGTGTCCCCTTATAACTTTTGATCCGCTCAATTTACAGAGCCTAAAATTTCAGAATATATAAACAGTTACAGGCCTACAAAACTTTTATACTCGGAATTTTGAATTTTTGTTTCAGTCAGGGGTTATCAACTTTTGAATTTTTATTTTATTTTTCCCTATATCTCAGAAACCATAAAAGCTAGAACGCTGAAAATTGGTATAAACGTAGACAAATACAAAATCTCAAATTAATTTTTTCAAAAAAATTCCAGGGTTTCTCAAACATTTTTTATTAAGAAAAGTATTTTTTTTATGATAAATTTATGAGTTTAACTGCCTATATTTCCATTTTTTTTTAAAATATCGAAAAAAGCCGAAACACCCCAACTAGATAATTTAATTTTATATAAAAAATATTAACATTGTAGCAGTACATCTCAAATTTTTTTTAACAATTTTTATAAAAATTGAATTTAGTGACGACATCGCTTCATACAATTTGTATGGTAGTCACCTATACACAATATCAAAGAAGACTTAATAGTTTGATACTTCATCTCTAAACATACAATATACATATACCATCATGCTGTTTTCATATTCCGGGTAGGAAAAAAAGACTGACCTCCATACTATCCTATCTTGACTACCTAGGTACATGTGTTGTATAGAAAACTAAATATCATAAAATAATAAATAATTTGTATTTATGGGTTTGGTACTTATTCTTCAACTATACATACTATCGCTGTCGACAGTTGGATCTCATGTGTTACATGCAACTAGTATTATATAGATAGACTTTTTATGGACGCCTTTGAAAGAAATATGTTACCTTATAACGACGGTCAAACATGGCGTAAAAGATATAACACCGAGCTCTATGATCTTTACCAGGACATCAGCGTAGTCAAGTTCATCAAGATTAACAGAATACGCTGGTTGGGACATTTATACCGTATGGATGATCTGGAGCTCCCAAAAAAAGTGTTGCCTAATGACCCAAGCGGTAGAAGAAGCGTAGGGAGACCTAAACTACGATGGTTGGACTGTCGGGCTATGGGGAAACATAATTGGAAGGTGGCAGCCAGCGATATAGCAGTATGGAGAAGTTTCTTGGAGGCAGCTAGGACCCATCAAGGGTTTTAACGCTGAGGATGATGATGATGAGACATTTTATGTAAGATTGATGTTGGCAATCAAACTTACAGTGCCACTGTTTTGAGTACATATATGTATATGATTTTAAAATATGGCAAATTTGTTATTTTTTTATGTAAATGCTGTTATAGAATTTAGGGTAGTATCAAGAGAGAAATAATAGATTTAAAGACAACTAATAAAACAACAATATATACCAACCTATTTTGTTTTTGTTTTTCTTTTTTATCGTTGTTATTATTATAAAATATGTGTTTTATTTTTGCTGATGAATGGTACGCATACTATCATCATAATCAACTCTGGTTGGATGGAAGAAATTGCCGTTTATCAATAAACCAGCTAGTGTACAAATTATGTGTACAAGAAGATTAATAAAAAATGAATTGATCATTTAATTCAAACGATATTGTTATTAAATTATATTTTATCTGGAGTGATAAAATAAAATTACAAAGTATGTTAAAATAAGTGAAATATACACACGGTGCTGGATTCACTGTTTTACAAAGAAATAAAATAATTTATATTCCAATATAACTTTACTATGATCTATGGATACATAAATTAAAATGAACGCCATAAATCCTGCAAAGAGTTGAATAAATTTTCTATTGACATCATATAGCATGAGTTTACCCCAATCCCAATGCTTTCGATGACCATATTATTGGTGTACCTAGAGGGGAAAATATCCATATAATACATTGTGATCAATGTTCCCAGGCATTGGAAAATGTATATTTATATTATTTGAACTGGTGGGGCTTGGAATATGTGTTTTCTGTTTGCTCGAATGAATATTGACCTTTATTGCTACCATGTGATAGTAAAAAGCAAAAAAACTATGTTGGTCTTTTTTGTGCACTATTATTGGTCATGCGTTAAACTCGGTTGTAATTTAGTAATAGTAAACTTTATTTAGAAAAAATAAAAATTAATACATAAATTAATACATATATAAAAATTAATACATCTAGTTTAAACAAAAAAGTATAAAAACATTATGGCAAGACCTATCACATTTCGGAAAATCGGCGCGCGCACATTCGGTGACGTCACGCCAGATATAAAATACGCGGAGGGACGATCATCGGCATTCAAGTTCGTTCCTGCCTACCAGCTACTCACCTGACCGGAACTCGTTACGGCCCAGCCACGTTCCTGTAGTCGTTTTAATTTATCGAGTTTTAATATTCATAATTTATAATCTTCGCAAAATATCAGTATTGTGTGTGAATAAATCCAGTAAGTTTAATTCTTTGAGTTCTTATTTATATGCTTATTTTAATACCCAATTCTATTGTCAGTTACAGTCGTGCATGGTTAAAGAACACGCAGAAGTATTTAGCCGATCAACTGGTTCGATCCCAGAAGTCGAGCTCCTCATAAAGACACCCTCCGCACGGCCATAGTAACAACATATAAAAAATAATGGTATGAGTATGACAATTGATTATAAAAACATTATGTAAAATTATGGAGAATATTAATAGTTTTTAATTATGTATTTAGCACCTAGCCTACGAAAGGTGACAAGATTTTTTGTTTCTTTTATGTTTGGTGGAAAACTATTATGCATTTTGAGACCTTTATGGTATAAACTATTTTGTATAATGACCGCCGTGGCACAGTTGGTAAGCCGATTCCCAGCAGAGGAGAAATTTATTTTAATTTATTTCTCACGCAAATATTGCTTCTCTGAGCTGGAAACACTGGTTAGTTGGAAGAAATTGCCATACGGCAATAAACTCGCCACTTGCGCAGGGTGCAAGGGAGTGTTCATTATTATTATTATTAACATCATACATGTTAATCTAGTTTTTGGAAATCCTGACATCCTCTCGTAGGGTAAGTGTGAACATTGACCTTGAATAATATATTTTTCTGCATATATTTTGAAAGCATAATATTTTTTAGTTTATAAATCAAAGTTAACGTGTTGTAAACAATGTATTGCTTTACTGTTATTAATTTTAGTTTATTTAACATTAGGTTTATTCTTGTATATCTATTGCATTTTAAAATTATCCTCATTCCCATATTTTGAATAATCTGTAAGTTTCATTGCAGAAAATTGGACACTTGTACAATAATTTTAATGAGGAATTACAATAGAATTAAAAATTAACCTTCATAAGGTCAATAATATTTATTGAAGAACAGAATTTATTATACTTTTGTATAGAAAAAATGTGAAACAAAACATTATTTTTGAGAGACCTGTAAAGATTGAATTTTAAAAAATAATTAGGATTAAAAATATACTGAACATACAATATTAATTTTTGATTTCAGTGTATGACTGTACGTATGACTGGCTAGTATAAAAATAAAATATATACATAAATACTACTTACCTACGTTATTTATGAAATGACCTACAATGAGAGCACGGCGCGCAAAACCGTTCTAGTCTTGTAGTCAACTGGTTCTAAATAAGAATTTTAAGTTCTATTTAACTTTTTCAAAAAGGCGACTCCCATTCACCGGTGTCACTCGATGCTGAGCATCGTCAGAATGGTGAACAATAGTGATGAAGATCATCTATATTTATATATACATTAAAAACGAGGACTCGAATAATAGAGAAGGAAGGGGCAATACCAAGAAAAAAAGAATACATTCAAGAAGACATTCAAGTAAATATGGTTCTAAATTCATACTATTCACAGCGTGTGATTGTATGCTGTGAGGCACCGGCTTGGAATTGTGCTTCCATTTTTTTCTATTATTATTTTCGACGGTCATTCGAGGGTAATCGAATATACAACAGGCAACAACATCTCACATAGTTCGGCATTGAGGTTTACCACCCATTCTAAATGTGGTGCCTTTTTAGGTGAGACGAGACTGGTGTGCGGGTATACACGCATGTGTTGTGCTTCCAATTATAAGGTATTGCACACTTGAATACCTGTCACCACATTTGGGTTATGCCGTGATGAATGAATGATTTTATATGTTTTACACTTGTAAAATATATGTACATATAAGTGTATAATTATTGTTAAGGTTCACTCGAGTTTGAATCCTGTATATTAAATACTAGCTTTTATGTCCCGCCGTTGGCCAAGAATGTAAAATTGTGAAGGAAAAAGCAATCGTTTTTATAATATTGTCACCCAATTATTTTGCAAAATCGGACTATGAAAAGTGGTTTGAAATATGATTGAATTTGATTGTAAAATGTTCAAGTGATGGCCACAACCCATTATTTTTTATATATTGCTATAAAGTGTGAATGAAGTATAATATACAATTTCTTCACTATTCGAAATGGTTTTAAATATGACTGTTTATCAACATTGTAAAGAGATTGGTTTGGCCACAACCCCCATTTTTAAATATTATCATCGAAAACAAATTGTAATATGTACTTACCTATTGAATATTTAGTAATTTTGGATGTTGGGATGTGGTTAAAATTTGATTAAACAAATGTACTGAAAAGATCCAGTGTTGGTCACATCCCATTCGTTTTATATTTTTTCATCAAGTGTGCATTATATTTTTGCACAATTAGACTGATGAACTTAAAATTGACACAAAAGTCTACATTAACGAAGAAGAAGAAGACTTAAACTATGGCAAATAATTTGAATATAAACGTTGTGAAGAATTCAGTAATGGCCACAGCTCCCTTTCTTTAAATATTGTCAACGAAATCAAATATATTATGTAGGTGTTAAAAATTATTTAAAATAGGATGATATAAATGGTTTAAATTTGATTAAACAAAAGTATTGAAAAGATTCTAGTGCAGGTTACATCTTCACATCCCACATCCCATTCGTTTTTACATATGTATTTTCATCAAGTGTGCATATCGTTAATAATATTTCTGCTCAATAGACTATTAGACTTAAAACGAACCCAAAAGTCTAAATAAAAAAGAGAAGAATAAGTATAAGACTATAAGAAATAGTTTGTTTAAAAAATCCCAATGGTCTACATAAAATAAGAAAAAATACATAAAAAAAAGAATTAGACTATTGGAAATAGATTGTATAAAAACTGAGCAAAAGGTCTTCATAAAAGAAGAAGAAGATTAATCTATAGGAAATAGTTTGTATTAAAACTGTCCTTAAAGGTCTACATAAAATTAAGAAGAAGAATAATTAGACTCCAGGAGCCGTCGCTTCAGACCCTTCAGTACCTCCCGTCCCATCAGGCCCTTCAGTACATCCCGTCCCTTCAATCCCTCATCACGTCCCTTCCCATCAGGCCCTTCAGTACCTCCCGTCCCTTCAGGCCCTTTAATACCTCCCGTCCCTTCAGGCCCTTTAGTGCCTCCCTTCCCTTCAATTACATCCCGTCCCTTCATTCGGGTAAGAAAAGTTTAAATCCAGAAACCATCCTGGAAGAACCGCGAAGAGATGTAAGCACCGTCTTCTTTTCCCAGGATACTCCACCTTTATAGGTAAAATGACCAAATACAAGATGAAGAAGAAGAAGAAAAAAAATTAAATCCAGAAACCGTCCTGGAAGACCTGCGAAGAGATGGAGGGACAGTCGGACCTTCTTTTCCCAGGATATTCCGCTTTCATTGGTAAAATGACCAAATACACGAAGAAGAAGAAGAATAAGAAAAAAGTTTAAATCCAGAAACCACCTCGGGCACACGCTCGACAATTCGCCAAAGTTTCATTGTAATCGGACATACGGTTTAGGAGCACATCGCTTGCATACATTCATACATTCATAAATAAATAAATAAAATAATTTTCCGATAGGAAATCAGTATATTGTTGATTTGTAAGTAAATAATAATAGGTAGGTACCTACCTACAACAATGTTCTAAATAAATTCGATTCATAACAAATTTTATTTGAATATCAGAATCTTTCCGTTACCATAGTAACCATTCCAATACGTAAAAAATATCAAATGGTTTGAGACATTTTTTGAATATGTAGGTACCTACATACATTGGTTTGTTCGATGCCATAAAAATGAAAATTGTCAGAAAAATCAAATATTATTTACAAATTATGCAATTTTATTATGCCTATATCTTTACTAATAAAAACACATTTTTACAATATATGTCTTAAAACTTGCTGTAATGTCTTGTGTTTCATTTTATTATTTCATAATTACATTTAATTCAAAGGTTTATTATTTTCAAGAACATATTCATTCGGTAGGAAAATGAAATATTGTATGAAAAGATATTAAAATGGCGGCGTTCATGTACAAAACGCTTACATTAAAAATAAGTTAAACATTATAATTATACAAAATATTCACCATGTTTTTCACTCAAACGCTAAGTTATACTTGAAAATATATTTTTTTCGTGTAAATACGTACTTCTAACTTTTAAACTAACAGATATTTGCGTGCAAAATGTATACTTTTTTGACAGATACGACTTGGAAAATTTTGTATGAAAAAAATAATTATTGAAATATTTTTAAAATTCAGCATTTTCATCGCATTATTTTTAGCGTGACACTGCATCAGGTATACAGGTACACGTTCGCACATAAATTAGATTTTTAGATGCTCTTGGTTTTTCAGAAGGCGTGAGACAAACACACACACACACACATACACACACACAAACACTAACATTTTGATTGCTTTATTACTTTAGATTTATTCTGAATTTATTAATTTTAATCTACTGTTCCTTATTATAATTTGTATTTATTTGTTTCTTATTTGTTGGGTTCTCAATTTAATGCACCTACATATGTCTTTCTTTTTCTCAATATTCTGCTCTTGTGTAAAATTTCAATGACGTTTTTATTTTATTTTATTTTTTAATCATAATTGGAAATTTTCAATCTTATCTAGAATATATAGATTGACTGTGACATGCATATTCTTGTACTTGCCAAATATTGTTGCTATCAACTGCGGGTATAAAATTTGGTAGGACCGCTGTCAGTCTGCTGATTCATGTATACTTATTGATGTTTTGTATATAAATATGTGTATGTATGTTTTTATATCTAAGTTGTATTATTTATATATTTTTGCACTTGTTTCCTACCTTAGCACTTTGCTCTATTTTATTATTATAAATAACTAATGTTGTAAACGAAATAATTTTGACTATTTTTTAATTGAATTACCCACAGACAGGCTATGCCTTGTGGGATTTTTGTGTGCCCCATTGATTTATTATAATTGATATTATGTTTATTTATATTGTATGTAAACCGTGTACAAAATCTAAAATAAATATATGCAGATGACAGTAATTTAAAAAAAAGGAAAACCACGTTGAAAAATAAATTTCGATTGACAAACATTGACCAGAATATTCTAACAATAATCGGTCTAGAAGTTGCTCCTCACTACAGTGGTGTAATAAAGGTACGCGTCATTGAGTTCCCTGGTATAGTCCAGAGTTTCAGGCTGAAGGCTTGACAGAGAGTAATTGCCCTGAAATAAGCAGTGTTAACAATTTATCCGCTACCCGCTTATTTGGACGTAGAAGACGAGATGGGAAGACCTGTTGATTTTATATAATGTATGGACGGTATATTCCCCCGTTGTATTTTTTCAACCTAGTGTGGCTTTCACTCAATGTCGGATCCAAGGTCTCGTGGGACATCAGTATCCTTTTTTTTGTTTTCGCAAAATGCTCAAATTTATTTGCACCAAACGTATTATTGCGTTCTACATTTACAAGGCTTGTAGACAGAATCAAATTTCAAAACAAGTTCCTACGTATATTTATTTATTTATTTATTTGGCACGATACAAAATTACATTATACATAATACAGCGTTAAATACCTATAACAACAATTTCAAGATAACAGTGATAATATATCTTACATTTAATGCTAGGTTAGATACTATTACATGTTTACAGTAAACTGCTACAAGTAAAAATGCTCCAGGAGGATACATAATTAAAATAAGAACATAAAATTTGTATTATTTTTACATTGTCTCATTGGACGTCCAACTAGGTGAACCTGTTTTAGGACGTCCGATATGTAGTTACGATTTGTAGGTATCAATAACTTGATATGTTTAATTTAAGGTGTTTAAAAACTTAGTAAATAAAAATTATGAATGGATAGCGAACAAACTAGAATATGTTTAATTTATTATTGGATTCATCTATGCCGATGGATAGCCAACTGTTTATTGTTTTTTTAGAGTGTCTATTTTCATATTTTTCCAAGCATCAGGTTATGTCAGTAAAGAGTTATGTCAGTAGGTATTCATTGATTTATTGAAATTGTCTAATTGACAAAATCGATCTTCTACTTTTTTTTTGGAAGAGGAGCAGGCCGCTTAAAACAGACTCAAAGGTCTATATAAAAGAAGATCATTCTAAGGACCACATTTTTTAAAAACGCAATCAATTGCTTCTACTCATATATTCCTTAAATCGGGACTATCGTTTTGGCTTACTAGAACCTCATCAACTGGCCATTGCCTATGGAAGTCCAGTTGATAAGAGCCTAGTAAGCCGAAACGGTCGCACGGATGTAAGGAATATATATATACATAATATGCAGAAACAAAATCAATTTTGTTTGCTTTGAAGAAGTACATCTTGGGTTGTTAATAAATAATACAATTTATTTATTTTTAATTTTTACATAAACAATACAGAAATATAATGCAATAGTGCAAATCTAGTACAATTTATTATACAACATATGAATATTGGAATATGCTGGCACCGACAGAATGCTCCAAGAGGACACTTTTAACTAAACCATAAACAGGGGGCTACTGAAGACAAGTCCCTAATACGTCCTAATCTTGGCTTAATCCTAAAAATGTATACTCTTGATCTTAATCTAAACTTAACCTCCCTAAACGTTTCATCATATAAAAAAATTGTCAATATCAACTTAAAGTCTGGAATTTATTGTCAATTATTGTTGCATATTTTTTTATTATTATAAAATTCTGTATTAATTCTATTGCTTATATATTTTTACATATATATAATTTTATATAAATGCAATAAAGTGATTAAAGCCAGTAGGATTTAAGAAGGACCAATGGTAGATAGGATTAGGGTCCAATTATATATAGGTAATATGGAGGGACCAGATGAATCTGGGAAGACTTACAAGTAAAGCTGACCTCAAAGTACAATATTATGTTATCTCTATACCTTCCATCTTGTCATTCATACAATACAAATAGGGTTCTATAGAAAAAAATAATATCGGTCCAATAAACCAGACTAAGTAATATTTACGAAAGCCGTATAAATATTTATGTCATTACATTTTATGTACCTATAATATATGTGGTTGAGTGGTATTAATAATACATTAAAGAAAGAAAAATGTTGAGGGCGAGGCCGTCCAAGGAAGGGATGGCACGCCCATGTGAATAACAGACGAACATGTATAAGACGATGTATGAATATCGACGAGGCGATGAATTTGTGTCAATATAGAGATAAGTGGCGTTTGGTTCTCTCTGCGTACCCCGTGAGGGATATAGCGTGATGGTATGTAGGTATGAATGTAAAAATGTTAAAAAAGAAAATGTCCCAGAGTCATTGGAATCAAGTTACAGTTCTATTCTTACTGATTTCATTTGTGTTTATGAATTAATATTATAAATTATTCAATTCTCTGTAGTGCAAAAAATACATATTGATTTTATTGTTATGCATAATTTATTGTTATGAACAGTTATCGGCATATAAATCTAGATAATACGTGGGCTGCACAGAGCACAGATTTGGTTGATGTGTTTGGTTAGTACATATATGTAGTGTGATTAATCATTTACCGCGTCTATGGGTATGAACCCATATAATCAATGCACATTTGCAACGCAACAATACAATAAAATTGTTGGTAGAAAGAAATTGCCGTATAACAACAAACCCACAAGTGTGTAATATATTTGTTTAAATTATTCGCAAAAAAGATTAATGAATTTAATCTAATTGTCCTTTATTCTTTTTGACCAAGAGTCTCTCATGCGGACTATGCGATAAATTTACTCCTATGTATTATGTAAATCTAAGGGGAAAATATATGAAGTAGTCGTAAAACCTGCAATGCAGTTTGGACAAGAGTGCTGGATATTATCAAAAAAGCACTATAACAACTACACACGACTAAAATGAAAATGTTGCGCAGTTGAAGTTAAACGCCTTTTCTTAACGTGTACATCAGGGGATCCATCAAGGTAGCCCGAATAGCAGGAATGTTGAAAAAGGGGCAGACAACGATGGTATGGCCACGTCATGCGATAGGAGGACACCAATTTACTCCGTCAGAGCTGCGCTCTGTATTCCCTCAAAGTCACGAGGAAGAGACCGACCACATGCGACATGGTGGACGGGTATCGAGAGGCAGGTGGTGGCACAAGGTGTCCTACAGGAGACAACGAGAGTCGCAGATCTTGGCGACTGATTATTATAAGGAGACCCGACCACGGGTGAACTGGAATAGGGGTAGGAGAAGATGAACTAGAAATTATTTAATTCCAACTGTCGATCTGTTCTATAGAATTTATTTCTCATAACATATCACCTAGATAAAAAAAATAGTTTTGTGTGTGAAGGAATTAAGTATGACGTAGTGGAGAAATTGCATGATTTGCCAACTTTGAAGTCAAAAAACACCAACTTTGCTCCTCAGCATATCCTTATGTGTCCAAATAACTTATTTTATTTAAATGCATTCTACTGATATGATACTTTCAAACATAAATAAAAAGTATGTTTATTTTTTTCAGTATAAAAACTATTACTTTCATATATTAATCTACAAAACATTGTTTTACAAACAATGTAATATTTATATTATTTACTGTATTTTTATGATTTTTTCGGATCTGATATGATCCAAAATTAAGACGTTATAAATCTCTCTAAACACGCACGTTCCTCAACTAAAATAATAGGCATATATATAACGTTATAATTTTTATGTAATTTGATTCTCTTATTGGGGTCCCACGAAAGCAATATTTAGGCTTGTTAGTTGGGCTGTTTATATGAAATTTTGAAACCTCGCGGTATCCATGCTTTTAATTTCCAAATAAATAATCTCTGGCAGTGTGTATTGTAACAAAACAAAAACAGAAGTTGACATGCAAAAGCTTTTAATGTAAACTTTTGTTACTTTGCACGCACACTACTACTTGGTTGTTATGGTGAACACGCATTACGAATATCTAAATCCATTTGCATGTACATTACGTAACATAATAATATCTACTTATGTATACTCACTTATATGATTCATATCGACTTGAAATTCTCTCTCTTAATGATATTAAACGAAATTATAACTAAGCATAGTTGTTATCACTTACTCTTAGCCCTGAAAATTTGCAAACAAATGAAGCCATGAAATTTCATAACAACGCCAATTATATATAATTTGACAAAAAATACTTTGAGTTTATTTATATACATATATAGTGTATCCAAAATTCAAAATCCCTTGGACAGATCTGGGGGGCAAGTCTGGTCCAACCGGCGAAATCAAAACCCTCACGATTGCCAATATCATGGATATAATTATTATATGGAGTTCTATAATATCTTTTGGTGTCATATAACTCCATATGATAATAGGCATGATGACTAATTTTGAAAAACTATCTCACGATGTTTTTACGCATTCACTGTTTTCAAATATATATACATTTCTACATAAAATAAAGGTTTAGTAGCAAAAATCGCCATTTTAAAATCAAATTTGACATTTACGCCAAAAAACGCTTGTAGTATCATGGCGGCTGCCGACCCTGACGGTGACGTCACGATATTGTAAACTGCATATCACTACTATATGTAATATATGTATTCTAGGACGATTTGTGTATTTATAATCAATTCAAAAGTGCATAAGTGTTGTGCGGTCCCTAAATGTACAAAAACGACGAAAAAAACACATACTGAGGTATATGTTTTCGTCCCACGCGAAAAAAAAGAGAAATAAGTGATTAAATTTCGCACGGCGAGACATAAGTGTATTTTATTAAGTACGCGTTTACAATGAAGTACAGTATTTGTTCCCCCACTTTTAGCTCTCAATAATATAATATTTACCATTATTTAGGCAATAAGCATAATATAAAGAACTTCATTAATGTCCAAACGTCAAAATAGGCCATCATACGTTTCCCGCGTATGTTTTTAGCTTATGAACACATAATGTAGAGAGAAGAAGGAGCATATTTTATCGATTTTCGAGATGTAAGTTGTATTTAAATTACAGATAAATAAAGTACTTATATGTACTTATTATTAAGTTTTTACGTTTCGAAATTCTGATGAACAAAAGTCTTTGTTCGACGCAAAGAAATATCCGACCATCAAAAGTTCCATTCTAGTTAAGAGTAGTTAAGACAGGCAGAAAAATAACTACTATGGCTGCTATTGCTAAAAATAACGATAGCAGATAAATATAGCTTGTTATTAACACAATACAAATAACGAGCGCTATGTAATAATTCGTATGCTGCTAAAATTGTAACGATGTTTTAAAACGCATGCTTCGCGTAATCGCCGTCGTTTCGCGAATCGCTTCATTGCATGAAAAAAATATAGCTTGCTAGTTTAGTTTGGCAGTGACCAGCATCATAACATGTCGAACGTTCGTCAGCTCACCATCGCGTGACAAAATTGTAGAATACTAAAACTAAATTAGTTTACCATACGTTGCGAGCGTTCATTATTTATTTATTTATTCAATAAGAACCAAGTTACATACAAAATACAATAAACTTAGGCCCGATATTACAGTCGGCCCTCAACTCATTGAGTTTGTTAAACTCAAGATTAATGTTAAGGGGAGATTGAATCCATTTCCGTATTACAGTGCAATATAACATGTCAGTTACTAAATCTTCAATTATAGACATATTTCACTTTTTCTGTGGTTATTATCTGTCAAATTTTAATAACCTCAAATAATACGAAATACAAAACGGGACGCTACGACTTTAAATACCATTGTTTTATTATCCAACATGGTAAATTTAATTTTTTTCACTAAAATAATGCTTTTAAATGCCCATGTTCAATACGGCTGTCAGTTTGTTTTGTTGTGTGGCGCCACCGTCGATACAACTAGCGCCTTTAGTGATACAACACTGAAACTACACACGTTGCCTAACGCCTCTAGTGATAGAAACTGAAACTACACGAGTTACCTAGCAAATGACAGTTGACTCACAGTTAAGTACTTAATCTGCCAGAAACGTTGAGTTAAATATTTGTCGTTTTAGTGACATATTTGAGGGAAGATTAGGCCTAAACGGACACTGTAATACGCTATATTTTTGTGAAACTTGAGTTTAGCTCTTAAACTGACACTTTAATACCGGCCCATAGTATCCCCCGATAGGTAGGCGAGTATCTAGGTAAATTGAAACTATTTGCTTTGATGAATCCTTGTTCCATTGCTATTTTATTGTTTTGTTTTAGTTTTAAGTACCTTATTAAAATATTAATATATCAAAAACACCAAAATAAACATTGTCCAGACCGACAATTAATGCGTATATTGTATTGAAGACTATCAGAAGAATTGACGCGACCATACTATGACGTCGTGCGCTCTGATTGTTTTTTCTCATAAAATGGCGGAGTAACACATTTTGTCGTTTTATATTTATAATATTATTATTATTCACTCCTTTAAAATGAAAATAAGTACACTTTTTAAATCTTTATAACCTATTTTATTTTTTAAAATCATAATTTCAATGATTTTTTCTTACAGTCATCACACCTATTACATAACATTCTATTTTTTTTTAATATATTAATCATAATATGTATATGAATCATAACAATTATCCCATATGTATATTAGATTCATCATAATACATTGTGTATTTCCATTTCAACCTCATGTAACACTGTACAACTCCCACAAACAATATAATAACATCATTTTATTTTATAATCAAGCAATGAAAGCCACCAAGTTATTTATTTCTGAAACGTTAAATATTCTCTACCACGTTACAATACTCGGTGCGTGTTATAACAGATGCGTCAACGATTCAATAGAGCGGATAGCGATATAATTTGGTTTATTCTCCCAAATAAACCAAATAAATCAATAAATAAAAATAGCATGTTAAAAATAAGCAGCATATTCCATATAGCTTGTTATGAAAAAAATAGCCATTTCGAACAACACTACAGTTGACAGTAACAAGCACAATTGACAGTAACAATATGGTGACGTCATGCGCTCTGATTGGTGTTTCACATAAAATGGCGGACAAACATATTTTGTATTTTTATTTTAATAATATTAATATTATTCGCTCTTTTAAAATGAAAATAAATATATTTTTTCAAATCTTTATAACATATTTTATTTTATAAAATCATAATTTCAATGATTTTTTCTTACTGTCATCACGCCTATTATATTCATGATATGGATAATCACGAGGGTTTTGATTTCGCCGGTTGAAGTCCAACTAGGCAACTCCTGTTTACAATAAAGGAACGCAAGATTGCATGTCTAGGTCACATAATGAGGACTAAAATACCACTTTCTTCGATTAATATTGGAGGGTAACATAGAAGATCGCCGAGAGACTGGAAGGAGACAGATGTCCTAGAGGTGTAATATTCGGGAATGGACGGACTTCCGAACTGTGGAACAGATATTACAGGCGGCACAGGACATAGAGGAATCCGCCTGAGTGATCCGCCAACATCGGGGATTCATGACAGAGCACCAGAAGGAGAAGAAGAATGCTATACACATAATTACTGTACAAAATTGTAAACAACGTAACTTATTCTTTTAATTTACTTTAACAAAGAACTCTTAATTGACCCAGCGTCACTCTCGATCAAAAGATTAGTTTTTTTGTTAAAATTAAATACCACAAATTTAATAATTCGCAAACCCTGGATATTTTTCATGATGAAATCGGTAAATAGTTATGTTTCCGAGTGAGGCTGTTTTTGTATAATTTGGTACATTCGTAAATTGTTCAACAATTAAATACCACAAATTTAATAATTCGCAAAACCTGGACATTTTTCATGATCACATCGGTAAATAGTTAAATTCCCGGGTGAGGCTGTTGTATAATTTGGTACATTCGTAAATTTTTCAACAATTAAATACCACAAATTTAATAATTCGCAAAACCTGGACATTTTTCATGATCACATCGGTAAATAGTTAAATTCCCGGGTGAGGCTGTTGTATAATTTGGTACATTCGTAAATTGTTCAACAATTAAATACCACAAATTTAATAATTCGCAAACCCTGGACATTTTTCATGATCACATCAGTAAGTAGTTAAGTTCCCGAGTCAGGCTGTTGTTGTATAATTTGGTACATTCGTAAATTGTTCAACAATTAAATACCACAAATTTAATAATTCGCAAACTCTGGACATTTTTCATGATCACATCAGTAAATAGTTAAGTTCCCGAGTGAGGCTGTTGTTGTATAATTTGGTTCATTCGTAAATTGTTCAACAATTTAATACCACAAATTTAATAATTCGCAAAACCTGGACATTTTTCATGATGACATCGGTAAATAGTTAAGTTCCCGGGTGAGGCTGTTGTTGTATAATTTGGTTCATTCGTAAATTATCAAATCTTCGAGGTTATTCCTATTCTGCTTTTATCGCTCCATTCTCTTTTGTACGTTTATTTTTCAATAGGCGTGATGACAGTAAGAAAAAATCATTAAAATTATGATTTTATAAAATAAAATATGTTATAAAGATTTGAAAAAATATATTTATTTTCATTTTAAAAGAGCGAATAATATTAATATTATTAAAATAAAAATACAAAATATGTTAGTCCGCCATTTTATGTGAAACACCAATCAGAGCGCATGACGTCACCATATTGCTACTGTCATATTGTGTTGTTCGAAATGGCTATTTTTTTCATAACAAGATATATGGAATATGCTGCTTATTTTTAACATGCTATTTTTATTTATTGATTTATTTGGGACAATAAACCAAATAATATCGCTATCCGCTCTATTGAATCGTTGACGCATCTGTTATAACACGCACCGAGTATTGTAACGTGGTGGAGAATATTTAACGTTTCAGAAATAAATAACTTGGTGGCTTTCATTGCTTGATTATAAAATAAAATCATGTTATTATATTGTTTCTTTGATTTTGTTATGTACAGTAATGATGATGTTTGTGGGAGTTTATATGAGGTTGAAATAGAAATACACAATGTATGTATTATGATGAATCTAGTAGATCAGAATATAATAAGATATACATATGGGATAATTGTTATGATTCATATACATATAATAATTAATATATTAAAAAAATATAATGTAATGTAATAGGTGTGATGACTGTAAGAAAAAAATCATTGAAATTATGATTTTAAAAAATAAAATAGGTTATAAAGATTTAAAAAGTGTACTTATTTTCATTTTAAAGGAGTGAATAATAATAATATTATAAATATAAAACTACAAAATGTGTTACTCCGCCATTTTATGAGAAAAAACAATCAGAGCGCACGACGTCATAGTATGGTCGCGTCAATTCTTCTGATAGTCTTCAATACAATATACGCATTAATTGTCGGTCTGGACTATGTTTATTTTGGTGTTATCGATATATTAATATTTTAATTAGATACTTAAAACTTAAACAAATAAAATATAAATGGAACAAGGATTCATCAAAGCAAATAGTTTCAATTTACCTAGATACTCGCCTACCTATCGGGGGACACTATGGGCCGGTATTACAGTGTCAGTTTAAGAGCTAAACTCAAGTTTTACAAAAATATAGCGTATTACAGTGTCCGTTTAGACCTTATCTTCCCTCAAATACGTCACTAAAACGACAAATATTTAACACAACGTTTCTGGCAGATTAAGTACTGTCATTTGCTAGGCAACTCGTGTAGTTTCAGTTTCTATCACTTGAGGCGTTAGGCAACGTGTGTTGATTCAGTGTTTTATCACTAAAGGCGTTAGTTATATCGAAGGTGGCGCCACACAACAAAACAAACTGACAGCCGTATTGAAACGAACACGGGCATTTAAAAGCATTATTTTGGTGAAAAAAATTAAATTTACCATGTTGGATAATAAAACAATGGTATTTAACCTTTTCCGTGCTAAGCGTATGCGAAACAATGTAACACCTCAGTGCTGCGCAATTTTCGGACAAAATTAAAATCGTCATATCTCAATAACTACTCACCTGAGATACTTGAAATCTTCGACGAGAATATTCGTTTTTAGCTGTTTTAAATGTTGAGTACCTACATTTTTTTGTTTATTTTGTTTTTCTGCATACTATTTAACTGATTTTTTCAACATTCCAGCTCACAAAACCATGACTTATTAGCAAAAAATATGACATAGGTAAAAAAAGATATAGGAATGTATATAGTGAATAAAAATCAGCTTAAAATTTATGAATTTTTAAGTATTTCTTCGAAAACAAACACAGTTTTCAACAATTGCTTAGTACCTTATACGTTTGTATGAAGTTTATCTGTAAGCGCTATGACCTATGCGCCGCTGCACCGCGACTTTATCAACTTATATAGTAGAAAATAGTCATAAAATCATTGGTTGTTATATATAATACTGAAATAACTCAACAGGCTCTGAGTACTTACTTTTTCGGAACATTTATAAAAGCAAAATTCATTCATAATAGCAAAAAATGTTAAATGTATTTTGTCTATCACCTAGTAAAATTTTCAAAGTCGGTAACACAAAAAATCGAAGTTACTCTAAAAAACTCATGAACTTAAAAGTTATTTTGAAATATGAATCAACGTTTAAGACACAAATAAAAACATATAAATTTACAACAAAATACTTTACTTTTATAAACTAAATAAAAACCGAACAAAATTATTTTTCTAAACTGGCGCACAATCTCTACGAACTCGGATATGGGTTATAAGCAACATTAATATCCATACAAAGCGGTATCTCAGTGCGGGTCTCGATTACGTATCGAGATGAAATAGATAAAAAGTAAACACTCTACTGCCATCTACCGAATTTTTTTAAAATTTTTTTAAAATCGTATTTACTTAGATAAATGATTCGGTTACACGATGTAATTATTATTTTTTGGATATGTCGATAAATAAGATTTCTACAGCGAGTTAAAGTGGAGCATTGTCCATCACGATTACCTATCGAGATCCGCACTGGTGTAGCGTATGATTCATCACGATAACGTCTCGAGATTAGCACTGAAACGGTTAAAGTCGTAGCGTCCCGTTTTGTATTTCGTATTATTTGAGGTTATTTAAATTTGACAGATAATAACCACAGAAAAAGTGAAATATGTCTATAATTGAAGATTTAGTAACTGACATGTCATATTGCACTGTAATACGGAAATGGATTCAATCTCCCCTTAACATTAATCTTGAGTTTGGCAAACTCAATGAGTTGAGGGCCGACTGTAATATTGGGCCTATGTTAATTGTATTTTGTATGTAACTTAGTTTTTATTGAATAAATAAATAAATAATGAACGCTCGCAACGTATGGTAAACTAATTTAGTTTTAGTATTCTACAATTTTGTCACGCGATGGTGAGCTGACGAACGTTCGACATGTTATGATGCTGGTCACTGCCAAACTAAACTAGCAAGCTATATTTTTTTCATGCAATGAAGCGATTTGCGAAACGACGGCGATTACGCGAAGCATGCGTTTCAAAACATCGTAACAATTTTAGCAGCATACGAATTATTACATAGCGCTCGTTATTTGTATTGTGTTCATAACAAGCTATATTTATCTGCTATCGTTATTTTTAGCAATAGCAGCCATAGTAGTTATTTTTCTGCCTGTCTTAACTACTCTTAACTAGAATGGAACTTTTGATGGTCGGATATTTCTTTGCGTCGAACAAAGACTTTTGTTCATCAGAATTTCGAAACGTAAAAACTTAATAATAAGTACATATAAGTACTTTATTTATCTGTAATTTAAATACAACTTACATCTCGAAAATCGATAAAATATGCTCCTTCTTCTCTCTACATTATGTGTTCATAAGCTAAAAACATACGCGGGAAACGTATGATGGCCTATTTTGACGTTTGGACATTAATGAAGTTCTTTATATGCTTATTGCCTAAATAATGGTAAATATTATATTATTGAGAGCTAAAAGTGGGGGAACAAATACTGTACTTCATTGTAAACGCGTACTTAATAAAATACACTTGTGTTTCGCCGTGCGAAATTTAATCACTTATTTCTCTTTTTTTTCGCGTGGGACGAAAACATATACCTCAGTAGGTGTTTTTTTCGTCGTGTTTGTACATTTAGGGACCGCACAACACTTATGCACTTTTGAATTGATTATAAATACACAAATCGTCCTAGAATACATATATTACATATAGTAGTGATATGCAGTTTACAATATCGTGACGTCACCGTCAGGGTCGGCAGGCGCCATGATACTACAAGCGTTTTTTGGCGTAAATGTCAAATTTGATTTTAAAATGGCGATTTTTGCTACTAAACCTTTATTTTATGTAGAAATGTATATATATTTGAAAACAGTGAATGCGTAAAAACATCGTGAGATAGTTTTTCAAAATTAGTCATCATGCCTATTAACATAATATATAATTATTCTTTTTACTCATCACTAACCCAAGGGGATAAAGTGGGAAATTATGACTTCGCAATTTTTAAGGGTATTTTTTAAATGCAGATTATCAACTAGTATCATATCGAGAATGTATTCTGAAAGTTTCATCACAATGTATCTGTGTGTGTGTGTGCTATGTGCTATGTGCAGTGTGTTATGCACGGCGTTTTTATTTTACTTTATCAATTATTGGCTAAAGTACCTACTCATTCGATTATTTTCAAATTTTGCACTTATGTATATCTAATATTCGCTTAGACCCCATTAGATTTTAAAGGATATCTGAATAGTGCTTCTTATTTTTTTTAACTGTCAAATATTTCAAAGTGACCTCAAGCTCAGGAAACTTACAATTTGAAATTTTTATTTTGAAATTGGTAAAAAGACAAATCACTTTCATAAAATGGCATTGAAGAGTTATCAAGTTTTCATAATTAATTATTTAAAAAAAATAACCCAACAAACTCATTTCATGAAAGTGCTGAAAATTTTCCATGCAAAATTTGAACATTTTATAGAATGACTTGTTAGCGAGGAGTTCAGCGTTGGCCACTACTCACTCGTTTTTATATATAACCAAGCTATCCGATTACGGTATATCAACCCGTAATTGGACAGCGTGATATGGAACCACTAATGTCGGTCGTCCGAATAACCCACCAATGTTGAATAAGACAGAGAGTTGTGGAGGATCAAGGGGGAGGCCTATGTCCAAGAATGGAAAAAAACAGGCTAAAGAAGAAGTAGTTATCCGATTATTTGAATGTATAAATGCTTTTTTGGTCTTGCACATATAATGTGTTTTATATTTCCTTACTGTGTGTTACCAGAATTAAATTAAATAAAAATAAGAAAGTAAATACCATTAGAGTGAAAATCCAAAAATTGTATGAAAAAAGTCCAAAAGGCGATACTATCTTACCAAAAATTTTCACCCTGGTACTAGAAAAAAACTAAATAGACTTGACTAACAAGGGTGTTAATATAAATGGGGAATATCTGAAATTATATATAATATATATTATAAGATATTATTGGGGAATGTCTGATAATTACTTGCGGTTTGCAGATGATATTGTACTTCTTGTTAACGACGATCATGACGTTGCTGAAATGCTCAATTATATTAGTAGGGCTTAACTACAAGTGGGTCTGAAAACTAAGACGAAAATTATGAGGAACACAGGACAAATATGTATCACCTGTCATGGTCGAGAAGACGACAATTGAAAAAGTTTATTCTTATACCTTTTCTCTCCCTGCCTAGCTTATTTTTACAATTAAGCTAGGCAGGGAGAATCAGGATGCTGAGATTGTGATTGCATTTGATTGTGGACTGCATTTGAAAAGTCTTTTATCCTAAAATTGCCAAAATTTGGAAGAGACTTAAAGAAATCACTTTTCTTTGGAAAAAAAAATTAATAAGTCGATTATTTGTTGCCATCATTCTTACATCACATTAAAACAATATATATACAATTTTGAACAACAATGGACTGCAAAAAGGCTATTGCTCAGCTGTGCACTACCAGGTATCCCTGGAGTGCTTCTGGTTTTCAGCAAAGCCTTGAGACAACACAAAACAGAGAGATCAGACCACATGTCATAATCTATTGCTCAGCTGCGCACTACCAGGTTTCCCTGAAGTGCTGCTGGTTTTCAGCAGAGCCTTGGGACAACACAAAACTGAGGGAACAGACCACATGTCATAACCTATATGAAGATTAAAAGTACTTATTTTAATTCGATTTCATACTGATAATTAAATTATGAGGTATGCAGGTACCTATGTATTTAATTGACTCGTACTTTTAACTCAGTTTTCATACCAACTATTATTTTGACACAACTCACTCGTTCGTATATGAACATTATGAAAATATATTTTTATTTTCGTTTATACCTATAAAGCAGGGTATTTGGGCGAAAATATTTCATTCTAGTACCTATTTCAGCTGGAGTTGTTTATGTTCAACCACTCCAATTTTCAATTCCCCTTCCGGTTTCGACTTTTGTATGCATGGTGTTGTTTAGTCGAATATTAAGCCTACCGAGATATTTTGCGATTAAAAAATAGCATTTTTGAAATAGATTCCGAATGTGGATTTTTGATAAGATCTTTAGGCTGTGTTGTATGTATATTCGCTGCTTCGTCAGGACAGATAGGTTCTGATAAAAAATACCTGCAACGTACGAAGATATTTTATACATTTTATACGACGTTTCATTATCTTCGTGACAACTAAGTTTAGTTTACTGAACGACAATTTTTGATAGAACTCCATAGTATGATGATATGAGATATTATGTTATTAAACATATCAACACCTTCGTGACACTTAAATCTACATATTTTACTATGCCTATGACTGTCTATATTATAAATATCATTTCATCTTTTTTATAATTAGTCTATTCTTCTATGATAATTAGAGATTTTTAAAAATGTCACTTTTTTATTGTTAAAATCAAAGAAAACCAAGAATTGTTTATTTGACTTTGAATGAATGAAGATCCCTTTGAATGAATGAAGTTTTGTAACAGATTTATAATTTTATAGGTACTAACCTCCATATTTTGAGTGAATAAACTCCATATTTTAGAATAAAATAATCATTCATTATACTTTTGTTGTATGAATTTACTAATAAATTATACATATATGAAAAGTCACATAGTATGTTTTGCTCAATGAATCTCTTCAAACCAATAAAATAGCTCTTTTAACTTATCTATGGACAATTTATTCCTGGTAGAACTCCATTGCAAATTATCAATAAATTTGGTAAAATAAAACCAACGTTATCAGATTTTTTAATTATCTCAATAGAGATGAAATTGGAATATTTACTGTAGGAGAACCGGGAAATCAAGGCACATATAGGGCTTACGACCTGTCATCGGCTAGTTTACGTGATCACTTTATGAGCTTGCGCAACGTTCACCAATTATGCCTTTTTAAAGAGATCCCTATCAATTCAATTTTGAAAGTTCTGAATGAAAAAGAACTTTTGAAAGTTCTAAAAAAAATGCATAATTGGTGAACGTTGCGCAAGCGCATAAAGTGATCACGTAAACCAGCCGATGACAGGTCGTAAGCCCTGTAGTTGCCTTGATTTCCTGGTTCTCCTATAATATTCCAGACTTCGTCTCTATTGAGATAATTTAAAAATCTGTTAAAAATATCTTTGACTCCCGACAGGGAAAAAAATCCAATGTTTGCGCATGTGCAATAATAAAAAATATTCGATTACCAACGTTATCAGTGGGGACATGGCATGATGGCGTCTGTGTCTATGTATTATTGAACATGTATGACCAATGGTTGACAATAGCAATGTAAGGATTAACTGTGTAGGTACCTGTAACAAAATATATTGGGGTAGTAAAATTCAAAAGCATTGAGTTGTTTGTTTACATAATATATAATGATAAATGGTTGGAAATACCATTCCTTATTATTGATTACTTGGTATATGAATAATATATTTATAGATTAACTGTGTACCTGTAACAAAATATATTGGGGCAGTAAAATTCAAAAGCATTGAGTTGTTTGTTTACATAATATATAATGATAAATGGTTGGAAATACCATTCCTTATTATTGATTACTTGGTATATGAATAATATATTTATAGATTAACTGTGTACCTGTAACAAAATATATTGGGGCAGTAAAATTCAAAAGCATTGAGTTGTTTGTTTACATAATATATAATGATAAATGGTTGGAAATACCATTCCTTATTATTGATTACTTGGTATATGAATAATATATTTATAGATTAACTGTGTACCTGTAACAAAATATATTGGGGTAGTAAAATTCAAAAGCATTGAGTTGTTTGTTTACATAATATATAATGATAAATGGTTGGAAATACCATTCCTTATTATTGATTACTTGGTATATGAATAATATATTTATAGATTAACTGTGTACCTGTAACAAAATATATTGGGGTAGTAAAATTCAAAAGCATTGAGTTGTTTGTTTACATAATATATAATGATAAATGGTTGGAAATACCATTCCTAATTTTAAATTACTTGGTATATGAATAATATATTTATAAAGGTTTAAGTAGAGAAATCTTTTTGTAAATTAATAAGTGTCTTGTTGGTATTATAATTTACTCTATTAATTTCCAGTATCTCTAATCTGTCTAATTTTATCCCTTTATTATATTTATGTAGAATTTAGACATTATAAAATATATTTCTTATTTCTAAACTATCGCAATGAAATATACGTATGTGAAGAAGTTTAATTCCAAAAAAATATTGCATCATTAAAAATTATAGTATTTGCTGTATTCCATTAATTGTAATAAATTCATTAAAAAAATCGTAAAGGTATTATTTATTAATTCAATTATTTAGGTAGGAACATAAAATGTATGTGCACCTTGGCGGGTTCATTTTTTATATTAGGCAATATCCATACCAAGCAACGTGATTCTTCGAGTAAATTTCATACTAAAGTTGCTAAGATTAAAAAAAAAATACGTGAA
The DNA here is from genome assembly GCA_963576475.1 of Molanna angustata. Lineage (NCBI taxonomy): Eukaryota > Metazoa > Arthropoda > Insecta > Trichoptera > Molannidae > Molanna > Molanna angustata. The sequence goes on along the minus strand of OY754978.1, from coordinate 17,870,789 downwards.
ATAATGAATCGCTTTTTTTCCAAATAAACATTAGAACTTTTTTCATTTATAAATGTTTTATTACCCTGATAATAATACAGGGTTACAGGTTTAGTCGTACAGAATATTAAAGGACGTTATTACTCAGGTCATTTCTGATGGATTTGATGCTAAATGTTAGGTCCGAAACTTAACCGTTATGGAAATATTGAATTTTAAAGATTTAAAAAAATAAATAAAATTTTTGGCTATTTTATCAATTTTTTACGGATTAGAGGTCTTAGGGTCCGTTTTTTTATGTATCTAGTTAGATGGCATGTCAATTAATAAAAATGATTAACAAAAACTGAACCTACTACTAACAGCTTAAAAATACAGCTCGACAACAGTTAGAATTAAAGAATTATCAGAAAGTGTTTTTAACTTTGAAGCGCTTTTTTGTTTTGTTTACGTATTTTAGCTACTTTTTCCTCAAACTAAAATGTACCCTCTACTACCTTAACTGTTTTTTGGTCAATGGTTTGACTATTTAATAGCAAGTTTTATAGCTTTTTGAATAACTAAAGAAACGTAGAAGTTTTTACAATTATTTGCAGAATAAGTTCCATAATTTTTTTTTCAAACAAAGCGCTTCAAAGTTAAAAACACTTTGTGATAATTCTTTAATTCTAACTGTTGTCGAGCTGTATTTTTAAGCTGTTAGTAGAAGGTTCAGTTTTTGTTAATCATTTTTATTAATTGACATGCCCTCTAACTAGATACATAAAAAAACGGACCCTAAGACCTCTAATCCGTAAAAAAACTGATAAAATAGCCAAAAAAAATTTTTTATTTTTTTAAATCTTTAAAATTCAATATCTCCATAACGGTTAAGTTTCGGACCTAACATTTAGCATCAAATCCATCAGAAATGACCTGAATAATAACGTCCTTTAATATTCTGTACGGCTAAACCTGTAACCCTGTGTATAGTAAAAATAATATCATTAGCCTCAATAGTATCATGTAATGTTGACGATTAAGAATTCTCTTAAAAAAAAATAAAGCGTACTTACACTTAGCAAATGTCGCAGCAGTAGTTGGTACTAGTGAAGCAATTATACTGAAAGTGGTAAGGTGAAGGGTGAGTATGGGTCCATAGGGTGGGGAGGTGTGGAACGAACGGGAGGCGGGGGATTCAAAGCGCTATATCCAAAATGAGAACAATCTCCTTTTTCACTAGGCTCCCTCTAGGTGCATATATGTATATAGACGATGCGGGAGTTTAGCGGCGAAACTGGGTCATACACAAAACTCGACGAATGCATAATATAACCGAGCATACAAACACGCCGTTTTCTATAGCTCGGCACTGCCTACATTTTCTGCATTCACAATGGGAAACTTGACAAGCTATGTTTCCCTATCGGGCGTTTCCTTGAATAACAATAACATACGTTTTTATATCGGGAATGCTTATCGACAGAAAAAAAATATTGTATTAATTCTCTCTCGTACGTTCAATATTTAGTTATCGGTGAAATGTTGATTGCGATAGGAGGAAAAATATACACTTAATATATTTTTAACGAAAAATATTATTATTTCGCAAAATTAATTTTGTCAGATTACTTTATTTGTAGATTTAACGAGTGGGTTGAGGTTTAAAATTAAATTTGTCACTTTTTTTTATTTTTATTGAATTTGTCACTATTTTTTAATTTAATTTGTCAAAGTATAGTTGTAAAATAAACCGATGTCTAGTATATAAGAAAAAGACACTACTCTATGTTTACCAGTTGATGAGGGCCTAGTCAGCCGAAATGGTTGTCCTATTATAAGGGAAATATATATGTAGAAACATAATCATCTTTGTTAGTTTAAAAAATACCTAGTGTAAATTTATCACTATACAATTTAGTAAACTTTTGCATACTCTACGATAATCGGTAAATACATTTTTGTTAAGCTGAATTCTCGTGTGTTCCTTTTTGTAAACTTTCAGGACATTTCATTTTAAATTAAATCATTTTAAAAGATTTGACACATCAAGTCATAGAAAATAATTGACCGGCGTTTATGGAAATCATTCTAAATATCAGCTCATAGTAAATGAACTATAAAAATAATGGTTTCAATATAAAGTTGTATATTTTTTTGTGCTGTACAATTAAAATCGAATACTCACCGTTGGATAATTAGTTGCATGTAACACATGAGACCCAGCTGTCGATGGCGATGGTATGCATAATTGAAGAATCCGTACCAAACTATAAACACTTAAACACAAATTAATAAATATTTTAATTTATTTTGTTTTCTATATAAACATGTAGAAGTATACGTCAGGATAGGAAAGTTTGGAAGTCAGTCTGTTTTTCCTACCCAGAATATGAAACAGCATGATTTGTATTTGTAGATTAAGTAGGTATCAAACTATTGAGTGAGATATTGTGTAGTGTTTACTGACTTACAAATTGTATGAAGAGATGTCGTCACTTATATAAAAAATATTTTTTTTAAAAATGTTTGAGAGATTCTGGAACTTTTTTAAAAAAATAAATTTGAGGTTTTGTATTTTTCTATATTGAGCAGATCAAAACTAATAAGGAGGGACGGACACACACAGACACACTAAATGTTCTACTCCGAATTCTGAGTACATCCATATATACAGTATATATGCTGCAAAGCCTCTAATTTGGTGTGTCTTGATATCAAAGTTGGAAAAACCGTGAAAAATATAATATATATAGACCCTGAATACAAATCTTGCGTATCTTGTCTTGATAATTTGTCGATATGTTAAGAGAAATAAATTCTCTTGAACGAATCGACAGTTGGATAACTTTTATAAAATCTGTTAATGTCAGTAAAGTAAAACGTATCTTTATATTATAATAATATTGATGGTTCTTTAGACGTTTTCCCTGTTGTTGTTTAAGTAATATTTATTTTGTCAATGTTCTATACAATATGCGCATGTGAAAATATTTCAAAGTAACATACATTATACTTTCGAGTTCAGGAGATACCTAAATCATCATTTCGCTCCAATAATTTCAGAATCTCAAACAAATATGCGACAATGAATTTCCCATATCCTTTATCGATATCGTCTAAGTATTACAATAAATTCATTCTGTATTGGGCTTCAATAATAATATTATGCAGAATGAATATCACACAAAATATATAGTAAACAATTCGAAAATACATTATTTTAAGGTTAAAATATACGTTTAACATTATTTAGTTCAAAAATAAGTCACTGGTTATTTTATTAATACAAATTTCAATTTACTCGCATTAATTCCCTATTAATCACTATATTAAAAACATACATTTGTCTTTGTTTATGCAATAATTTAATATTCTTCTTCTTCCTGGCCTGTTGGGGTCAGCTCTCATCATCCTCAGGCTGTACACTCTTCGGTTGTGGACCGCTTCCGATGTCAATTCTTGTTTCATCAATTGGAAACTCCTTTGCGCCATCCATGTATTTTTTGGTCTTCCCCTATTCTTTGGTTGGGGGATGTCTACGGCCATAGCCTGGTTCACAATGTGATCCTCGGGTCTTCTTAATATATGACCATACCATCTCAATTGCTTTTCTTCTAATTTATTTTTAATGCCTGTTGCTCCTAAGCTTCCGCGAATGTATGAACTTTTTATTTTGTCTGACCATCTTAGAGTACGCATTTCTGTAGTTTCCATTTACTCGCATTAATTCAATATGTTTTATTATTATTCATCGAATTATATTTTAAAATTTGACAGAAACATGTAACAAGTATGGTTGTTATTAAATAAAATTAATAAAAGTATTAAAGATATTCTAGTGTCGGCCATATCCTATTCATTTTTATTTTATCATCAAGTGTACATATTATAGTTTATAATATTTCTGTATTATTAGACTATAAGACTTAAAAATGTCCCAAAGATCTATATGAAAAAGAAGAAGATAGTTTGTATAAAAACTGACCTAAAGGTCTACATAAAAGAAGAAAAAGTATATGAAATTTTGTTGGTTTGGTATAGTTGTCGCTAAATATCTTAAGCCGAACAAAGAAAAATACACGTTATATTTTTCGAATAGTTATGTTAGGTACCAACATTGGTTTGTTCAAAGCCATAAAAACTTAAATCAATTGTCAGAAAAATCACATATTATAGGACAAATTATGCAATTTCATTATGCCTATATCGTTATTAATAATAAACAGACTTTTTCAATATTTATCTCATACATCATAATATAATTTCATAATCTAACATATTTCAATGGTTCAATTCTAAAACACATTTTCATTTGTTTGAAACATCAACTATTTTACGTAAAATTATCAAAATAGCGGTGTTGTTTAGATAAAATGCATACTTTAAGGATATGACATTCATTAATATTATACAATATAATCATCATGATATTCACTCAAACGCTAAGTTTTATTTGAAAATAGATTATCTTCTATATTATAAATTTGAATGTTTGTATGTATCTATGTATGTATCTATGTATGTATCTATGTATCTATGTATGTGTTGAATGCGCTCCTAAACCGCTCATCCGATTGCGATGAAACTTTGGTGAACTGTCGAGAGTATACCAGGGACGGTTTCTGGATCAAAAAATTTTAACTTCTTCTTCATCGAGATTTAGGTCATTTTACCTATGAAGGTGGACTATCCTGAGAACCGTTCATCCGATTGCAATGAAACATTGATGAATTGTCGAGTGTAAGACTGGGATAGTTTCTGGATTAAAAAAAAATAATAAGTAAACGTTTCGCAACACACCTGTTGACGCGGATATGAAATTAAAGACAAAAAAGTAAGAAATAAAAATGGACTGTATTTTTTGTGGTGCAGGTGATTAATTGCAACCACCGCAGGGCAAAGGAAGGATATATATGGAAAACTCACTAGATTCTTAGTTCTCTCACTTGGTAGGATGATCTCACTTTATTCACATGCGCGCGGTGGAAGCAATTTTATGGCGAATTTAGAGGAACGGAAAAAAAAAGCTGGAAGAGATGCGGGATAGTCTTAATAAGACGCGGTCTGAAAGGATACTGGTTTTTCGATGTAGGGCGGGCAATGATTGCAACCATTTTATATGTCACTTCATATAATTAAAAAATGTAACAATTATTCCAATGACATATTGGCGTCAACAACATCTTCACAACCATATTTTTGTAAATGATCTTGTATCAAATGAATAAAACGTAAATGCTACCTTCCCGTCCATATAATAAACAAATGACCATAATAATATTAGATCTGCAATGAAGGCGATTTTCGCATCCGGCCAAAGTTTCCATGGTCATTAACACTTCTTCAATTCCTGCAAAACAGTTTTTCAAATCAAAGTTTCGCACAAGAAAGAGAAATAAAACAAGAATAAAAAGTTGGAAGTGGAAAACTTCACCACGATATCTTTTCAGTTCTGGTTCAGGTTTTTGCGGGAATCACCGATAGCAATTAAAAGTGCGCCAAGAAACGAATACCGAACAAAGTTGTTTTTTATGTCTCTACAAGAACTTGGAATTGGACGGAGTTGTAGATTTGTGATTCTGTTTTTGATTTGTGATTTAATACAATATACAAATTATTTTATTCATTGAGAAAAAAATCCAAGATATCAATATTAATACGAAAATACAAGAAAACAATTACTAAATCACTGAAAAAAATGCGTATTCATAACTCCTCACTAGTGTACTAATTATATGTACCTACAAGAAGATTAAATAAATACATATATACCTTTGGGGTAGTGAGAATTAAAAATATTAGTAGTAACAAAATTTCATGTTAAAAGTTTCCAAACCATAGTGACAACTTAATTAGAGATACCAAATATTTTGTGCATACAGCCAAACCCTACGGTACTTACTTAATACCCCGTATTCAGTAACTATTGGAACTAAATAAGGGACGTTCTAAAATTGTAGATTTAAGATTTACGGTCTTATTTCAGAGTTATAAAATAAAAAAATGGACTAAATGGAATAGGAATGTACCCATTTTGGCCGGAACGTTCTTTAAAAGTTGTGAAATTTTCATCATTTTCATAATCATTCAAAATACGTCTAATTTAGTAACTGTTTAAGAACGTTCCAGCCAATATAGGTACGTTTCTATTCTATTTAGTTCAAGTTGATATTTTATAACGCTGAAATAAGACCGTAAATCTAAAATCTACAATTTTAGTGTGTCCTATTTTAGCTACTGAATAGGGGGTAGTGTGTCCGGACATACGTATTAGGCCTTTCCACTCCAATAAGTTGCAGCAGCAATTGCCAGGTCATTTGCCACAACCAAGTTTTCCTCGTTACATCCCTATACCGCCATACAAACATTTGATGGAATTCACTCGATGGATCGCAGGTATGTTTGTTTGGCTTCGACTTCAAAAGTGATTTTATGTAAATAAATGTGTTGGACCTTATGCAATTATTTAATATTTTATCGTTTTTATTTTTTTATTGTTTTTGGTTTGGTGTTATTTTGATAGGTGAGACAAAACTGTTATGTGGGTCTACATGCACGTGTCGTGCTTCTTTCTATTAATAAATACACATCCACACACCTGTAACTGGATACCTCTCATTATAGGATATGCAGTGAATGAATGGAATAAGTCATGCAGAGTCATTAAACACACTTTGTAATATATTCGCTCTGGACACCTCAACCAGTGCAGCTCGTTTAGGAGAGGCGTTATGTGGCATCTTTGATCCGCCCCGAAGATGAGCCTCGCAGCTGCGCTGAAATCGCTAATAATAAAATGATCTTGTTAAACTTATCACACGACCAGAAACTGCTTCAGATATAACACTATCCAGGGACTACCCAAAGAGAGTGTCAATGGAAAGGATGAGTAGTGTAGTGTATATGCACAAAAATTTTACTGTGTATAGTCTATTGTTGATCTGTGCGTGAACTATCCACTGTCCATTGAAATCTCGGCTTCTATTATTTTAAATCGTTAGGTTTGTTATTTAACCTATTTTTTGTGATATCGAGTTGGGGAGGAACTGCTACATATATCTTACAACCGCTATTCATAGCTCAAAAATCGTTATTAAGAATTATAATATTAAGAAAACCTTTCCATCATTCCCTCTATTCAGCAATGTACAAGAGCTTGAAATCAAAAAGTTTTTTTTTTCAATGTTTGAAACTGTCACTTCATGATAGAACTCCATAATAAACTAGAATTATGAAAAAAAAAATGTTTCATTTTAACTTATATTTAAATTTTTCGCAAACGCAACACCCATTCACCGGTATCGCTCTATACTGAGCATCGTCAGAATGGAGTCGCCATGAAGCAAAATCAGAAAATTTAAATATAATATTTTTTTTCATAATTCTAGTAGATAAAGTCATTTGTTCAAACAATACTGAAAAATATTAAAGAAAAACTGTTTTTTCAGCTTCGCGAATACAAATATTTTTTTCTAAAAATGACAAAGGTGGGTGCTATTATGTCATCATAATATGTAGGTATATAATAGATCAATATACAATTGGGTCCATAAAGGCCGAAATCAAATTTCGACTCACTTTATGAAAAATGAAATTATGTTATTAAATATTATGTCTTAGGTGTTCTTTTATGCTAACAATGTTGTCACAAAAAAATATGAAATGCGTTATGTGTAAAAAATTATGTTAATAAGAAAATTCATAAATTATGTCATGTAAAAGAATGTTATATTTTTTTATATATTCTTTAAATTTTTATGAATTTTGTTTAATCTAATATTACGTTGATATGTTATAAAAATATAAAAATACTTGGTAATAGTTCTATTGTATTTATTAGATAATTGACGCGTTTCGTGCATAACACATCGTCAGAATAATGCTCTACAAGACTGAGACTAGTGGTTATATACAAAATTTACATGACAGATGTATAAAAATGTTGGTTTTTGAACGGTTGAAAAGAAGTTATATAATGCAACCGTTCAAAAACCAACATTTTTATATACTTTGTCATGTAAATTTTGTATATAACCACTAGTCTCAGTCTTGTAGAGCATTATTCTGACGATGTGCTTTGCACGAAACGCGTCAATAATCTAATAAATACAATAGAACTATTACCAAGTATTTTTATATTTTTATAACATATCAACGTACAATGGAGTTCTATCAAGAATTGTCGATCGACAAACTAAACTTAGTTAATCTAATATTAGATTTTTTTATTAAATAATTTTCTAGACCATAACTATATTGGCTAGCTCAACAGAAATATTGTAAATGACCCATCTCAGAACAGGTTTTTTTAGTGAGACAGGGAACGAAATATTTGATTGAAATTTATGTATTTTTGAATAATAAACGTCGGGTTGTCGGCACTGAAACTAAAATAAATACAAAAGAAATTTTCTGTTTAAAATTATCTATGGCGTAAATTTGACAGATACAAACTAGGAAGAATGTTTTCATATTGCGATGATTGCTATGAACGTTTTCAAAATATTCTCATCACTTAAAGGAGCTCAGATGAAAATCCTCTCTACTGGATCAAACGAAAATATTCGACGACAAAGCTATTCGGTCTTATTTTTTGTATATACCTCCCCGTCTCTTTACTGACGCTGATTTTTCCGACAATAGGCTCGTTCGTTCTGAAATAAAAGCCAATAGAAACCAGAACTTTCGTGAAGAGAGAAACGAAGTAATTCTCATGGAAACATTTTCAAACCCGATACTAATATAACAAGTCCGCCACTTTTGTACCTAAGGGCTTCATTTGAAATTCAATCGAAATCCCAATTAAAAATTATACTCGACTCATCGGAGAACACGATACTGCTGTGAATGACAATACTTGAGAATGTTATTTGGTTCGATAACACCCACTTACATACACTTGCTATTTTGATGAAGAAAAAATTTTTTTTAATCAAAATTGGAGTGGACACTCAAAAATGATAAGTTTTATTAATTAGGAAAAAGAAAAAATAAATACAATTCAAATTGGAAGTTTGTGTTCAAATAATTAATTTTGATCAACATTATCCTTTGAAAAAAAAACGAGTGGGTTGTGAATTGTCATTTTATAAAGTATTCAAATTTTGTATGGAAAATATTCAGCATGTTCATGAAATGATTTTTTTATTTATTTTTTTAACAAAAATATCAATAATTTATACTTATTTCATACTCCGTATAGTATAGGTATATGAAAGAATTATCCAACATGATCCGAGAAAACAGTGGATAGATATTTTGTTTTGTTTTCTCGTATGCTTACAGTACAATTTCATTTGCTCTCTCTCTCTCTCTCTCTCTCTCTCTTTTAGTTATTCTCTGACATTTCCCGTCACTGTCCTATCCCGCTATCCTTCCCCATCTCCTAATCATTATTTCTTTGCATTCTTTCTGTTCTGTTGCGTTGAATAACAAACAGTCGGTAACTATGGAAGTCTCCTACATTACCAACCACGAGTAGAGTACGATGCGGCGCGGCGCGATGCAAAGCGAACGCGATCAGTTGGTTTGATATTTTCGCTCGAATTGGAAGTATAATGACAGAGCCGCCGCGTCGCACCGCATCGCTTTGAATTCGCGTGTAACGCTACGTCCTACGTAGGCGATTCAAAGCGAACGCGATTGCGAAGCGATGCGGTGCGGATACAAGCGAATTCAATGCGATGCGATGCGACGCGGCGGCTCTGTCCTACGTGTGCGCGAATCGTTCCCTCAGCAATCGTTCTTCAGTAGCCGCCAGCTACTGTCATGGATGTACGTATATAAAATACTCAAGAAGTATGTTCGGTAGAGAAGTGAAACTAATATTGTGTACTTAGAGAGGCATATTTATGTGGGATATCACAATTTGTATGAAGAATTACGTGATCTTGAATTAATAAATGAGACTGAATTTACATCTTTCCGGAAAACATATCAAAATTTGACATTCGTGCAAGCGAGAGAAAACTTTTTTGTGTTTTATTTTATTTTATTTTATTTTATTTAATTTTATTTTATTTTACCGAGGACAGCACACAGTACATGCATACAGTTATTGAAATTAAATAAATAAAAATACAAAAATAACATGTACCTCTTACGTACTATACCTAATATCAAAATAATACAACAAAAAAATGTGAATTAGTGGGGTGCGCGCATGAGAGAAGAGTAATACATGTGTGAGTGAAAGAGATATATAGAAAGAGTGTGAGTGTGTGGGTATGTATGTGTGTGTGTTTGTGAGAGGGTGTGTATGTGTGTGTAGACGAACATATATTGACAGATTTTGAACAACATCCTATTGTAAAATAGCAATAATAAATAAAAGTGTTTACTTGTAGTCCCATTTATTTTTGCCGAATCCTAAAATTCGCGGTTCGATAATAAATTCTTCTGTCCCATAATATGGGACGTTCATAGACAGAAATTAAAATTTCTGTTTCTGACATGGCAAAAAACAATGGCACCGCTTTCAATTCGCGCGAAAATATCAAACCAACTGATCGCGTTCGCTTCGCATCGCGCCGCGCCGCATCGAAACCAACTCGCGGTTGGTAACGTAGGACACTACCATAGTTACCGACTGTTTGTTATTTTCGCGCCGCGCCGCGCCGCTTCGCATTCGCTTTGAATCGCCTACGTAGGACGTCGCGTTACAGCTTCGCAATCGCGTTCGTTTTGAATCGCCTACGTAGGACGTCGCGTTAGTATTACAATGTAATACTTTTTACATAATATATGTATACATATTATTTATTTTATTTATTTATTTATTTATTTTTATTTTTATTTTTCATTTGTTTGGAAACTTAACAGCTATACATTTATAATACTTAATTTCAAATGAGAATACAAAATAAATAGCCAATTATAAAGTTTCACATATTTAAATTATTATACATTATTAATGTTGGGTAGTCATTGTAAGATGGTGAGTGTATGTGGGGGAAAGGGAAGGATAATGGATATAGGAAAGCGTTGATAAGGAAGGGATGAATGTTTAAGGAAAGTAGGTTTGATTTTTAACCAGTAATATTACCAATAACTGCGCGTAATTGGCGTTTCATCGATGTCTGTGTGGAGTTAAATATATCAGGTTGGGGGTCAAGACTATTGTAATAATTTAAGCATCTGTTGACATAATTATTCTGTGCGTAATTTGTTCTGCAGTATGGTGTATAGAAAAGGTGATTTTGGCGTGTTGTTTTCATGGGGCAGTTGAAAGAAATTTTTTGGAGTAGGTAAGAGCTGTCTACAAGGTTATTAAGTATTATAATAAATGCAACCTGTTCATGTGTGTATACCCCCAATAAAATAAAAATAAAATAATAATATTATGTCACCTAGCTCGTAGCGTCGCACTAAGCACGGAGCAATGCACACTTACCTGTGTTTCCTTGGCGTTTTAAAAAAAAATATTCGATAAAATAATAAAGGCAAGTAGGTAAATATTGTATCTGTAGGTATACACACACGAAAAATGTTTATTTTTCAAAAATCCGAAGGTAATAGGAATATATTTGATGTAGTAATCACTGTTATTTATGCACGTGTATAAAATTTTCCCATACCTACAGGTATCGGAACAATAATTTACATGAAATGTGTGAGGGTTGAAGGAGATTGATGGACTCTGAACATTTGAATAGAAATCTGTTGGGATACAATCAATTTGATGGAAAGATGGCGGGAAAAAATAAATATAAACAAGCCGTGGTATTTCCATAATGTAACGTAAAACATATTGGTATTTTACCAACAAATCATAGCTGCTCAAATGCTTTAAGAAGTCGAACAGTGATAAAGATTTTTTTCCCCGAAATAAATATTCCTTAAATATTTCTTATACTCTCACCAACGACTTAAGTTTGGTCCCTTGACTATAGCGTATGTATTGGTTTCTTTATATTTTACAAATCTTTATAGGTAAATCAAGATTCTTCAGAAATATTCGTAATTTGCATTGGTAGGTAGGTGCATTTTACATACTATGAAATATTAGAGAATTATGATTAACAAAATATAAAGTATATTTTTTGACATCAATGATAAATTGCTGTACAATTCAACGTTTATGTGACTATTTCTTTTCAAACTTTAAAAATATAGGTCAAATGAAATGAAATTATTTATTTCCATTATTTACACAACATATATATAGGTATATATAACAATAACAAAAAAGTAACTATATTTTAAAAAAATCTTATTATATACATAATATGTACAATTGTGCCTATTTGGAAATTTACTGCCTCATTAGACAAGTCTGTTCTGAGGCAGTAATTTTTCAATATGGCCTAAGGTTACATGTTTTTCAAAGCAAAATATTTAAACATAAACACAAAAGAAAAATAATCAGAATAATATAACGTGATCTCTCTGTTATTTTCTCTCATATAATTGTAGTGGAAATGATGGATGGCACCAAGCTATGGTACAGATTCTCAGATTATGAAATACATTACATACATAGATAATGAGTACCCTTTTTTACACATTAACATTATTTTTTTCAAAATTTAAGTGTAGTTTCTGTATTGCTTAGATATTTTTTTTATTTTATTTTGATATGACTTAGATAATTGCTTTTTAAAAAAAAATGAATATGTCATTGTTAAACAACTACATATACATCTTCCTAATACGTTCCCTAAAATAAGCATAAAAGCTTGTGTTTTATTGGTGAACGAAAACGGTCGAGGCAGGATTCGAACTCGCGACCACTGGATTACTAACCCAATGCGCTAACCGCTCTGCTATCGACCCATCTAAGTACGTGTATGTACATATACCAAACTTTAATACGGTCTATGAGCATATTTTTTAACTTGATAATTGAAACCTCATCAAAATATGGTCAAATAAAAAAAAAATATATGGAAATATTTAAAAAGAGAAAAAAACGCATACCTATTGTTTGTCAATAATTTATCACAAATAGTTTCAAATTACTTACCCAAGGATGTAAAGCCTGATTAAAGGATGTAAAGTTATTCTGATATCAACCTTGGAAAACAATTAATTAGACAAAGGAAAAAAAATGGATAGCTCCGGGGTGTATTAGTTGACTTGTTATGACTGTTCCGCGATATATGTAATATGTATATTGGAAAAACAGGCCGCAAATTAGAGACTAGAGTTGAAGAACATGTCAGAACATTTAATTCTTTAATTCCAATTTAATATTCAATCAGGTGCAAAAGTTCTACACATTAATGAAGTAGGTTTACGCTTAGATAATTTAGAGTCACTTGAAATAAAAAAAGGAATTACTTCAAAAAGAAATATAACAAATAATCAAGTAAATTTAACTTACAGACCGCTTTTAAATAATTTTCCCCTTTCCATCAATCTTACCAATCAAAGCCATTCTACACAAGACCCACCCCTAATGACCTCCCACCAACAATATCCAACTACATAGCCTTCTTTTAAGCACACAGTCACATTCTGCGTTGAGTTGAAATTCTGCCCGAGGAGGGAACGGTTAGTTCCGAAATCTGTCGCAAATTTAATCGATACGTGGTGTAAACAAAGTTAAAAAACTATTAACCTATATACATTTATTATGTACCTACATGAAAGAAAAAAAATACTAGGTATATAAAAAATTAATTATATGTAACACATGAGATCCAATTGTCGTGAATGATTGAAAATTTTTAGACATTTTGTTAAATATACAAAACATGTAGGCATGGATATGATTGTGGGGAGTTCTTTTTTTCTACTCCGAACAGCTTGATGGTATGTTTGTTTATATGTATGTTTGAAGAATAAGTATCAAACTATTGAGAGTTGATATTATGTATTACATACAAAGTGTACATATGTAACAATGTCGTCTTAAATGCAATTTTTACAAAAATTGTTAAGAAAATTTTCAGATGTACCTACTGTTTTTTATAGAAAAATTAACTATCTATTCGGGGTGTTTCGGCGTTTATCAAAGTTAAAAAAAGTTTGAGAAGTTGTATTTGTCTTTATTTATACAAAACTTCAGCGTTCATAATTTAATGGTTTTTGAGATATATGGAAATATAAAATAATGAAAATTCAAAAATGTTGATGTTTACTGCAAAGAAAAACAAATTTCAGAGTATAAAAGGTCTAAAATTTATATATATTCTGTTTTTTTTTGTCTCTGTGCATCAAGCGGATTATAAAAAATTAAAAGGGACACACACACTAATGATCAACTCCGAATTCTGAGTTAATATATATAGATAACATTTGTATAATGCTGCGAAGCCTAAAAGTTGATGTATTTTGACTTCGAAGATGAAAAAGCACGAAAAAAGTAGACCTGGCCACACAAAAACGCGGATCATGGCTTTAACTTTATCGATCTGTTAAGAGAAATAAATTCTCTTGAACAAATCGACAGTTGGATTATACAATATTCGAAATCTTGAAGACTCACAGTACTGTAAGTTTAATTATTGTTTTGGTTAGTAAATTATAAACAGAAATTTCCCTGAATACACAGTAAAGAAAACTCTAGAAATATTGATTCAGTATAATGAGGATAATATTGTGCTTATATTAAACTTTACAATATACATACATACAACGAACATAGTGTATTGAGACTCCCCTTGTTAATTTTATTTGCTTTGGTAAGCATCTCAAATAAATCCACATAAACAGATTAGAAAGATGATTTCTCTTTGTGAAATTTTACCTTTGATTTTGATTCACGTTACAAAGTTTTGGGAGAAAATTTTATAGCAAAATTTCAATATCCATTGAAATTACACCCGTAATTATACCCAGAAATATATGTAAATAGAAATATTTTCCCAGAAAATTATTATTACATACATTCGCACTGTGTAAATAATAATTGTATGATATATTTTCATTTAATAATAGACAAACACAAAATCATACGGCAGATAATTATAACATAATATTCACCTAAATAAATAACCCTTGCATAGGTACTAAATATTAATCTTAACAAACGAAATATTTATTTGAAACGGCCTGATATTTAACAAACTCATAATAATTTAACCAACGATAGAAATAAGAGAATAACTTTTGCAGCCCATTGAAGCGTTAACATTAATTCGTAATAAAAAGAGGTTTAAGGGTTGTTTTTCGAAATGTCTACGTCGTTTAAAAACCTCACACTGAAACACAAAATGTATCATTTTAAATTTAAAGAGCACCACCATAAAGTGAATCGTCTTAATGGATATTTGCTTTTAAGAATATTTTAACGGGATCAAATAAGTTTTATACAAGACAGAAGTTATCGTTTTTATTAAATATACGAAAACTTTAAAAATATTCGGGCATCTTCATTAAGGGTAGGCTAAAAAGTATATTTAAAAAATCTTTTTCCCAGTACCCTCAAAAGATACGTTTTTTTTTATTATAAGTAACTAAAAAACTACAAGGCCAATTATATTTTTACTCCAATCGAAAGATGATATTTATTTATTTATTTATCTATTTTTATTTTTTTATTATTATTTTAATTGTTAAACTGAGCTATGAATTTCAGTTTAACAATTATTATAAAAATAAAACAGCCAATTATAAGTCTCCGCTGTTAGGATATAAAAATCTATCGACTGAGTAGGTATTATAATTTTATTTATTTACTTTTTTCCTTGGTTCTTTGTAACTCTTAATTTAAAACTACTTTTTTTCTCGAATAAATATTGTAAATCGTAGATTTGGTGATATATATACAATATTTTTTTGTAAATCGATTATTTTTTCAATTGCATATACGCAAACGTTGAATTTTTTCTTCGTCGGGAGTCAAAATAATATTATTTTTGACAAACTTTTTAACATCTCAATGAGAGACGCAGTTGGAATATTATAGAAGAACCAGGAACTCAAGGCACCTACAGGGCTTACGACCTGTCACCGGCTGGCTGGTTTACGTTTAGGGGTGACATCTGCTCGAGAACACTGTCACCTCATTTATAAGGACTGTTGCTTTCATTTTTTACAAACAAACCAATTCCTCAATAGATGGCTTTATAAAAAAGGTTTCTTCGTCACTTCATAGATGGCAATTGTAATAATGTCTTATTTTCAGGTGACATGTTACTCATTATAAAAATATTCAAAAATTCTATTGAATAGGGACCTCAATAAGAAGGCATAATCGGTGAACGTTGGGCAATTGCACAAAGTGATCACGTAAACCAGCCGATTAAAGGTCGTAAGCCTTGTAGGTGCCTTGAGTTCCTGATTCTTCTATTTCTATTGAGGTGTTAAAAAAATTGTCAATAAATATTATTTTTTCGTTTCATTTTGAAGGTAATTTTGTGTGCATATTTGTGTACATACGTATTCCCAAGGTATAGATATAAGGATATCAAAGTAAGGAAAGATTGCGAAAAATTGTGTCCTTCCGAAATAAATTAGAATCTGGAGCACGAAGGCAATGGATAGACAGGAATGGAGAGGACCCTTGGATTCAGCCAAGGCCCACCTAATAGGACTGTCGAGTTCATGATGATGGGAAGGATATTAGGTATTGGATGGAAAGAGAAACAGGGGAGGTTGCGATAACACTACTCACCAGAAACCACAGAGGCATTCAGGGACTTTATTACTGATGATTCATTTGATTTGTATAGTTTGTAATGGATTTTGCAGTACACAAATGATATACACTGAACATTTGTTCAATAAATCTACGACAGTCTTCATTCTACTTTTCATGTTATATTATACCATTTTGTTATTCATTTTTAAATGCATCAGATTAACCCGAATTAAATATATGCTTGAGCAATTGAATTTTGTTGAAAATATAACGAAGCATAATTTTAAATGTGTTTTTTATTTGTTTATTAAAAAATGGACTAATACCGCGATATTTACAAAAAAAAATCTTTATAATTTTGAAGTTCACACCGCCTCAGACTTACCTGGCAGGTACAAAAAATAATGTGTATTAAAAGGTTTTCAATTGTATAATGATTTGCCAGAATGTGTAGGAAGTATCTGAACTTGCCGTTTTTCGTCGCCTAGGTATTTAATACATAAAGAAAAAAAATATTTTATGACATTGTGTGTTCCCTGTGTTTTCTGTGTATGGATATAGGAATATTTAATTGTTTGTTCTTTTTTTCAAATTTGTTTATTTTTTCCGACATTGTTTATATTCTTTTGTTTATATTAGGTGTAAAAAAATGTTTTATTTTTACGTCTAAATAAAATATAGGTACATACAAACATACATATTGATCTCTTATTTCATTCCTATCAATCATTCCTAAAAGCAACTCGTATAAAAAATTTTGAAACAAATATTACAGATTTATCAAGTTCATGTCGCTGCAAATATTTTAATAACCTCACATTGAACATGTGTAATAAATTACTATCTTCAATATTGTGTGTACACACACTGCACTGTCTATTCTATGATATGTAAAAAAATGTCACTCCATTACACTCTCTAGGAAAAAGAGTACAATACAATACACATACACAATCAATAGGGAGGCGATTGATAAGAAATCAGACTGTAGAGACTTAGGTATACAACTGGACAGTAAACTTTTATTTGACAAACACATTGACACAATTACACTGAAAGCTTATAAAATGTTGGGATTCCTGATGAGAGTATGCAAACCATTCACACAAGTGAAAACATTTATCTTACTATATAACACAATTGTTAGAAGTCAATTGGAACATGCATCAGTCATCTGGAATCCACAATATAATATTTATATTAACAATATAGAACGAATACAACAAATATTTTTGAAACATATGAAGTACAAATTTGGTAATAACTACAAACATGAATTGCAGACTTTACAGACAAGACGAAGGACCTCAGACTTAATGTACCTTTATGACATAATAAACTTCAATATTGACTGTACAGACCTTCTGAAAATTATTAACTTCAACATACCAAACAGACGAACAAGACACACCTCAACGTTCTTTTTAGACAAAAAAAACACTAATGCCGCTCAAAATTCGCCATTGTACCGATGCCTTACCACGTATAATAATTTGGAAAAGATCAGGTCCGTGGACATATTCTGTATGTCCAGGACTCTTTTCAGGAGCCACGTTAGACAGGAATAATAATTTTTTTTTTATTACCAGTAGTGAGTACAATGCACCATGAAATCAAAGGTGGGCTGATTAAGTTACAATTACTTATGTTGCTTACAATTACTTATGTTATATTTGTTTAAAAAAATATTATTGTACGTTGCCCATTTTTTCAAATAAAATAAAAAAAAAAAAAAATATGGTCAAGTTAATTATTGACTAGGTGCTAAAAACGTACATTTAACAGCTACACAGCTTCAAACATGTGGAATACATGACATCGTTCGATGGAGTAGATCCAGAAGAAGACATTGGAGGGACCACATAACCAGGATGGACACTGATAGACTTGCAGATATAGCAGCGAACGAAATTACTTCTGGCCGTCGCCTGCCCAAGAGATGGAAGGATAGCTGGACTTCGTCATCCCAGGAGGCATAGTTTCTGAAGAACAGACCAACTAGGTCTACTAAACGAAGAAGACAGCTACAAATAAGATCTTTAAAAAATAATTGCAACAAAAAGAACATTATATGCATGCAGAAATAATGCCCATTGATTTTTTTATTGGATTTGTTCTCAATTGTTTTGTTTTATATTTAATATTTTTTTAACAAAATTAAAAATAATAAATATATATGCAATATAATATGTTTAGGTTTAATTAAAATAAAATTCACAGTAAAAAACATAAAACTTGGTTTTGCAAGAGTTAATTATATGTTCTGATAAGACAAGATTTTTAAATTCTTTCTTTAAACTAAGTAACAAGAATATTTATGATTTTAATGATAGAAAATAAAATTTTATACGTCTATAAAAAATCTACATTAGTACATAAAAAATAACCTTTCTGTGAATATAAGGTCTATTCGAACGAGAAAGTAGGTCCATCTTAGGAAGGAAAAAAAATGTTTTTATACGTGTTACGTTATATTTGAAATAAAACCCAAGCTACCATTAAATTTTATATATCTCAATAAAGGATTCCTTAAGGGATAGTAAATACATTTTATGAGATGTAGTACGCGCTATATCTCATAAAATGTTTGGCGATTGAAATTCAACATTTAATATTATAATAATTATATTTTTTGAAACCTTTTTTTAGCAAGATGTTCGTTCAGCAAGATTCGGTGCGAAATGATTTATCATTCACCCAACAGAGATGAAAAAAATCTGTCTCTGTATTAATAAATTTTAAATAAATACTCATTAATTTATCATTCACTCTTTCACATTTTTTATCATTCACTCATTAATTAAAATTAATAATTTTAAATTAATGAGTGAATGAATGAATGCATAGTATATTTCCAAAGGTATAAATATTACAAAGGAACAAAATACAATTTAGTTTATACCTAATTACAAATTTACTAGTATCATGCTGAGATTGTATTGCAGATTATCAACTAGTATCATGCTGAGATTGTATTCTGAAAGTTTCATCACAATGTATCTGTGTGTGTGTGTGCTATGTGCTGTGTGCAGTGTGCTATGTACGTTGATTATAGACTAAAGTAGGTACTCATTCGGTTCTTTTCAAATTTTGTAAATATGAATATCTAATACTCGCTTGGATCCCATTAGATTTTGAAGGATATCTGAATAGTGCTTCTAAATTTTGTTAACTTTCAAATAATTCATAGTGACCCCAAGCCCAAGAAATTTAAAATTTGATATTTTTATTTTCAAATTGATAAAAAGGCACATCACTTTTATCAAGTTTTCATTATAAAATATTTAAATGAAAAACAATTTATCAAACTCATTTCATGAAAATGCTGAATATTTTTCATAAAAAAATTGTATAATTTATAGAATGACTTGTTAGAGTTTAGCGTTGGTCACAACCCACTCGTTTTAATTAGCAACTTCATTCTAGTTCATACACCATTGCTTCACAATATGTTGCATACAATAATATACCGAAGAAAAAATTCTAGATTTCAGAAAAAATATCTTTATTCCTGACTTTGTGAACGATTTTTTTGTCCCCGTGAACGTTAAAGATGCTGATAATAAGAGAAAGTTGGTCACAAAACTTATTTGATCCCAGATAGCCCAATATCACAATATTATTGTAAGACTCCTCCGTCATACACCCTTAAATAAAGCAAAGTTTCAGTCCTCGAGGGATTCATATCAAAGATGCATGCCAAGTTACGCCATTCTTGTGTTTTCTGATTATAATACCTTTTATGGACTCAAGATACCCCTTGGTAAGCAAAACTTTTTTGGCAGTTGATCCCCTGTGGGTACAGGAGGTAAATTCAAAATGGTTTTGACAGTTTAATTTCAGTTAGGGGGTTTTATAATTCAATTTGTTTAAAAAAAATGAGCCTTACATTATTTTATTGTAATATTTACCAACAAAAATAAATATTATGATACAATGAAAAGAAAGAAATGATATTTATAATAAATAAAAATATATATATTAAATTCTACATATCTGTGGATCTGTGAGACGATTAATTAATTTATTTATTTAATTAGAGGACAACATACAGCATATAATAAATAATATAAAAAAAGATGATTTGATTAATAATAAAGCCAATTACAGGTTGTCGCTGAAGTTATAGTAGTATATTAAGGTACATTAGGAATGGTTACATATTATTTTATTTTATTTTGGATATCCAACAGTACAGTAGAGTATAATGATATTAAAAACAATGAAAAAAAAACAAGTAAATGTAGACTACGGTACATAATAATAGGACATCATATCAAGTAATTTTTAAAGCTTAACATACAATTTGCGACAAATGAGAAAAAACTAAATTATGGGATCATACCTGAAACATACAAGGAATAGTACCAAGAGGATTATATTCTAGAATCATAACATGGGATTCTAACTTACTTAAGGATCAACGAAGAAGGTGTTGCAACCATTATGGTGACACATACATATATTTATGTATATACTAGAGAGTGGAATTTTGAGTTATGTTATCAGTGCAAAGTTGGCGCTTTATCGCAATTTTGAACGAGAGTAGAGATTGGGTATGAAAAAAGTCAATGTTATTGATCAGGTTGTTAAAATTGGAGGTGGCCCGACTAGTAAAGAAATTTTTCCCAAGATTAGTTTTAGAGTGTGACATAGAAAAAGTAGGTTTTGATCTGACATTGCGGTTTGGAATGTGAAGTGAGATATTTTCTAATAAATTTGGACAATCAATAATGTTATGAAATAGTTTATACAGAAATAGTGAGATATTGTGTGAATGAATATAGTAAGTCTCCAGAATTTGGCAAATTGTTATTGTGTGCATGTTAAATTAATATTTGACAAAGTACCTGTTAGTTGCCTGAGAAGCAATATGAAATAAATAAATAAAATTAATTATGTTTAAACATTTAGGTATGTATGTTCCTATGTGATGTCTCTTATAATGATTATATAAAAAATATTATCGAGGTAAAAACGTTTTATATTAATAATTTCGGTTTCGTTGAATTTAAAACAAACATTAACCGAATTTTGAGTGATTTTACATATTTTTCAATTGTATATGTTGTGCGTCATTTAGAATAGTATGCTATATCGAAAACCGATAATTTAGGCAGGTATTCGTTATCGAAAACCGATAAATATGTGTTCAAAAACCCTTCAAGAAAGGTTGAATAATAAATCAATAAACATTTTAAATAACGCCAACCCAAAGTTACATCAGATTCAGTTTGTTTCAAAAACCAGACTAGCGTAAAAATGTACCTACGTGGAAAATTTTAGTCTTGATGTTTGCGTTAAACATTTTTTTCAATATAGAATAACGTGACATATAATTTGAATTACGTAGTTTTTATTCAACAGACATAATAGATCAACGACTGCCAGATATACGTTATAATTTTTTAATTAATTTTTGGCGTCCACCCGATATCGAGTGATATAGCGTAATATTATATACGGACGCCAGATTTACATAAAAGTAAAAAGGTTATTTTTTTGTGTAAAAGGATACTACAACAGGTAACAACGATTGGATAATATGAACCCTGAGTGACTTTCGTAGATAACAGCCTTCAAAATGTTGAAAATTGCTATTTTAACACGTCAGTATAATAGATTGTCGTGTCAAGAAATGAAAGCCACCACTACACAGGGTTCATAATATAATCTATATGTTTTTTTCCTGCTGTAGTATCATTCAACAGAAAAAAAATCAGCCTTTATACTTTTTTGTTAATCTGGCAGTCGTTGGCCACGGGGTCTTTAAGTAAGTCAAACAAAAATAAAATTATAAATAAATGAACTTAATTAAAATAATAATTTAATTAAAATCAATTTCTCCTAACTATTTCTCGAACCCAAGACGCCCGCACAGAATTCAAACGGCTTTCCAACTGTGCCACGGCGATCCATCAAACATAGATCGATTATTAAATAATAATGATAGTGTTATGTGTCCTTTTTATTTATGTACATCTAGGTAATAATTTATTTGTACTAGTAATTATAGCGAGTACTGTTTTCTGGTACCTATTCTGTATATACCTTCGTACCTATCTATATATTTGTTTTTGTATATACCCTTGTACACATATTATTTTTTTTTTTTTTTTTTTTTTTTTT
Source organism: Molanna angustata (assembly GCA_963576475.1). NCBI lineage: Eukaryota > Metazoa > Arthropoda > Insecta > Trichoptera > Molannidae > Molanna > Molanna angustata. The sequence goes on along the minus strand of OY754978.1, from coordinate 17,848,171 downwards.
TTTTTTTTTTTTTTTTTTTTTTTTTTTTTTTTTTTTTTTTTTTTTTTTTTTACGGCGCTTGCCGATTATTATTTTTTAATTAAGTTTTATTTTTGATTTATATTATTATCTACCTATTCTTTTTGCTCTTAGTGTTTTACTCCATACCTTATTAAAATTTTTTTTTTTTTTTTTACTCTTCATATCGCATGTTCTCTTGTCTCCTAGCGTCTAACTTCCGTCGTTTATTTATTTATTCATTATACTCCTACCTGTCCCAGTCACTTGTAAGACTGCAATATCTGCAATTTTCGTGGGCTAGGTCAGGTCGTACAGTCTTTTGTTATTCTGTTAGGGCAGCTCTGTTGCATAGCTTCCAGTGGTTTACCTTTCCTGCTGTCCTATCCATGACCCTTCACCTCGATGGAGGAATCTGATTATAGGATGACAAAAAGGGAACGAAAGCGGAAGAGGCAGAAAGAACTCTTGAGTCTTCCTGCAATCGCTAATGACTCTCCTCCCAGTTCAAGAACCAGAACTTTTAGTCCTTCTGTCGTCCCTTCCTCCCTTGCCTGCAGTCCCTGCCCCGACCACTGAATCCGAGAATATGAGTTCAGACTCTGATACAGAAGATGAGCGAGAAAATGATTATTTGCCATCTTCTAAAATAGAAGCAGCCTACGTATGCCTGAGTAATGTTCAAGACATTGTGGAAAAACACTCAAAAATTTCGAAGTCGCATCTCATTCGAGTTGGTCGTGAAGCTCAGCGCCTATTATCAATTATTGGTGATCTGTCGACTGAGTTGGCGGAAGCAAGAGGCGTCATATCTTGCCTGAAAACAACGATTTCCAGCCGAGATGAAAAAATCTTGCATCTGTGTGAGAAAATTGATACCACTGAGACACAGATTGCACCGGTAATGAATAAAATTGCCGATAAACTCAACGACCGCCCGACCTCCCTGTATGCCACGCAAGTGACAGGTCCACCGCCCTTATCCAAGGGAGGATTTCCTGCACTCCCTGCAAAACCTGCCGTCTGCATTTTTCCCACAAACGATGAAGTCAAGTCATCGATGGAAACCAGGAAAATGCTGAATGCAGCCATTAAGCCTTCCGACGTAGGTGCTCGCGTCACAAGTGTACGTACCATAAGAGGTCACGGCGTTGTTGTTAACACGGCCACCACGGAAGACTCAATCAAGTTGCTGAATGCCCCGGCAATAAAAGCATCAACGACCTTGACCGCACGACTCGCTACCAAGAGACAACCTCGTGTGAGGTTTAGTCATGTGCCACGGGACCTGTCTAATGACGAATTTTTAGAGATAGTTGCAGAGAATACAAAAGAGCATGCCATTAAAACTGCAGTATTCAGTCATCTAACAGGACCTACAGTTGGCCCGACTTGCGATAGAGTCTTTTCAGTACCTGCTGCCGTTCGCCATAGCCTCATCAATTTAGGAAAGGTTTATGTGGACTGGAATGTCTGTCGTGTTACAGATTTTCTTCCAGTCAGTATTTGTGGCCGTTGTCGAATGTACGGCCATGGTTCAAAAACTTGCAAAGAACCCGTCAGATGCTCACATTGTGCTTCAACGGAACACGTTTACGTGTCATGTCCGAATAGAGCCAATCAACCCACATGCGCTGTTTGTAAGTTATTTAACAAACCAGCAGTACACCGATCAGGCACTAATGACTGTCCAGCTTATCAAGCAACAGTCAGCAGAGCTTTACTCAATATTGACTATGGCGTGTAATGCTTCTGTTAAATTTGGTCAGCTTAATCTTGGCCGTGGACAATCGGCTTCAGCCGAACTCAGTCAGTCTGCTCATCGCATGAACATTAATGTTTGTCTTATCCAAGAGCCGTACTCTCGAGATGGAATTGTGCCATCATTTGGTCCGGGTGTTCGAGTTGCTATGGCTTCGAGCTGTACCTCAACGGACCCTCCGATGAGCTGTATAGCTATTTACAATCCCAACATTAACTTCATATGCCTGGATCACTTATCTTCTAGTCACTTGGTTGTAGTCCAGATTTCTTCTCCAAGTGATTCGTTTTATATTATTTCGATATATTTTCAGTTTAGTGAATCCGAATTTCGTTTTCTGGATCAACTGGATGTTATATTGGGCCAACTCGGCAACGCATCATTAATTATTGGAGGTGATTTTAATGCCGAATCTATTCTATGGTGTAACACTACCACTTTCGGGTCCAGAAAATTCACCAGAGGTGTAAGCTGCGAAGATTTTATCTCTCGCCACAATTTGAGTGTGTTGAACAATCCTTTCAGTCCACCTACCTTCTCCAACCACATGGGTACAAGTCATATAGATGTCACTTTAGCTACACCTCAGATTAACCACAGATTATGTAATTGGTCTGTTGACGAGGATGCCTCGTGTAGTGACCATAACCTTATCACGTTCCAGATTATTTCCAATGTACCCCCAATTCCTTTAGCGAAACCTTTGCTTAGAAGATTCCGGACAAGGTGTGACAGATGGCGTTGGTTAGACTTTGACCGCTACTTTGAATGCTCGCTGGATCGTTTATCTTGTAGATCTTGTACTACTGCGGAAATGGCCTCATCTTTTACGCAGAGTATAATTTATTGTGCCGAGAAGGCGATCGGCAGAACTTCTTCTAGTCATATGTCTCCTAATGAATGGTGGCATCCTGGCTTAGACATCCTTAAACGAACTTCGACTCGAGCTCACCGCGCGTTGAGAGCGGCCCGTCGTCGAGGAAGTTCAAATGACTTTGTAACTGTACTTCAATGTGAGTATAGACGCTCAAATAAGATCTATAAACGCGAGATTTCTCGTGCCAAGTCTGAAGCATGGCGCCGTTTGGTATCTGAGGTTTCAACCACAGATCCTTGGGGTGCTGTGTTTAGATATGCATCAATGAAAAAATATCCAAATGCGTCAGTCTCGTGTATCCGTGATCCACGAACTGGAATTATCACAATAGACTCTGACTCGACGACGAGCACGCTACTTGACATACTTATTTCTTCTGATGACATTTCATCTGATACTCCTCTTAATTCACAAATACGCAATAACCAATCCGATATCCCGCAAACTCCCATATCGACCTTCGCCAATCTCGATGAGCTTGATTTTATCATCAAGAATCTTCACCAAAACAAATCTCCTGGCATTGACCGCATTGACGCAGCTCTCGTACAAAGGTGCTGGCACATAGCTCGCCACGAGATTATCTTATTGTACAACAATTGCTTGCGAGAAGGCTACTTTCCGGATTGTTGGAAAACAGGTTTAATGACTGTTATTCCCAAGCGTAGTGACCTGGATCCTTCTGACCCAAAATCATATAGACCGATTACTTTACTACCTATTTTGGGTAAGGTCTTAGAAAAGCTTATATGTCGACGCTTAGAAGATCATCTTTCCAGTACCCACCCACTGTCCGATCGTCAGTTCGGTTTTCGCGCTGGGAAATCAACGGTTGATGCTATCTTGGCTATATCTGATATTGTTAGTAGCTCTGATAGTAAATATGTTATCTCTATATCTCTTGACATTGCGGGAGCATTCGACAATGCCTGGTGGCCTCTAATTTTAAAAAAACTTCGAGACCGTAAGGTTCCTTGCAACATATATAAAATAGTGAAGAGCTATTTTACTAATAGACATGTGGCCATGCCCGGGGGACAGGATTTGCACTGGCGACCAATTAGCATCGGGTGCCCTCAGGGTTCTGTTCTGGGTCCACTGTTATGGAACATCTTGTTCGACGACCTTCTATCACTTTCAACGCCTACGGGCTGCAGTATTTTGGCATATGCCGATGATGCTACAATCCTTATTCAAGGTAACACCCGAGCACTTATTGAGCGCGCAGCTACTCAGTTACTTTCTTCTGTTGCAGATTGGGGTATAAGTCATAGACTCAATTTTGCACCTAATAAGACATATGGGTTAGTGTTAAAAGGCATAATGAAAAGTCCTCCCTCCATCAAATTTATCAATACGCGTGTAATATTTAAGGATAGGGTCAAAGTTTTGGGTGTTACACTAGATAGAGGCCTAACTTTCCAATACCATGTTCGTGCTGTATCCGACAGTGCAAAAATAGCCTTCCAAAAGATTTCACGTCTTGCTCGAGCTAGTTGGGGCCTTAAATTTCCAGTAGCAAGACTGTTTTACAACGCTACCTTTCTGAGTATTATGTGTTATGCCGCTCCTTGTTGGGCTCATCGTTGTGAAACCCAATACATTAGACGTCTGCTGCTTTCTGGACAGTGCTTCGCTCTAATAGCTTTAGCAAAGGCTTACAGAACCTGCGCTACCGACACACTTTCTATTCTCACAGGTATGGCTCCCCTTGATCTGGAAACACAGCGACGAGCTTCAATACACAACCTGTATAGAGGCCGAAGCTCAATTTTGGGTGGTGTTTCTCTCCCACCTGTAAATTTACCCACAGTTCGTGGAGAGATCGAGAACTTGGCCCGGAGTTCTCTTTTAGATGCTTGGCAACGTCGCTGGTCCTCTTCTTCCGTGGGCAGACTGACATTTTTATTTCTTCCCGATGTGAGGACTCGAATTTTTTCCTCGTGGATTGTTCCCGATTATTGGACCACGCAATTCCTTACTGGACACGGCAGTTTCAAAAGCTATCTCTTTCGTTTTCACTTATCCGATTCGTCCTCATGTCAGCTTTGTGATAACCCTGAACAGACTTCTGAGCATATCCTATGGGAATGCACTAACTTCTCCGTGTCAACTTACCGACGAGAACTCTACGACGATGTCCGTGGGAATTTCTTTGGACCCATTGGACATGCGGACCTTGTAGCCACGAAGAGCAATTTTAGGGCTTTCAAGACTTTCTGTCTTAAATTCGGTGCACTATTATCTTCACTATCACTGAGCAGTGAGCCAGTTGTTTCAACATGATTAGCTCTCTTTGGCACATTAAGTGCAGTGTCTGCAAGGTTTTAGAGTTCTCCGGACTCTTCAAATGTTCTTTATGTGTTCTTTCAGAGTTTTGCAAGGGGCCGTTATTAGTCCCCATAAGCAGAACGGGTGGTGGTGGGGGAAGAACAGTGTTATATATGTAAATAACAAGTCTAGAATGTTATTCAATTTGAATTTATTTTAAATGTAATAATACAAAAATACAGTTCTTAAAATTTGAACGCAAAATATAACTAAATAAACAATAATTGACACGACGACGTATGATGTTTACTCTGTAGGCATCCGATGCATCCGATTCCGCATTCGGGAATCTCCGTCGACACGAAGATATCTCACAGATAGGTAGTGGACAGTTTTTAGACTCCACATAACAAAGCGCAGTCCGATTTGATCTATCTATTGTTGGTGAGCGATATCGGCAGAAGAAAGATTGGACAAGATGGAAAAGTTTTTGAAGGGAGTGGACTTACTGTGCCAGCTGTCTTCTTTCTTCTCTATTTTGCATAGTTCTTCTTTCCTTCACGTCACTGGTTCAACAATAGTTCACTACACTTATCTGTAATATTTACGTGAGAATTCCTCGAACGTATTTAAAAATGTATAGGTATGTGCAAGCCTCCGAATTAGTATGCAGAGTTTTATAATATAGATGCACACGGTGCTAACTGAGTAGAGTGACTGAAGAATGTGGCATACACGCGCGCAGACAGAGGCGAGATTATTGTTACCATGTTCAAGGTATGGATGTAGGTATGAAGGGATTTCGGTTTATCAGAAAGATGAGGATAGGTACAAATAAGAAGTATCTGTCATTTGCGCCAATAGTAAGTTCTCAAAACGATTGAAAATAGAGATTTTCGTAGTAGGTAGGACTCGACAAACAAGAGATTGCGGGTGACAGTTTTAATGCAGATGGGTCGGTGGCAGAGCGGTTAGCGCGCTGGGCTAGTAATCCAGTTGTCGCGAGTTCGAATCCTGCCTTGACTGATTTCGTTCACCTAAGCACAAGCATTTATTTGCTTATTTTAGGGAACGTAGGAAGATGTATATGTACTTGTTTAACAAGGACATATTCATTTTTTAGTAAAAATAAAAATGCTGTCCCAAGCACAAGTTTTTAACTTTATTGGGACAGTGCCTTTTGAAAAAAAAAACTGTATTAATTTAAATCTTTGTACTATGTGTCTGTTCATATTATGTTACTCAATAAAAAAAAATGCGTTGTTTAAAAACTATGGATGCAAATGTCAGGGAAAAAGTGACACGTAAATCGCTGCACAACGTCGAAAGCCAACTAATTTTATTGGTTAATATAAATTAGAGTATTTTTCTGCACTAAAATTGGTTTATGCACTGGTTATGTCAGCCGCAATCTTTCGCTGAGCGAGGTATAATAAATTATAATATATTGCTGTTGTGATTTTTGGACATATTTCTCGAACGGCCTCTAAAACCCGACCGCCGTAGCAGTTAATAAGCGGTTCGGTTCGATTCCCAGCAGAGGAGAAATTGATTTATATTCATTTCTCACCCAAATATTGCTTCTCTGGGCTGGAAACACTGCTTAGTTGGACGAAATTGCCATACGGCAATAAACTTACCACTTGCGAAGGGTGCAAGGAAGTTTTCATTATTATTATTAAAAAGCTAGAAAAGCACGTCATAATAGGATGTGTGAAGACCAGAAGATCCAGAGTTCGCTCACCGACTAAATGGAGAGACCTTATTAAATCCGCAACAGTATCTTCATTCTGCCTAAGATCATCATACATAGACGCATGGTATTATTCAGTGATCGAGTTTAGCCGCCACCCTCGTGTGACTTTGGAGGAAGAATAAGAAGATTGTTGATTTATTATACCTAAATACTTAAACACGTTTTACTGAACAATAAATTTGTATAAAAAATAATTAGCAAAACAAACTTCAAATATGTCCCTTAGTAAATTTTTAATTAAAAAAAAACACTATTTTCTTTATTATCAAAGAAAACGTCTTTCAGATAATAAGTTTCTTTAAAATAAGTCGTTCTAACTTTTAATGAAGGCTTATTGATAATCAAAGTTTGCTTACCTGATAAATGTATTATTGTTATTCTCATCAACTTGAAAAAATTAAAATGCCTTTACCTATAGAGAATATTTTTCCAGACAGTTTGATGTTATAAATCATTATTATAGACATATAATTGGTAGAGAGAGTAAGAGAGAGAGTTAGTATATACCAGCTCCCTGATATAAAATATTTGACATATTTCGTGTAACAATCCGAGAAGAGTTTAAAAAGAAAATTTAAAACATATATGAAGTACCAAAGGTTTATTTGTTACGCCTTTTTGCCGCTTTGAACTCGAAAACTCGCCTACGAAATTTAAAGTCTTCACGAGAACATTTATTTATATGATCAATTTTTTAAAGAATCAAGAATGTCATAAAAATTTGAACCTAGATTATATCAAATGTAGTTTCTGACATTTTTGAAATAATTTTTTGACATAGTGGAAAATCATGGTTGGAATGCATTGAATGTGGAAAAGTGGATGAAAAGAAGGCCTAAGTTCAACTCTGGACACTGACAGGCTGATGATGATAATTGTCATTGTTCATAGGTATCTGTTAAACCTTTGATAATTAATTAAATTTTTATCTTTATATTATACTAGCGGACCCGACAGAAGTTGTCTCTCTCTCTCTCTCTCTCTCTCTCTCTCTCTCTCTCTCTCTCTCTCTCTAAAGCAAATGCATTAGAATTATTATATTGACGACTAAATTCACAAAAAATACGAAGATACAGAATCCCCTAATAATTGATTATATTATTTGAGTTGGATATTTAGAAGTTTGGAGAAAGACTGGACTGTTCAAAGAATAATCTTGGTCCATTTTGAATTTTGTCCAGTTATTATTTGAAATTCAGTTCAGTTCAGTTTGAATTCATCAAATATGGTGGCGAAAAGACGATGGAATGGTGTCATTGCCTCTTCAACAAATGTTGGGAGACAGGACATACTCCGTCAGACTGGAGAAACGCAGTGATTGTGCCCCTCTTTAAAAAAGGGTCAAAATTAGACTGCAAGAACTACCGAGCTATCAGTCTGCTGAGTTCAGTTGGAAAATTGTATGCTAGGATACTACATAGATCAAAAGTTGAGAAAGGCTACAGCAAGCAAGGTATGGGATGCACAAGGAGCGTTTGTTGGAGGTAGAGGATGCACCGACCAAATTTTTTCCCTTCGAATGGCGACTGAAAAGGTTCTGGCAAAAAACCAGAAGCTTTTCTGCGCTTTCATAGACCTGGAAAAGGCCTATGACAAAGTAGACCGTGAAAAACTCTGGAACGTGCAATCAGTGTATGGAGCGGGTAGCAGGCTGATAGGGGCAATATCATCTCTATATGAGGAAAGCCAAGCCTGTGTGAGAATTGAAAACTCTCTCACAGGATGGTTCTCCATTAATATGGGAGTGAAGCAAGGGTGCGTACTATAACCGTGGCTCTTTAATCTATACATTGACTACTGTGTGAGAGCACTAAAGAATGAGAACATTGGGCTGAAACTGGAAGGTGTGACTGTATGTGATCTAATGTATGCGGATGACAAAGTATTAATGGCTGAACGCGTGGAAGACTTGGAATGTTTGGTTAAAATAGTATTCGATGGATGCATGCAAAATGGATTGAGAATGAATGCAACTAAATCTAAAGTGATGGTATTTGAGAAGAGCGAAAGACGAACAAAATGCGAGATACGAGTGGAGAATGTACAATTAGAACAAGTGGATGAATATTTATACTTAGGAAGCATGTTTCAGCGTGATGGAAGATTGGAAAAAGATATTGAAAGGAGAGTAACGGCAGGTAATAGAGTGAATGGTGCATTAAGACCGGTAATGGCTGACCCAATTATTTAGAGGCAAGCAAAGCTCGCGGTACACAATGGTATCGTCGCACCGACTCTAATGTATGCTAGTGAGACATGGACATGGCAGAAGACGCATGAAAGTAGAATTAACGCGGTTGAAATGAGGTCACTAAGACGAATGTGTGGTAAAACGATGTATGATAGAATAAGAAATGAGGATATTAGACGAGAATGTATGATTGAAAGAAATATCGTAAGTAAGATGAAAATAAATGCCCTAAGGTGGTTCGGCCACATAGAAAGTATGAGTGATGACCGTCTGACAAAAAAAGTATACAAGGCTGATAAAAGAGGAATGAAAAGTAGAGGTCGGCCAAGAAAGAGTTGGCACGAGCACATAAATGGGATTTTGAAAGATGGAGATGTTAGAAGTAAGAATAATAGAAGAGCGTGTATGAGACGATGTATGGACGTGAATGAAGCGAGGAATGTATGTCAAGAGAGAGGAGTCTGGCGTTCGGTTCTCTCTGCCTACCCCAAATAGAGAAATGGCGTGATGGTATGGTATGGTATGGTATTATTTAAAAAATTTAAAAATGCCATAAGAATATCTATATGTCTTTCAAACAAAATATATATTTATAACCTTATTTTATAGTAAAATATATATTTATAACCTAATTTTACAATACGAAGGAGTAGGGGCAAGTGGTGTACCTATGAACGGGTGTACCTTCGAACAATTGCTATATCTGAAAAAACCCTGTGAATAATAACATGAAAATACTCATAATTAATAGTTTTTATCATACTGCTAACACTGCTGTGTTCTCTAGTGTCAAGGATCAACTGATTGTGTTTTGTGATTGAAAAACGTTTTTCATCATTAAAAGTAAGTTTTCTCGAAATTTTTCATAGTTTTTTTTATATTCTTTTTTTATTATTTCAACTATTGTTTTATTTCACACTATTATGTATACAATCATCGACTTTTTACCGAAAACAACAATTTGAATAACATAACCTAAATATTTTTTATTAAATTTTAAATGAAAAATCTCTATGTGTGTACCTTTGAACACATCAATAAGTGTACCTTCGAATGCTGTTCGAAGGTACACTCTGGTCTTTTTATAAGTAAAACAATATTTAAATATTTTGATATATCTTATATTTTAGTGTCAAGAAGCAAATCATGTGTTAAAAGATCTCTCGCATCGACAGATTCTTAAAGAGAATTGTAGAAGAATGTCGTAAAGGGTTGTCTGTCAAAAAAGCTGCAGAAAAATATGATCTATAACCAGCCAAAATTTTCAAGTACTGCAAGAGAACATCATTTGTCATGAAGCTAATGAGTCACAAAGCAATGTTTTAAATTATCCACCTAATTATACAAACGGATTGTCAATTCCATCAACCAGTAAAGGCCCTCAATTATTTTCTCCTTAAATCATTCGTCCAACCCCTAAGGCATCAAAAAAAGTACAAAAAATGAAAATACAGAATACTAACTGATACACCAGAAAAAATGCTCTATTAGATAAACCGTCAAAACAAATAAAACGATCACCAGTTACCTGATTAAAGTTCGATAATATTCTAGAATCAAAAAAAAATCTTCAAAAACGCATAAGATTAAAATAATGAATGACATCACATTCATTAAATGTGGAACCTGAGAATGCGTAAAAACCAGATCTCTACACCGTAATACATGTTATTTATATTTTCATAAGACTTGTATTCCTAAATGTTATGAAAAAAATATTCTAGATGAAGAAGACAATGATTTATTTTTACTTTTACTCAGCATCTTCTTGAGTCCAGTATTGAACAAAGGCTTCCCGCTTGGACTTCCACTGGTCTCTATCCTGTGCCATTCTTCACCATTCAGGACCTGCCACTTTTTTGATGTCATCGGACCATCTGGTCTGGGCCTTCCGACGCTTCTGCTTCCCGTTCTTGGCCTCCAGTCCATTACAATTTTTGTCCATCGTCCATCTGACATCCGAGATACACGATCTCGGATGATCATGTATCTCGGATCTCGGATGATTTATTTATTTGCCACAAATACTTTGTAATATCAAACGAAGATAGTGACTGTAGATTCTGACTTGATTTTTCAACAGTGCCAAAAATTAATTAAGTATAAATTACTTAAAATCATTTTACTCTTTTACCAAATATTTTTTAAAAAACTCTTGTAACTACTCTTAGTACTACTTGTAATTTATATTTTTGCAAGACTGTTTTTTTTTATATGTCGACAAAAATTTAAGCCTTTAAGATTCTATAGGTACCTACGTACACAATCACAATATTATTGGGCAAAACTATTTGTATTTTAAATAAAGTTTAAGATATTTACATTGTCTTTTTTATTCCCTGAATTAATTTCATTATAAATACTATCAATTGACAACATTTCAAATCGATCCGATTCTTATTTAATACTGTTCGAAGGTACACACCGTACTGTTCAAAGGTACACACCAGTAGTGTACCTATGAACAAAAATGAATGTTTTAACAATTTTCTATTTTTTATTTAAAATAGTTGCAATGAAGTAAAATTATGCATATTAATTAAAAGTAGAAATGTTATTTTATAAAATTAATTATTTATTTTACGCGTCCTGTAAGCCGAAACTGTGTAATCTACGTTTAAAGTTAAAAAAGTATATATTGTTCGAAGGTACACTACTTGCCCCTACATTTTTTCACTATAGAAAATTCTCTCTAATATATGTTTGTTGTTGAAAAACATCAAGTTTTAATGTCATTACCAACATTGCATATTATGTATTATGACATATTGGAAGCCAATGTTCCCACTATTCAAAATGCGTATTCCGAAAATATTTATAACGATTCCCATTTTTATTATTCTTTTATTAAATTCCTTTTTGTGAATCTAATCCATTCAGGGACTCACATAAACACACATAAAAAATTTCATCAAAATCCGTTCAGCCGTTTAGGAGGAGTTCAGTGATATACACACGTACGGAAGAATTATATATATAAAGATTATATAATTCTTCTTTACGTGTGTATGTGGCTAGGTCTGGGCCATAGGGGCCTAGCCAGTAAAGTTGTGCGTGGCCGCAGCTCCATCCTAGGATTCTGTCTAAAAGGTCGGTGACTGCTTTAATTCATACCTATGGAAGAGCAGGGCAGACTCATTTATGTCTTGCTCGACGGTGACTCGTCACACGCGGCGAGGATTCAGCCCGCATCATTCACTTGGAGTGAAAATCAAAAAATTGAATGTGCCTACTGTCAACGTGGTGAGGTTCCTGTAATTCGCTTACACGAGTACAAAGGGGTGGAGGAGCCCCCCGATAAGACAGGTGGGCCATGTCCCGCTCGGCGATAGCTCGCCATGCTGATAAGATGAGGCAGTCGACATCGCGCTTGGCGTGTAAATCGAAGAACTGAAAGTACTGTCAATGCGTGGTGAAGGCTCGCTGTCGAGCCACTTGAAACCGAGCACTGTTGGGACGGGAGACCCTCGCCATGACTGACTCTTAGTGGTAGTGGTTTGAAATATAATTGATGGTAGTTTCTTTTTTTTGTTAGCAGCGGCTCCGGTGATGAATAGAACTACAAGTTCTAAAACTTTCCCAATGGGGTGGTGTAGAAGACTGCGAAATTCTGTTAAGACGGTGACTGCTGCCAACGTATGTACCTATTTTTTCTATTTGATATACCATCATTATTACTAAACGAATCATTTTGAAAAAAATAACCTAGTTAGTTTGGATAATAATAAAGAGAAATATAACTAAACTTTTTGATTATTTTCTGTATATATTCTTGTAAGAAAATAATAAGCATACCCCGATTATAGACATTTATCTTAAATTTCTAAAAAAATATAAGGTATAGAGCAATATTTTTTTTATAAATTAAAGAAGAACAAAATACTTAGAAAAATATGATATGACGTTGCATTAACGCATCAGGTTAAGTAAATAAACCAAAAAAACTTTTATTACGAAATGGCGCTGAATGGAAAATAAATGTTTTTTAGGTTTATTTACTAAACCTGAAGCATTACTGCAATGTCTTATCATATTTTTCTAGATATTTTTGTCTTCTTTAATTTAAAAAATATATATTACTCTACACCTTATAGTTTATTAAAAATATAAGATAAACGTTGAAAATCGGGGTATGCCATTATTTTTCTACAAGAATTTATACAGAACATTATCAAAAAGTAAAGGTATGTTTTTGTTTATTAATACCCAAACTATCTAAATTATTTTTTTCAAAATGATTTGATAAGAAATAATGATAATATATCAAATTGAAAAAAAGGTACGTTGGCAGCAGTCCCCCCCTGAAGTAATGTACGTGTGTACGTAACTAAAAGATCAATTTTTATTTTGTTGATTCAAGGGAACGTATGAGGAATGAGGATGTACTTGTTCCCATAACACAATCATTCATATTGAAAAAAACATTCAGGGATTATCAATGTTTGAATAAGTAACAAAAGCGCACTCTTTCTAACATAGAGTTAAGCGTTAGCCATAGCCTTCTCGTTTTCTAAACTATAAGCATAAAAAAAACTTACCCGAGTACCAATTTATAACGATAATAGGTAGGCATTTTTATGTACTCATTCACCCGTTCTTCATTATTCATAATAATATTATATGATCGAGAATATACAGTACGGTGTAAAAAAGGTTTCTGTATGGGCAAAATCAAACTTAATGTATCGAAAATGATTTAAGGTACTACGTATTATTAATATTGGAATGATATATTACTTTTGACTTTTGTTGTATTGAAAATACCGTAAAATCATAAGATATGAGAGAATTTATTACTTCAAAAATAGTTCATGCTTCTACATTTTTTGTTAAAATATTATCAATAACGTTTCAAAAGAAAATGTTTTAAACTTGCGACAAGTAAAGATATGAATCATTTTGTATAAAATAAATATTTCGTTACAATTCATAGATTAATCTCAGTAATTTTGTCGTTCAAGAAACATTTGTTTATATTTTTTATTCGTTTAATTTTTGGACCAACGAGCGCACAAAGACGGGTTTGTTACTTCCGTTCTCTTCTTCTTCATTAACTCACCTAAAGAAGATATTGGAGTTCTTGAAACTAGTTGTGTAACAATAAGAAAATGTGCAATTAAACAAAATTTTGTTGTAATTTTAGTATTTTTTAACATGAATTTTCACAACGTAAACGCCTGCAGTTTTTAATTGAGCTTCCAATTTGTAAATTCCATAATAAATTATTAGTAAAATAAACATACTTAAAATATCATTTCTATAAGTAGGTGTTACCGTTTGAATATGTCCTTAAGATTATATTTGTTGGCTTATTAATAAAAATATTTAAAAACGGTTGCTTTTATATACCACTAAGCTGCACTTGTACATTTCCATAAAAACATAACCTTACACAACAGATCCCAACAAACACGAACCACTAGACATGCAAATAACATTAACTATACTGTACCAATTATGAAGACCTCATTTGGACAAAGACAGTTTAATTTTATTGCCCCTCGTATATTTAATAAACTAGACAATGACATAAAGAAAACACCACATCACAATTCCTTTAAAATTCATATAAAAAAATGGCTGATTTCCTCAGGCAGGCTCTATGCTGAGGGGGTTGTCCATCCTTAACATCTGACTTATTCACTTTATTCCTATATTTCCTTTCTTCTTAATCATTTCTTTATTTAATCTAAAACTGTACATCTTACTCTTTTGTAATCATTTTCTTATAACTACTTGATTGTAACATTTGTGCACTTTATATATTTTGTATCCTCTATATGTAAGTAATTTGTATACCTTATTGTGTAAAAGTAACAGCCCCAGAACAGGTTTTGCCTAGTGGGGCGTTACTTACTTAACCTACATAATGTAAAAATGTCTTTGTATTAACAATAAATAAATAAATAAATAAAATAAAAACCTATACCTGTAACAATAATAACAATGATTTATGTTGTAGTTGCAATAGAATGAAGGCAGAGAAAAAAAACTCATACTTTTGAACTCTGACGCATTTTGTACGTCTTGCATCATTTTTATTCATGTATGGTTTTATTCATGATTGATTATACTGTATAGGTAATGAAAAATGGTTTGAATTATTAGTAACACTTGCCTATATATGCTGATAAAATATGCTTTCCCTTCGGTAGTAATTTTTAAATTTCTTTGTTTTGTGAACTCAATTGGTAAAAACGATAGATTAAAGAGGATATTAAAAAGGAGAATGTGTGCTGAATATAAGTTAAAAAGTTCCAAGTCAATTTTATAGCGACATTGTTGTTTTAATGGTCCATGTCCACCATTTAAATGGTATAAAGAAGAGAGATTTTTTTTGTTAACATTTTAGTATCGCAGACATCGTTAAATGGTGTAACACCGCAACTTTATAGCCATCCGTGAAATCCCCAAAAGAGGAGGTCTTGGGGAGTCATCAAATTTAAGTCGATTTTGGATTTTTCAAACCAATGTACAAGGTAAAACAAACAGGTACACATACATTTTTTTTCCTTCTTAAATAAACGAACTACGTGGCGACATTGGTATAACAGTTTAAGAGATAGCAACGACAAAACGATGCAGGTTTTAAGGCTGCTTTTTTATATTTCCTTCCTTATAGGTGTGAATAAGGTTAGTCTGGCACCTAGGATTGGTTGCGTTTACCAGTGTACATCTCCAAATTTATTATTTCAATTACTGTACATTGTCGGTATGTATTTGTTAAGTCTAAGATACGAAGATGTGATACGATGTATAAAAATATTGAAGTACCTACATATGCAAGAACATAAATTTTTATATTCTATATTAAATCAGAAATGCACGATGATAATAAACATTTACCAACCCATAATAGATCGCAAGCCATGCATGTGTCTGACTTAATAATCTGTTATTCATATTTCATAAAAAAATAATAAAGTGTTGTATAACTTAATGAGGAACGTTTTCTTTATGAGGCGAACCACGCAACCTACATAAATGCCAAACATCAAAAGGCTTCATATCCTCTTAAAAGATCCTCACAAAACAGATAGGGTTGAATTAAGTTATACATTTTAATGGATTTAAAGTAAACGAAGAGACGAGCCAAGAAAAGACCTATTTATAAAACCTCAACGATGTATACAAACGTTTAACAAGATAGAACCAAGGATTAAAATGATACATAATTTACGTCATTAAATGGTTTGAAGAGGTGAAATAGAAAATGTAGGAATTTACTTTCATTTATATTTGAGTCTTAATAGTTTGTTTAAAAATATATAAACACCATCTTTTTAGTGACAGTGATAACGTAATAGAAAAATAAAAATACATATTTGCAAAGTTAAGTGGAGTGTAGGCTGAGTCACATTATTTTGTAGGGTGGGGGATGCAATGAAGTTATTGGTTTAAGTAGTTTTGTATTGAGAAAATATTTTATATAGGGCTATTAGGGAATTGTGTTTGGTTATTAATTATATTATTTCTTATATTTACATTTTCTCTGATTTCCAAGATTTCCAGGCTGTCTAACTGTTTATTATTCAAATAACTATGGATTGTTTTTCCACGTATCGTTTATATTATGCTTTTAAGCTAAGAAACCATACCGCATCATTATGCGGTTTCTGTGTCTGGAGTAGATAAAGAGAACTTAATGCCAGATTCCTATCTTTTGACATACGTTTCTTGATATATGTATCGTATTATATACTCTTTACTTTTTCCATATTTTGAGATCCCATTTATGTTATGGTGTCACTTTTTCCTAAGTCAACCTCTTCTTTTCAATCCTGTCTTTTGATCTCTACCTAAGAATTGTTTAGTTAAAAGATTCCTAGAAAATCAATATGAAATTACTTGGAAAAAATACTACAAGTTATTATTTTTTAATATTTACGAAACAAAGAAGTTAAAACAAAGTATTTTATTGCGTGAATGGTTTTTAAAAATAACCCATAGTAATGGAATAAATTACCATACCTCTATTTGCAAATAGACCCAATCTGAATGCCTTGAGACAGTTATCGACAAATTAAAACTCGGTAGCTCGTTTCGAAATAATGATATGAAAAGTAGAAAATAAATAAATGTAGCAGGCGGCACTGTTTGGATCCTCGGTAAAGTTTGCCTTCCTTCAATTCCCCACACACTTTTCACCCGCACAACAGTCTCAATTCAAAACGCCTAAACTGAAATTATTTTATGAAATAATTAATTGAATTTTATTTCACAGAACATCTATCCTGCGTCGTCTATTATTATTTGTTTTTACTTCTTTATTTAATTTTTTTAAGATTAATGACTTATATTTGAAATGGAGAAAGTGGTACATGTAAAAGGGAATAGTTCGGTCTCAAAAAAGTTAGGTCGATGATATTGCGCCCGTCGCTGGAAGTAGATGAGTCCAAAAGTCCAAAAAAGAGACGAATTGGAGGACTTTGCAGAGGCCTACATCCAGCAGGAAGGGTATTTGATTATGTTTGGTAATAATCATCGTCGTCATCATCATCTTGAAGGACATACACCTCCCCTCTCCTATTCCACTCCTCCCGTTCCTGTGCAATTACATTGATAGTAAGTATGGGCTGATATGTATGTATGTATGTATATTTTATTAAGATTTCCAGTTTCTCACATCTAGTATAAACAAAAATAATATAAACTTAAAAAAAAACAAATTTACATAGTGTGGTGTTTCTCTAAGGACCACAATATCACTGCGCACATCCCCGCGCAACTTCAACGCGCACGCGCTGACACGATCGACGGTCGACCAGCCGTCGTCGGCAGAAAACAGAGCATTCATTCGCGCTGAGACGATCCTCTTAACCAGGTTGCCCTACGGACTACGCCGCTGCGTTTCTTCTCGACTCCATCGATCAATTGACATAATTTTTATCTTCTTAAATTAAGTAAAAATATAATTGTATTATTTTAACGGAATAAAACTGTAAGTTGAATCATTTCTTTTTATTTGAAATATTTAATCTCCTTTGGGAGTAGTTTTTAATAACATATAAACATTTAAAAACACAAAACGTAAGTATGGTTTGCGCGTGGGTTCGATACCTTTCAAACGCCTAAACCATACACACTACAATAGTATGACTCATAAAAAAAATAAACTTAGGTAGGTACAACAAAATTCCTATATCCATACAAAAAAAAAACAAGAAAAGCACACAATAACTTAAAATATTTTTTCCTTTATATAGTAAAAACTTAGGCGACGAAAAGCGGCAAGACCGGAAGCTTCCTTCACATATTCTGGCAAATCAATATACAGTTGAAAAACTTTATTTATGAAGAAAGTCTCTTCGCAACCAGTTGAATCAAATAATCTATTTGTTAATTAATAAAATTGAATCGTACTACAGCTAATACAGCTGTTATTATGAATATTTATAAAGCGGCACAAGCACTTATGTAAATGTAATTAGTTGTATTAGCGTTTTCTCATTTACTCAGCCAATACTGACATTATCGTATTGAAACTAAAAACAGGGATAAACTATAGTATTGGTTATAGCTTGACAAATCCAGAATCATAATATTTGAAAATCCTCTACATAAAAAATAATTCCGAAAGTATCCTTGCAATTTCCTCGTTATGCATTTAATTCGTCAGATGTTAAACAAAAATTTTGTTGAATATGATGTAAACACAATGACTGTTATATATTTTTAAATTTGTGTTGTGATCTCTAAAAACAGGTATAATTCTTCAGGATATTTCATTCTTGTTTCGCATTCGACAAGTCATGTGAAGTATGGTACAACTCACGAAAATTCTCAGATCTTTTGTGGCCTTAATTTGTAAAACTAACCATCCTAGAATAGCTAGTAACCTATCTCATCATTAAATTTACTTAATTATTCATTAATTCATATCCCACAACGCGGAGTAAACAGCGATAAATGTGCGGGTGTACATAGCCTTACAAAAGAAAGCATACACATGCGCGTATCGCTACACATCAGTCTCTCCTCACCTAAATGGCATCACATTCAGAATGTGTGGTGAAACTCATTGCTGAACTAATTATTGGTGCCTGTTGGGACACCCGAAAATTAAGAAAGAAGAAACACTATAAGCCGGTGCCTCATATCAAATTTTAATTAAGATAAGTAAAAACACATATGTTTTGATTCTACATTTTTAGTCAGCTAGCTCATCCCCAAGATTTCCATATAATATACAAGATGTAGTACCTACTCCGTGCAATAAGTAAGTCATGGTACCTATGTAGGTATATCGCGCGTAATCATAATGAACAAAGTGTTTATTTTTTTCTACAAATAAATCCGAAAACAATTCACATTAGTCTTTATTCTCAATAGAAAAACGATGTGGTCTGCCCTCCTCGTAAAGTCCCGCGGAAAAAATCCTCACTATGATTTATACAATCATATATAGTATATTATAATATTATGAAAATCTATGGTTCATCCTTATAGGACATTATTTTTAAGACTTCTTCATAGAAGTTATTACTTATATCTGTAGACTTTATACATATTTTCATAAATAAATTTATCATCCAATAAATAATTTAATCTTCCTGAAATACATAAATTTGAGCAAATACATACTTATAAAATTCTGAAAATACCAAAATTATTAACTCTGCGATACATATAAACATTAAAATATATTTAGCGCTTGTTACATTTTGAATATTGAAGACCGAGATTTTCCCTTCCTCATCTTCGGGGGTGGGAATACACATCCCTTAGGAAAAGTTTAATTCCACAGAGTTAACTACACAAAACCCTATCCGAAGCGTTTGATAATTGGAGCGTGGTTTGGGTGAGAGGTTTATATGGTGGAACAAATGTATGATTACTTTAATTTTATAGCATTTCGAATATTTCCACCTTACTTTACGTCATGTTAAGGGATCTTCTTCATTGTGTGGTTTGATGAAATACAAGTGGAAGATAAATTTATTGTAGACGTTAGTTAAAACATTCTTTGACTCAAAAACAACCTTGTTATAGGTACTCCTACTTATTTATAACTAGTAACCCATCTCAATCGATTGCTTGGAATAATAGGTTTGACACATTTAGAATAATAGAATCACATTTTATAAAAATATAAACTTTACACACCTGTGACACATGTAAACGTTCTTTGGCATTATCGATAGAAAAGTTCATTGACACTTCGAAAAAGTACATTGACACTTCGAGGGTGACTGCTGACAACGTACCTATTTTTTCAATTTAATATACCATCATTATTACTAAACGAATCATTTTGAAAAAAATAACCTAGTTAGTTTGGATATTAATAAAGAGAAATATACCTTAGTTTTTTGATTATGTTCTGTATATATTCTTGTAGGAAAATAATAAGCATACCCCGATTTTAGACATTTATCTTAAATTTCTTATTCTAAATTTCTATTTCATTTATCTTAAATTCTCTAATTAATAGAGCAATATTTTTTTTTATAAATTAAAGAAGAACAAAATACCTTGAAAAATATGATATGACGTTGCATTAACGCATCAGGTTAAGTAAATAAACCAAAAAAACTTTTATTACGCACTGGCGCTGAATGGAAAATAAATGTTTTTTAGGTTTATTTACTAAACCTGAAGCATTAATGCAACGTCACATCATATTTTTCTAGATATTTTTGTGTTCTTTAATTTTAAAAAATGTATATTACTCTACGCCTTATAGTTTATTAAAAATATATGATAATCGTTGAAAATCGGGGTATGCCATAATTTTCTACAATAATTTATACAGAACATTATCACAAAGTTAAGATATATTTTTGTTTATTAATATCCAAACTATCTAAATTATTTTTTTCAAAACGATTTGATAAGAAATAATTATGGTATATCAAATTGAACAATAGGTACGTTGGCAGCAGTCCCCCCCTTAACAGACATTTTTTTATTATTGAAAACAGTTTATTCTACAATAACTAAATTTGTTTTGTTAATATTGTTGCGACACAATGCCTGGTAACTGCCCTGTCAAATGGATGCATCCTCTTTCTAGCCTCAAAAATCTTTCAGGAATTTGGCGCTAGGGGGTACTTAACTGAACGCACACGCGATGTACCTACTTGAGTGCCAATCTGCTTCTTTCATGTTAATATCGTATGTTTAATATAAAGAAAATTTGTTAAGGCGCTAAGAGCCTTTGACCATCATGTTTGGAGGTAAACTCCTCTTTGACGATTCCGTTGAGAGTTTTGAAAAAAATATATATGATTCATATACTTTTATACTTCAAAATCATCAGAGGAAAAAAGTCTACTTCTATTTATAATAGGTAAAAAAAATACCAAAATAAGGCTGTTTTCGAATTAAAACTTCTATCTTCTCTTAAACGGCTTGGAATATTTCATGTTATTTTAAATCACGAGATGAGGAATAAGTATGTCTACAAAATCATTAAAGGATTTTTATTTATTTTAATTTACAATTAAACAATTAATTATTTTCTAATTCTTTCTAAAGAAATATCGATAGGGAGAGGAAGAACATATGTATAGTATTTAATATCGTGTGAAATCATATATTTCTCTTCACTCTGTAAAATAACGAACTTGTTGTCTTTCATTACGTAATTTCAAAGTTTTTTCGTTAACACAGTGGAAGTTCATAGTTATAAATAAAATATTTATAAAAATAAATAAAAACACAGTTTTAATCCACAAATGAGTATGACTTTAATGAGCCTAAGCGCTTTCGCCGAACACATGCGGCATCCTCAGAGTTTGATTTCTGTCTCTGAGGATGCCGGCTGTGTTCGGCGAAAGCGCTTAGGCTCATTAAATTCATACTCATTTGTGGATTAAAACTGTGTTTTTATTTATTTTTATAAATATTTTATTTATTTCATTAATTATTTAACTTGACCAATTCAATAATTGAATAAATTTAATGTATGTATTTCTAAATACGTAACATCTGCGAGTGTCAATATATTACGAAGATTCAATTAGGTTCCGACCTTATTGAATCTGCATATACGGGACTCTAAACCCGAGTGAACCTTAAAAATAATACAGACTCATATATATGTAAGAATATTATTTTTAACAGTTAATTTCATGCTGTTTTATGAATTACCTTACCTTACCAGTCGTCGTCCTCAATGCTGAGGGTCGTGGCCATCATGTACTCTGTTGCGGACCATTGCTCTCCAGGTCGTACTGTCTGTTGCCATATTTACGGCTCTATGGAGTGTCGAGGCAGGGATATTTTGTTTTATTTGGTCGAAATTGTAGGCAAATACATTCACATTTTTATATTTTAAAAATGTTGTCACAACCTATGTTTGGTAATGGTGTTCCTTAGTCTTAAAAAGCAAAAATTGTGTGATTCTACTATATTTTTCCTCTGCAAAGCATTGAAATAAATCATCAGAACCTGATAAATTGATATGCAAAAATGCAGACAATGCATGAATGATAAGGAGGCCACAAGTATTTATTTGCAAGGAACGCGATATACGGTCCTTGGAACTCTCACACCTAACCCCTTAAAGGACATGTTATGTTATTTAATTTGAATGCACGAAATAATGACATATTTCAGGGTTCAATTCTTCTTTTTCTGGTGCCCTGTCAGGAACCTCCGACGTTGGCGATCATTCTGGCGAATCCCTCTCTGTCCTGTGCTGCCCGGAATATCTGCTCAACAGTTCTGAAGCCCGTGCATTCCCTGATATTATGCAGCCAGGACATCTGTCTCCTACCCTCGGCGACCGTCTATCTTGCTCTCCAGTATTAATTGGAGCAAGTGGTATTTTTCTCCCCTCATTAAATGGCCCAGATGTACGATCTTGCAGACCTTTATTGAGGACAGGAGTTGCCTTGTTGTCTTGGCTCGACTTAAAAGACTTCTGAATTTGAAACCAAACCTGTGCAAGGGCTTTTAAGCATTCTGCGTTCAATCACATAATCTTTTAGACCTACCAAATAAAAGGCAATAAGTAGACATGTGCTTTTTTGTTTATTCATGAATATATCCAATAGAATGTCATCTGTTCCGAATGATAAAAAATATCTATGACAATCTAATATAAAACTGTTACAAAATACGTGAAAACGTTTTCAATTTACAAAAGAAGACATCAAAGTTCACGGATGTGTTTGCCAAATAAAGCGCTACTTTACGTTTACAAAAGCGGATCCCACGTAGTCTAGATGCCACGTGTAGGCTATGTACAATATGAATTGATATCGCAAAAAAATGATATTTTCATGCTTCGTGCCAAAAACGCTACATTTCTCTGGCGAATATTGTATTTTGACAAGGTTACATCCGCAATATAACTGAAACTGGGTTTACGTATTCATTTGTTTGTCCGCTACTGCGTATTGATTCTTGACTAGCAAAAAAAAATCGCGAGATTTGTTTCGTATAACGTATAATTAAATTATTAAATTGCGTTTTGGATTTTAAATATTCTTCTGTTTCAGCTACGACCATTTCCTGTTGTTCTCGGAACCTGATCCCGGGAGATGAAAGCCAAGCTGTCCTTCCATCGTTTGAGTAGTCTTCCGGGGGTCTGCTTTCTGTAGGATTTTCGTATGCTGTTATCACAAACTTTTCAATATAATTCATTTTGTGACGTAATAAATTTCATTTAAATATTTCAGTCAACTTATATTGTAAGTACTTATTTGTTTGGTGTACTATGGAAAAAACATACAAAAAATAAATAAAAATTCATAAGAATTCTTGCTCGTATTTAAAAATAACGAAGTTTTATATAGTGTATATTATAGTATTATATTTTATTTTATATAACTTCTAGGGCAACCAACATATACGGTGTCAAATATCAATTTATTTACTACGCACCCAATGACAAGTTCTCTCATTCTGGAGACTTACAGTTGTGGAAGACCACATCTCGAAATTTCTTTCGAGCGCGCGCCTAGCGACGGCAAGTACATTTGTTTATCGCTAGGCCGAGTTCATCGCCCGCAACGTCAAACAAGTGACAATACTCCTCAACTGGGTATGACACTTCAAATCAATAAGTCTAGAAAGTTCGAGGACATTGAACTTGCTACCCCCAGCGCAGCACTATTTAAGGGAGTCTACACCTCTACACGTCGTCACTTCATTTCCGTATTTCCGTCACTTCGATTCGTCACATCACGCCGCCGTTCTCGACCACGCCGTCTCGCCGACACTTCGTCTCTCGACCACCGGTCATCTCTCGACCTCGCGAGCACGATGGTACTTCACCATTCGAAGATTCGGACACTTCGAACACACCCGCTAACTCGCTCGTTATACCTACTCATCGTGAGAAAAGATCCTTTGTAAGTTATTTCATCAATTGTAAATTTACCCTTAAGCAAACTATTAATTGTGATCAATATACTCATTGTTACTTTTGACCATTCTTTCTTCTTCTCTCTCAACCACTGTCCTTGTGTTCTTATTTCAAATCATATCCACTTGGGATATAGTAAACTCTCTTTACTGGTAACCCCTCTGGTTACCACATATATTTAATAGTAACCACTCTGGTTACTAACTACTGTTGATTGGTAACCCCTCCGGTTACCAATTAGCTTTACAGTATTAATCGTCTCATAGATCCAGACCGAAAATCCAATTAATTGAAAACTGTATATCCACCGGAAATCGAACCCGGAATCTTTGGATCAGCAGTCAAATACCTAACCAACTGAACCACGAAGGCAAACTATACAAATTAAAGTCCTATAGTAGTTATATTATACACATTAGGTCCTTGATTTTTGACTATTAAACGAGAATGAATATCTCGCTAAGCGACCACAAAACTAATGAATGGATTAGGAAGAACACATGAGTATCGGATGTGGCCAAAATAATAGCGGAGTTAAATGGAGTTGGGCGGGTCATATATCTTGGATGTCAGATGGACGATGGACAAAAATTGTGATAGATTGGAGGCCAATAACGGGAAGCAGAAGCGTGGGAAGGCCCCTGACCAGATGGTCCGATGACATCAAAAAAGTGGCAGGTCCTGAATGGCGAAGAATGGCACAGGATAGAGACCAGTGGAAGTCCAAGCGTTAGGCCTTTGTCCAATACTGGACTCAAGAAGAGCCTGAGTAAGTAAGTAAGTAACGAGAATTTTCAATGTGTAAAGATTAGCGTAAAACTCTGTTTAGAATCACGATATCTGCACCTTATAAAAACTAAAAAAAAAACAAATATTTTTATACAGTTCGCTTCTGCGATTCATGACCGAACTCTGCGATATTATTTTTAGTTTTCAATACAATATAGTATGGAAAAGTACGTTAACCCTTTTGGGGCTGGCGTGTTTGGCCACGGTCGCAGCTGAGTCTACCAACAACGAACAAATCGTCGGCATGTAGCTGAGACTGACGTGCAATATATCACCAAATTAATACTCTATTATTATATTATACTGTGCCATTAAAAAAAGAGGAATACAAAGGGACCGAAAAGATAAACATTAATAATTATGATGTAGCTACCCCAACATTAACGTTGCGTGTAGAAAATAAATAGAAAAAATGGACGACTTAATATTTTTGGTGGATAAAAAACGAAAATGGATTTGCTGTCACTTTGTCTTCTTTATGTTAAGTGGTCTTAGACGCAGAAGAATAAATGATATATTTATGTTTAGTTTGTAAAAGTATACCAACAGTCTTTGTGTGTGACCTATACGGCATCATTGTGTAATTTTCATTCATACGATCGCGGCATATCTCAAAATGTTGGGTGTGCATTGAATTAACAAAGAGGAGCATAACACATACGTGTATACCCATACACCAGTCTCGTCTCACCTAAACAGGAACTTCATTCAGAATGAGTGGTGAACCTCATTGCTGAACTATGTGAGATTTTTTTGCTGCCTGTTGTGTTTTCGATTACCAGGCTCTTATCAGACAAATATAATAATAAAAAAAGTGTGGAAGCACTATTCTAATCCAGTGCCTCATAGCTCATTTTCAAATATAATTTTTTTTTAATTTAAGGGTTTTATAATGATAGTATTGATACCGGTTTCGCAAAGATATATTTATTTTCAAGGGACGATCGTTTCGGCTAGTGAGGTCCTAATCAACTCAGTCGCATCTTCTTCTACCGGTGGCTCCATTAGCCTTGCCCCCTGTTGTGACCTCCAATTTGCAGTACTTGCGCTTCATCCTTTTTGACATTCTGCCATCGCAACCTAGGTCAATCGATCTTTCTTCTTCCCCTCGGATGTACCTCGTAGATCTTCTTGGGTATACCCGTGAAGTCAGCATTCTCTATGGCCCGAATTATAGATTCTTTTCCAGCTGGAAACTGGTCTTGAGAACACGTTCTCAACCAAAATGGTATTAAAGAAACAAAAGTCACTGAGCTTGATCTCAAGACCGGTTTCGAAATGTATAGAAGAGTTGAAATTGCTTCGAGACAGCTATCCCGCTGTACGCTTTACGTACGAGTACGCTTTCTCGAATGAGACGGCGTACGTATTTTACTTTTAATACGGATTTTGGAGCATGATCTCAAGATGGTCTTGAGATGACAAATTTGGAGAACGGTCTTGAGAATTATTCTAAAATTTTGGCCTATATCTTCCCAGCCCAGCTCAGCCCGCTCAGCTCATGTCCAGAGAACCTAGGAGTCATAAAGATGTTATACATTTCATGAACATATTATTTTACAAATATTACAATCCTCCTGCTCCCCTTCCATGTCACGGCAAAAGACACGACGGGTACGATCATTGGCCTGCTGTGGATGACCATTCTACTCCAAGGTATTATCGTTTTAAGAGATTGTTCAAGTAAAACGAACATCTGTTGCGAAAAATGCAACTCATGCTTATGTTTATCCAAAACGCAGAATTGTTTTAAAGGTCATCTAAAATAATTATTTATTATTTTTCATTGAAAAATTAAAAACTACCTATATCATTAATTTAAACATCTTTTCTATGTGTGTACCATTGGTTTTACCCAGTGACACGAGGAAGGAAAAGAAGAAAGGCTTACTTCAGAGCTAATTTTATCCCAATGCCTCCTGATGTTCACCTCACACAATATTTACAAATATTATATTTATAAGTCGGATGGCTAATGGCTACGACACGGATTTTAAATGATTTGTTTGATACGGTTTGATGAGAGTCGGAATCAAAAGTTCACACGGCGTGCTCTTGATGCCGACTGATTTTTTGTAGGCAAATTTGTAGGTATGAAAGGACATAGGTAGGATAAAATGCAACAATAATATTGAATCTCAAAATATTGATGGGTCATGATACCTATATACCTGCCTATCCATGTGCATGTATGATGAGAATATCGTTTACTATAACATAGTTGAAGCGAACAGTTCTTCTTCATTCAACCATATCTCCACTGCTAGAAGTAAGCATCTTCTAAGTACTTCCATTCGTCTTTTTTTATGCTTTTTGGACCCATCTTCTTCCTGCGACGGGGACAATATCACCGGCCCACCGTTCCTGAGGCCAATCTATTCCCCTTTTCATAGCCTATGGTCTCCATTTCAGAATTCTGGGTACCCATCTGTCCATTACCTGGCTGACCAACCCCTCGCCAATTAAATTTCAAAACTCAATCCATGATTTTTCCTAATAAAAATACATACTTGTAGTAAAAACATTTATAAAAACTAGTTGCATGTAACACATGATATCTAACTGTCGATAGCGATAGTATGTATAGTTGAAGAATAAGTACCACACTATATTCTCATAAATACAAATTATTGAAAATTTTAAGATATTTGATTTTCTATACAACACATGTACCTATGTATGTATGTCAAGGATAGTATGGAGGTCAGTCCTTTGATACTACCCAGAATATGAAAACAGCATGATGGTATGTATGTATGTTGGGAGATTAGTATCAAATTATTAAGTCTTCTTAGATATTGTGAGTAGGCTACTTCCATACAAATTGTATGAAGCAATGTCGTCACAAAATTCAATTTTTATAAAAATTGTTAAATAAAATTTGAGATGTGCTAATACAATGTTAATATTTTTTAAATTAAATTATCTAGTTGGGGTGTTTCGGCTTTTTTCGATATTCCAACTGTCGATTTGTTCAGGAGAACTTTGTTCTCTTAACATATCGACAATGTTTCAAGCCAGAATACGCGAGAATTGTATGCAGAGGTCTACTTTTTTCACGGCATTCCCAACTTTGAAGTCAAAAAACACCAACTTAGAGGCTTCGCAGCATATATATGTTCCATACACGGATTTACTCAGAATTCGGAGTAGAACATTTCGTGTGTCTGTGTGTGTGTCTGTGTGTGTGTGTGTCTGTGTGTGTGTGTGTGTGTGTGTGTGTCCGTCCCCCCCTTATAACTTTTGATCCGCTCAATTCACAGAGCCCAAAATTTCAGAATATATAAACAGTTATAGGCCTACAAAACTTTTATACTCAGAATTTTGAATTTTTGTTTCAGTCAGGGGTTATCAACTTTTGAATTTTTACTTTATTTTTCCATATATCTCAGAAATTTTTACTTTATTTTTACATGTAACACATGAGATCCAACTGTCGATAGCGATAGTACCTATGTATAGTTGAAGAATATGTACCAAACTATAAACCCATAAATACAAATTATTGAATATTTTCAGATATTTTGTTTTCTATACAACATATATTATGTAGGTATGTATGTCAAGATAGGATAGTATGGAGGAAGTTCCTTTTTTCCTACCCAGAATATGAAAATAGCATGATGGTATGTATGTTTGGAGATGAAGTATCAAACTATTAAGTCTTCTTACATATTGTGTATAGGCGACTGCCATACAAAATGTATGAAGCGATGTCGTCACTAAATTCAATTTTTAAAAAAATTGTTAAAAAAAATTGAGATCTTCTACTACAATGTTAATATTTTTTTATAGAAAATTAAATTATCCAGTTGGGGTGTTTCGGCTTTTTGCGATAATTGTATAAGTTTTGGAAATATAGGCAGTTAAACTCATAAATTTATCATAAAAAAAATATTTTTCTTAATAAAAAAATGTTTGAGAAACCCTGGAATTTTTTTGAGAAAACTAATTTGAGATTTTGTATTTGTCTATGTTTGTACCAATTTTCAGCGTTCTACCGTTTATGGTTTCTGAGATATATGGAAAAATAAAATAAAAATTCAAAAGTTGATAACCCCTGACTGAAACAAAAATTCAAAATTCCGAGTATAAAAGTTTTGTAGGCCTGTAACTGTTTATATATTCTGAAATTTTAGGCTCTGTAAACTGAGCGGATCAAAAGTTATAAGGGGGGGACGCACACACACACAGACACACAGACACACAGACACACACACACACACACACACACACACACACACACAGACACACGAAATGATCTACTCCGAATTCTGAGTAAATCCGTGTATGGAACATATATGCTGCGAAGCCTCTAAGTTGGTGTTTTTTGACTTCAAAGTTGGAAATGCCGTGAAAAAAGTAGACCTCTGCATACAATTCTCGCGTATTCTGGCTTGAAACATTGTCGATATGTTCAGAGAACAAAGTTCTCCTGAACAAATCGACAGTTGGATTATAAGATTTTGAAAACAAAATTTCAGTGTGTTAAGGAATATAAAATCAAACACTACTTTCAAATTGAGTTCAAATCAGCGACAAAATTGTCGAATGGAGTTTAATATGTTTATTTGTAATTTTTTGTACACACATAATTGAAACATATTGCAGTAGGTACCTACTTATCAAAAAAACTTAATTCCGTGATTTCGTTCCATAATTCAGTTATTAATATAATCATCTTTCTACCAAATCCACTTCCTTAATTTTGGCCGGTTTACAAGTTAGATAATCGGTGACGTGCGCTGAAGCAGTTACAATGAGATGGAGAGACTGGCGGACGATAGAGTTAAGTGGAAAGATCGAGTGTTTGGTGCAGACCAATCTTAGGATTGTGATCCAGAAGAAGAAGACAAGTTGAAAAAATAATTATTAAATGACTCGAGAAATGATGTGCACTGCGCAGAGCGCAATATTTGGGTGTTTTGCTTGGTAGCTATCTGTGCAAACCATCCCCCTATCCTTAATTTGCCGATATTTATAGGTACTTTTCTGATTGTAACGTTATTTTTCTTCGTGGTCTCAATAAACACATTACATTCGATTTGTATTCCCTATTTCTATTCACAAATATGGAATCATTGTTCGTGTTGATATCTAAGTAACTAGCAAAAAAATCAGACTGTTCCGATATCTATGTTATATACCTACTCTTACAAAAAACGCGGATGTGATATCTCAATAGTACATAGCCAAGGTATGAGAAGAGTATGATTCTAATCTATTTTTCCGATCAGTAGTATTCATTCGATATCCTTGAATACTCGGATCATCCTTTCATGTTTTTTTTTCTTCAGATAAAGATACTGAATACTCGATTGTGCCTAATGGTAGGACAAAAAATGATACGATAATAAATTTCTTCTGAATACGATGGATTCTTATCAAAAACCTACCATATTTGGGAAACTTGGAATGAAAAAATGTACAAAGACGCATGGATTGAGATTGTTATGATAAAGAATAGACTTTTCAATATTACAGAGAGTAATAGAGAAAATTCAATACCTACATGAATGGTGAGTACCTACCAACAAAAATTTCATATTATTTATTTTTAAAGAATATTTATACTCGTTTTGTTTATCTAAGTTCATAAATATGTATGTATATTGATAAAAATACAAACTCATGCGATTTTACGTATTAATACATTTTCTGATATCTCGGTTAAACATCAGAGTAGTTAAACCCAACATAACACAGCATTTATTTTCTATTTATTCTTGTGTAATTAATCTTTTTTATAAAGTATGTCCCTCACACATACATCACATGTATACAATGTTTGATACAAAAAATGACAGGTGATAATGACAGAAAAAATGAGAGGTGACAGCACGGGTGGAAAGAAGCAAACAGGTCACACATCAGCGACACATGCTATATGCACACCAATCACCACCTAGACACCTCAGATCTCGGAGGAGTTTCATAAATACGACCAAACCCTTAGCAGATACTCCTATGACTGCAAGAGTGTCGCTGTGGAGGGACACACAAAGGGCCATTTTTAATACCCAACTGAAGCACCGCCCTCAGGACATGACCAAACGTGGCCAATGTAGAAAACCCTCAACAGGATTAGGACTGGCGTCGGTCGTACAAGGAAAATCCTCCAAAGATGGTGAATGGCTGAAGACGCGATGTGCAACTGTGGACAAACGCAGGACAGCGAGCACCTCCTAGCATGTCCAATGGCTCCTGGCCAGTGTGATTGGGACACTCTTAATGAACGAGCCCACCTAGAGGACAACGCTAAGGAGTTTGTGGCTTTTTGGACCCGGATGGGCATTAAGGTCCGAATGCAAAGTCCTACCTAAATACTAAATTCTAAATACTAACCATGTTTTCATTGCACACTCGCTCACCTAAGTTAGAAGATCACGTGGATTTATAACTGGAGGATGCTACGACGTTTTTCTATGAGAATTTCATTGCAGAGACATATCTTAATACTTAGCGCATGTGCGCAACGGCGTAAACTAAAATTAGCGAATTGTTAAAAAGTAAGGTTGATAGCGAGGAACCTTACGAGTGGTTTAATACTAAAATACGAGATTTTTTCGGTGGATGATGATTTAATCGGCTTCGTTGAATATGTTTTTGGTAATTCTGTCAAAGTATTCAGCGATCCATACAAGATGCCGAAAATTCGGTGGAATTTCAAAAAATCGTGACATCGAGCTGTCAGTGTAAAGTGTGAAGTTGGTTACAAAGAGTATATAATACCTACGGATAGTTGGTTAATGGTTGGTTACGTATGTTTGTGTTGTTATAGCAAAAAAACATTTTAAACGTCAAACGTCAGAAAAGAGATAGATAGCTTTCTAAGCCCACAGAAAGCTATCTATCTCTTTTATTCATACACAATAACGTGAAATTCTACGCCATCGACCTTAAGTTTGGCGTAGTATTTAGTATTTAGTTAGGGATGTCTCTGCAACGAAATTGCTAACTTAAGAATACTAAATACTCCATTGAGGTTAGGAGTTATTATTTAGGTACCTTGGACTCTGCATTCGGGTCATAGTCTCATATGTTGACCGACACGACAAGAAGAAGAAGATTAGAAAAATGATTTTAAAACACACAATTATTTTATATACCTCAAATACAATAATTTACTAATTTTAGCATTGCATGTCATTGATACAATTTCCTTGTATTTTTAACGCGAATTATGCTAACATACTGAATAGAGATAGTAAATAAATATTACGAATGAATGTTTTAACAGGGTATATAGGTATGTAAAAGATAAAAAATATGGTTTTTATTTCTATTTATTTATTTAAGATTTGGTACACGGTTAACACATATGTTATACACAAAAATATAATATCAATCATAAAAAGCAACCGTGCAGACAAAATTCCCACAACCCACACAGCTTGTTTGTGGGTATACCAATTAAAATAAAGACAAAATTACTATGTTATTAACATAAGATATTTATACAAAAGAAAATATAGCAAAGTGTTTTGACAAGAAACAAGTACAAAAAATATAAAGAAAACAACTAAGATATGAAATATACATACACATCTAAATAATACCCGCTGTTAGATTGAAAATTTGAGTATCATGATATAATAATTTAAGAGGGTGACTGCTGCCAACGTACCTATTTTTTCAATTTGATATACCATCATTATTACTAAACGAATCATTTTGAAAAAAATAACCTAGTTAGTTTGGATATTAATAAAGAGAAATATACCTTAACTTTTTGATTATGTTCTGTATATATTCTTGTAGGAAAATAATAAGCATACCCCGATTTTAGACATTTATCTTAAATTTCTAAAAAAATATAAGGTATAGAGCAATATTTTTTTTTATAAATTAAAGAAGAACAAAATACTTGGAAAAATATGATATGACGTTGCATTAAGCCATCAGGTTAAGTAAATAAATCAAAAAAACTTTTCATTACGCAATGGCGCTGAATGGAAAATAAATGTTTTTTAGGTTTATTTACTAAACCTGAAGCATTAATGCAACGTCACATCATATTTTTCTAGATATTTTTGTCTTCTTTAATTTAAAAAAATATATATTACTCTACGCCTTATAGTTTATTAAAAATATATGATAAACGTTGAAAATCGGGGTATGCCATTATTTTTCTACAATAATTTATACAGAACATTATCAAAAAGTTAAGGTATACTTTTGTTTATTAATATCCAAATTATCTAAATTATTTTTTTCAAAACGATTTGATAAGAAATAATGATGGTATATCAAATTGAAAAATAGGTACGTTGGCAGCAGTCCCCCCCTTAAGTGTTCTATTGAATAACTCTTAAAATAATTAAATTATGCCAGCAGATCGGATAAAGTGTATGTGGTATTAGATTTCTTCAGAGTTGCATTGGTGCTTGATTTTTGTAGGTTCACATATATAACGGTTGTGAATCTTGTACACCGACACGAATACTTCGTAACTGGATGAATAACTCGACCGCAAATACCGATCAAACCGGGAAAACGCCGTTAAACAAAAGTTTCTTTGTTTTTTTAAGTAAAGATATGAATGAAAAAAAAAGCAAATAGACGGCAGTTTTCACTTTATGAAATATTATTTACTATAATTTTTTTCTTTTTGCCTTACAGTATAAGTAGTTTCAGTGACTAGTTATATTCAGATCAGTGGATTTGTACGACGAATTGATTTTTTCAAAATATTTTACATAATCACTGCACTTCACTGACGTGACAATAACATACATACATATATTATTTTGTCGTTTCAAATACAAAGTAAAAGATTCAAACACATTTTTGCCGAATACAATAGCTTGAACTTGAAATCAGATCATCACTTCCTGATCTGATTTCAACCAAGTAGATAATATTTTCAAGATAAAACTAAACAAATTGTTATCCACTCTTATATTATAACACGCTATATTATTATGATATATGTTTTTTTGATAAAAAAGCTGACGTCAAATATCAGTTTGCTTATTATGTCGTAAATAATATGTTATTTTTCTTTTCCGCATAAATGCAGCGTTTATAATACAAGGAAAACGTTTTTTCGAAGACAATAAAAAATGCGGAAGGGTATTTTGTATAAGTAAATTATATTCCCCGACTCGACGCACAAAAGATGCATTACGCGAATTCATTTTCGTTTACAATATTAATATTATACCAAGCGTTTCTCCCCTTTAATATGTGGTTCAGTCCTTCCTTTGTCTATAAAAATATATCATCATACGACGACGGTTAGTTTTTATTGGCAGGATTCAAAACAACAAAGAAAAACAAAAGCCTATTATTTATTTTGACAACCCGTGACGGAATTTTTCGGTGTCATCAAAGTTTTCTCGAACTTAGAAAATAATGCAGTCTACATATAATTTGGACAGTTGAGTTTCTCGCAAGTTTGAACTTGCGTAAGAAAGTTCTTTGAATAAACATATGAAGTCGAAACTTCTACATCTACATAGTTGTATTTTTTTTTTCAATTATTTCATTGTACATTAACACAAAATGGTGATGCGGGAATTCGCTGGTTCATAGTTTTTATTGATCAATTTAGTATTGGTTATTGTTTAATGAATGTTTAGAATATCGTGGACTGACATGGTCACAATGGTCAGTAACACTGAAGTACTACGTAGATCCAACACCAAAAGAGAATTATTCACCAATGTTAAGTTCCGTAAAGTGTTGTACTTTTATAAACCGCCTTGAAACATTTGAAATTTGGATCCACTGCAGGACGAGAATATCTGAAATATTTGAAATGTGGATCCACTGCAGGACGAGAATATCTGAAATATTTGAAATGTGGATCCACTGCAGGACGAGAATATCATGGATAAACATGATCAGTAACACTGAGGTAACACGTAGAGCCAACACCAACATAAAATTATTCACCAATGCTGAGCTCCGTAAAGTTTCGTACTTCGGCCATATTCTGAAGGGTGAAAAGTATGCCATCCTTCAGCTCGTCATGAAGGGGAAGATTGAGGGTCGTAGAGGGGTCGGAAGAAAACAGCTTTCCTGGCTGCGAAACATCCGCGAATGAACCGGTATAAGAACTGTGGAGGAGCTGTTTCGCTCTGCACAGGACAGGGAGGCTTTCTCTATGGTGGTCGTCAACGTCGGGGGGACCTGATATGACACAAGAAGAAGAAGAAGAATTGTTTAATGAGAGATTTTTATGCACTGGAGTTCGATAACTATGACAACTCGTATATTAGCCAAAAGGAAACAATTCACTTACCTTTAATTGGCTGGCAGATTCTTGGGTAGAGGGCACTCTTCTCCTGCAGTGATAGCGGGCGTTTGAAAATTGATGAAGCGGTTGTAGCGGATAAAAAAATTGTTGAAATATTTATGAACTTCGATTTTATTGTAGAAGATAGTGGTGAAGATGGCGAAGATTATGCGGTGAAGGTAGCGGTTATAAATAAGCGGGTTTAACAATTTGCGGCGGTCACAAAATGACGCGAACAAAATATAGATGCGTACTCTGCGAATGACAAGCGGGAAGTCTCTTGTTTTAAGTGTGTTTTCAACTCACACGCGCGAATATTGGCAATACGTTGTAAGTAGGTGGATATTTTTTAAAAGCGATAGTAGAAGCAGTGATGAGTGCGGATGATGACGATGAATCCCAGAAGAAGCCTCTTGATTGCCAATGGCCACTGGCTTAGTGCATTATTTCTTCCGGCGATACACAGAGGCATCACAATTCATCGAAAGCAGTGCATTTTATTTTATTTTTATAACAATTAAATGGCGCGAACACAAAATTTTTACTAATTTAAAGGAATGTACCATTACCATTGTACCATTACAATGGTATCGTCGCACCGACTCTCATGTATGCTAGTAAGACATGGACATGGCAGAAGACGCATGAAAGTAGAATTAACGCGGTTGAAATGAGGTCACTAAGACGAATGTGTGGTAAAACGATGTATGATAGAATAAGAAATGAGGATATTAGACGAGAATGTATGATTGAAAGAAATATCGTAAGTAAGATGAAAATAAATGCCCTAAGGTGGTTCGGCCACATAGAAAGAATGAGTGATGACCGTCTGACAAAAAAAGTATACAAGGCTGATAAAAGAGGAACGAAAAGTATAGGTCGGCCAAGAAAAAGTTGGCATGATCACATAAATGGGATTTTGAAAGATGGTGATGTTAGAAGTAAGAATAATAGAAGAGCGTGTATGAGACGATGTATGGACGTGAATGAAGCGAGGAATGTATGTCAAGAGAGAGGAGTCTGGAGTTCGGTTCTCTTTGCCTACTCAAAATAGGGAAATGGCGTGATGGTATATAGAAAGGAATGTAAACGTTTTAATTTTATACCTAAATTTTATGTAGGTACCAACTTATGAATGTACATTTCGGGGAAACATTGTATATAACTATGTACATGAAAATTTGAAAAGTAAAGTATGAAAAGAAAGTTCCTAACGTTATTTGCCAAATATGTTAAAACCGTGTTCTGGTGTTAATATAAAAATACTTTGTTGTATTTTAAACAAGACTCACCCCCATCATTTGTAAGTTGTTCAGTATAAGTCTACTTAATCATTATTAAGAGGGTGACTGCTGCCAACGTACCTATTTTTCAATTTGATATACCATCATTATTACTAAACGAATCATTTTGAAAAAAATAACCTAATTAGTTTGGATATTAATAAAGGGAAATATACCTCAACTTTTTGATTATGTTCTGTATATATTCTTGTAGGAAAATAATAAGCATCTTCTTCTTCTTCGATGGCGCTACAGCCCAAATCGAGCCTTGGCCTCCTTCAACACGCGCCTCCAACCTCTTCTATCCTCAGCCGCCGTTCTCCAGTTAGGGACCTGCAGGAGCTTTTCTGCATCTCTCCGTATGTCGTCCTCCCATCTCA
Source organism: Molanna angustata (assembly GCA_963576475.1). Taxonomy (NCBI): domain Eukaryota; kingdom Metazoa; phylum Arthropoda; class Insecta; order Trichoptera; family Molannidae; genus Molanna; species Molanna angustata. Next base: position 17,811,303 of record OY754978.1, on the reverse strand, counting down.
GTCTTGGTCTCCCCATCTTCCGTTTACCTCCCGGGTGACCAAACATGATTTTTTTGGTTAGTTGCGTGTTTGGCATTCTCTGTACATGGCCAGCCCATCTCAACCTAAGCAGTCTTATATGGGTTGAGATCTTTGGTGCTTCATAGATTTTGTACAGTTCCTAATTTTTCTTTATGCGCCATTCATCTCCTTCCTTCACAGGACCACATATTCGGCATAGGACTCTCCTTTCGAAAACATCTAATGCTTCAGCGGATTTCACGGTCAGTGTCAGAGCCTCGCATCCGTAAGTCAACACAGTCCTAATGATTGTTTTATATAATGTCAATTTAGTTTTCCTGTGGACATTGCGAGACCTGAACACTGGCAATAAGGAGAAATAAGTTTTATTGCCTGCTGATATTCTTTTTTTGATTTCTACTTCCTCTTCATTATTTTCCGTAAGGAGAGATCCCAGATACGTAAATTGGTCAACTGTTTCAAATGAATGGTCGTCTGCCAGCTTTACGCTACCTCTTCTTCTTTGAGATGGGTTTCGACTTTGGGCCATATATTTTGTTTTGCTCTCATTTATTTTCAAGCCCACTTCACATGCAGCAGTTTCCAATGGGGTGAAGACTTCTTTAATAGCTGCCAGGGATCTTCCGATGATATTAAGATCATCTGCGTACCCAACTATTTGGCTGCTCTTGAAACAAATGTTAGCGCTCGTGTCGACGGACGTTTGACGGACAACATGTTCTAGCACTATGTTGAAGAGAGTGGGAGCCAGACTATCCCCTTGTTTTAGCCCTTGAGAGATTGTAAACGCCTCACTAAGTTCCCCTCCCACCTTGACCTGGCTTCTTGTGTTGGTCATTGTTACTATGACAAGCCTAACTAGTTTAGAAGGGATCTGGAAATGAAGCAGAATTTCGTATAATTTCCGTCTGTCAATGCTGTCATAAGCTTGTTTAAAGTCGACAAATAATTGGTGTATATCAATGTCGAACTCCCAACACTTTCCCAGAATTTGACGTACCGTGAATAACTGATCAGTCGTTGATCTGTTTGCTCTAAAACCTGCCTGATATTCTCCTAGAATATTCTCCGCATATGGCTCTATTCTTTGTTTAAGTATGACTGTAAATATCTTGTAAGCAGTGCATAAAAGTGAGATACCTCTATAATTCTCACACTTTAGCTTGTCACCTTTCTTATAAATAGGGCATATAACGCTCGTCTGCCATTCGTTTGGGATCATTTCTAGGATCCATATTTTTGCAATCAGACTTTGTATTAGGGTTTTTAGGTGTGTATTCCCCTGTTTAAAGAGCTCGGCCGGTAGGTTATCTATTCCTGGTGCCTTGTTGTTCTTCAGCTTTTTCAGGGCTGCTGTGATTTCGATAGTTGTTGGTGGATTGGTTGATGGCAGGTTTTCATCTTGCGGTTCGTGGAGGGTAGTTGTATTCTCTTCTCTTGTATCATGGTTCGGATTGAGGAGTTGATGAAATCATAAGCATAACCCGGTTTATGACATTTCTCTTAAATTTCTAAAAAAATATAAGGTATAGAGCAATATTTTTTTTATAAATTAAAGAATAACAAAAAAACCTGGAAAAATGTGATATGACGTATCATTAACGCATCATATTAAATAAACCAAAAAACTTTTATTACTTAATGGCGCTGAATGGAAAATAAATGTTTTTAGGTTTATTTACTAAACCTGAAGCATTAATGCAACGTTACATCATATTTTTCTAGATATTTTTGTCTTCTTTAATTTAAAAAAAATATATTTTACTCTACGCCTTATCGTTTATTAAAAATATATGATAAACGTTGAAAATCGGGGTATGCCAGTATTTTTCTACAAGAATTTATACAGAACATTATCAAAAAGTTAAGGTACATTTTTGTTTATTAATATCCAAACTTATATAGTGTGATACATATATTATGATCTTACGATTTTTTTTTCACGTAGCCTATTAGTCTTAGAGATCGTCAAAAAGCAATGAATTTTTTTTGGCTGGTATGTTGATATATCCTTCCTTATTAAATATAGGTACCTATGATAAAAGTTAGTCTGGCACCTGGGAGTTATTGCGTTTACCAGTGCGCATCACCTTTCTATAGGTGTAAATTGCAGATTTTAATATCATTATTTGTATATTCGTATGTCCTTTTATTCCATCCATCTGACTACAATGAAACTTGGTTCAGTCGGAAAGATTTCTGAAAAAAAACAATCTTTTTTTTATTATTTTTTTAACATATTTCAGTAACATTGAAAAAAATAGCAGTGTTAGGAATTCCAGCTATTGAATAAATAAAGCATGTTACAATATTTTTAATTTGTTTACTGCTAGTTTTTATAATACTCACCAATATAAACATACCTTTCCTATGTAATATGAGCATGAAGTATGTCCCTAAATTTTTAGATCATTATATGTATTTATAAACGTACATTAAGCTTCAAATGTTCATGCTAAATAATGTTGTACCTACAATATTTATTATTGAGTTCGTCAAAATATTGCTCGTCCATGATTTGGTCGATTCAAAATGAACATTTAATGAATGTGTAGGTGTTGTTATTATTATCACTATTACAGATACGTACTTGAATGATTGCACGGCGTGTTTGTTGTCACACATGTCATGCCTAACATTTCATATAAAATAACAATAAAATCACCCTTTCGATTTACAGTAGGTATCAATGATTGATATCAGACATATGGTATTTCGATTAACTCTACGCACCATTTGTTGTATTGACCCATTATTTTAGTAGTAGAATATACGGTAATTTTTATAGAAAGCCTTTTTTTAAATACAAATGGAGCCTAAGCATTTGGTTAATGTTTGAACTATGAACTTTACCAATATATATATATATATATATATATATATATATATATATATATATATATATATATATATATATATATATATATATATATATATATATATATATATATATATATATATATATATATATATATATATATATATATATATATATATATATATATATATATATATATATATATATATATATATATATATATATATATATATATATATATATATATATATATATATATATATATATATGTTATATTTGATGTTTTCACGGGTGAAATATGTTATAATATTTTTATCTCGGTTTTCCCGTGTCAGTAGGTCTTGACTAAGACCATTTGTCTTCCGACGTTTCGCCTGAATATCACCAGGCATTTTCAAGGACTTAATTTGTCGGAAGACAAATGGTCTTAGTCAAGACCTACTGACACGGGAAAACCGAGATAAAAATATTATAACATATATATATATATATATATATATATATATATATATATATATATATATATATATATATATATATCTATATATATATATATATATATATATATATATATATATATTATATATATATATATATATATATATATATATATATATATATATATATATATATATATATATATATATATATATATATATATATATATATATATATATATATATATATATATATATATATATATATATATATATATATATATATATATATATATATATATATATATATATATATATATATATATATATATATATATATATATATATATATATATATATATATATATATATATATACATATATATATATATATATATATATATATATATATATATATATATATATATATATATATATATATATATATATATATATATATATATATATATATATATATATATATATATATATATATATATATATATATATATATATATATATATATATATATATATATATATATATATATATATATATATATATATATATATATATATATATATATATATATATATATATATATATATATATATATATATATATATATATATATATATATATATATATATATATATATATATATATATATATATATATATATATATATATATATATATATATATAGATCCCACTACATTTTTTGCGTCCGCCAAATATCCGACAGATCGGCGTCCACCACTTCTACTTATTATTTTAGGTTTATGTCAGTGAATTTAGAGCTATTTGTTGCTCACAATCATTGTAGCCATAAGGTTTTTCTTGTAAATTGAAAAATATAAATATTCAGTTTTATCCTATTTTGGTACGTTTGACACGTCATTTTCATACTTGCGTCCATGTGTATATTTTTTGTATATTTTACAAATATCTTCCTATAGTTTTCACGTCCATTTTTTTATCTTTATTACTGCGTCCGGTGTATATTTTTTGTATATTTTATATGTTTCTTCATATAGTTTTCACATCCATTTTTCTATCTTTATTACTACTTCCGGTGTATATTAAAAACTTTCCTATGCATAATTGACATCATACTTGCGTCCATGTGTATATTTTTCGATATTTTATATATTTCGTATATTTTATATAGTTTTCACGTCCATTTGTTCCAGCTTTATTACTACGCCTTCTGTACACAGGCGATTTCTTAGTGTGTACATAAGTGCACTACACTGCCTTCTAAAATTAATAAATATATATTATATCCAAAAAACTTATTCAAAACACTTGCCAAAATACGTTATAATGGTACCTAGTAACTTTGTTAGTAGATGCGTGTTTGTATATAGCGCCAAAATTCGTATATTATAGGATTGTGTGCATAATTTATATGAACGTAATTTTTCTACATATTATCTCATAGTAATACGAAATTTTGCCGATCCGTGATTGTGAGCGACACAGATAGCGCTTCATTGGTATGTGTTAGAAAAGGACAGAACACTGTCCCGGTCCGTGCTTTGCTCCAGACATGCGTATTGAAGACATAAATACTGTCCATAATGAGTTAACATCAACATGCGTACTAACAACATTTTACTTATTATTTGTAAGGATTATTTTACATTAACTTACGTACAATGTTATGACAAACATCTGTGGTGTGATGGTGAAGTTTGTCCGAATGTTCATTAGTGTCAGAGTAAAATTAAAAACATCTTTTGTAATATTAATAAGGATATTAAAAAAAATATATCAATTAAATTGCTCGTTCTATATTATAGGGATGTTTATTTCAATGTCGATGGACTGATATTATCAATTTAACAACTATGTTTTTTTAAATACCTACGATGTTTAGAAACATATTGTGAATTATTGTTCAATTTATTGACAGCTTACTGTTGAGTCCGACGGTGTTTTTATACGCAGTTTTGAAGAAAACTACATTATTATAACATAAGACCATCTCAATGTTTTTTCAACGATGTCACACCAACAAACATTTGATCTCCTCTATCGTAGAGTTTTATACAATCGTGTAATCGAAAGGCATGCACAAATTTAAGAGCGTTGAACTTTTTTTTAAATTTTCATATAGATATCAACCGGGAGTATAACATCTAGGATTTTATGAATCTTTTATATATTTTGAAGTACTCGTATATTATACAAATAACAAAAGTTTTTATTTGATTTTTTTGTTGTGATATATTTAGTCAAAAGATAATTTTGTGTTAAAAAATGTTGGGGAAATTCATTATTTAAATATTATATAAAACACACTACATAGGTACCTACTTTGTTTAATGTCACTATTTATTAGATGAAGTACTTACGTACTAGGTACATCATATAAATTTAATATGTACCCAAACATTATTTCTTTCAAAATAAATTATAGAATAAAACAAAATTCAAAGGCTCGCCATTGAAAAAATATATATAAAATTTAAAAATAATAATAAATACTTCCTTGCACCCTGTGCATGTGGCCATTTCATTGCTATTCGACAATTTCATCTAATTTATTTACCTAGTGTTTCCAGCCCCGATAAGCAAGAGTTACGTGAGAAATAATTTTAAATAAATTTATAAACATGAATGTAGATACCTACATAATATATTATAATATTGTGTATAGGCGACTGCCATAGAAATCGTATGAAGCAATGTCGTCACTAAATTCAATTTATGTAAATTTGAGATGTACTACTACAATGTTACTATGTTTTATAGAAAATTAAATTATCTATTTGGATTGTTTCGGTTTTTTTCGATATTATTAAAAACTAAGGAAATATAGGCAGTTAAACACATAAATTTAAAAAAATGTTTTTCTTAATAAAAAATGTTTGAGAAACTCTGGAATTTTTTTGAAAAAATTCGTTTGAGATTTTGTATTTGTCTATGTTCGTACCAATTTTCAGCGTTCAAGCTTTTATGGTTTCTGAGATATATGGAAAAATAAAGTAAAAATTCAAAAGTTGATAACCCCTGACTAAAACAAAAATTCAAAATTCTGAGTATAAAAGTTTTGTAGGCCTATAACTATTTATGTATTCTGAAGTTTTGGGCTCTGTAAATTGAGCAGATCAAAAGTTATAAGGGGAGACGGACACACACACACACACACACCCTCACACACACACACATGCACGCACGCACGCACGCACGCATGCACGCACGCACCCACGCACGCACAAGCACACGCACACAAAACTCACACGAAATATTTTACTCCGAATTCTGAGTAAATCCGTGTATGGAACATATATGCTGTGAAGCCACTATGTTGGTGTTTTATGACTTGGAAAAGCCGTGAAAAAAGTAGACCCTGCATACAATTCTCGCGTATCCTGGCTTGAAACATTGTCGATATGTTAAGAGAACAAAGTTCTCTTAAACAAATCGACAGTTGAAATATGTAATTAAGATAAACGCAAAAAAACAATAAGAAACTAGTTGCATGTAATACATGATATCCAACTATCGATAACGATAGTATGTTAGTTGAAGAATAAGTACCAAACTATAAACCCATAAATCCAAATTATTGAATATTTTAAGATATTTTGTTTTCTATACAACAGATGTAGGTATGTATGTCTAGATAGGACAGTATGGAGGTCAGTCCTTTTTTCTAACCAGAATATGAAAACAGCATGATGGTATGATGGACGACATTATATAGAATATGATATTTGCTGCGAAGCCTCTAAGTTTGTGTTTTTTGCATGCAATAAGTCCACTATGGTAGGTATACAAAATGTTCCTAATACGCGCATCTTGGCTTAGTACTGTCGATATGTTTAGATAAATAAATTTTCTTAAACAAATCGACAGTTGGATTACATAAACATCAACCATTATACACAGTTAGTACAACATCTGCCGGGTTTGTAATATTTTTAAATTTTGTTGAAAGTATCATTAACAGATTTTTAATTATCTCAATAGAGACGAAGTTGGAATATTTATTGTAGGAGAACCGGGAAATCAAGGCACCTACAGGGCTTAAATATCTTTGACTCCCGACAGAAAAAAATCCAATGTTTGCGCATATGCAATAATAAAAATATTCGAAAGTATCATTATTATTTATTTTCTTCGCAAATAAACGATACTGTGGTGGGTTCGAAAGAGAATGTGTAACAAGAGTTAAGTAATACGATCGCTAATCAATGTGTTATCTGATCTGCGTGACGAACGGGAAGTCTATAATACAAGCTTAAATCCCTTTTACGGAAGTGTAGAAATTATGATTACCACTAACAAATTTCTATTTAAGCCGGGACGCGGCCAATCTATGGTTTGAAAAAAGGTAAAGTAATTATACTCACTCCTCAAAAATTCACTGAAAACCAATGATTTAAATAATATACGGAGTAAATGAAATGACCCTTAACTTGTCACGAACAAATACGCGGCCGTCGATACAAAAATTACATAGACCTAGATAGTACTCGCGATTTTTTATTTAACACTAGTATCCGTAGGTTATATTCTCTTTGAACACTAGTTGCATGTAACACATGAGATCCAACTGTCGATAGCGATAGCATGTATAGTTGAATAATAAGTACCAAACTATAGACCCTTAGATTATATATAATTCTATGTATAAACCCATAAATCCAAATTATTGAATAATTTTAAGATATTTTTTATACAACACATGTAGGTAAGTATGTCAAGATAGGATAGTATGGAGGTCAGTCCTTTTGTCCTACCCAGAGAATGAAAACAGCATAATGGTATGTATGTATGTTTGGAGATTAATTATCAAACTATTAAGTTTTCTTTGATATCGTGGTATAGGTGACTGCCATACAAGTTGTATGAAGCGATGTCGTCACTAAATTCAATATTTATAAAATATTGTTAAAAAAAATAAGATAGACTACTACAATGCTAATATTATTTATAGAAAATTATATTATCTAGTTAGGGTAAATCGACTTTTTTCGATATTTTAAAAACTTTGGAAATATAGGCAGTTAAACACATAAATTTATAATAAAAAAAATATTTTTTACCACACACAGACACACGAAATGTTCTAAAATAAATAAAACTAGTAGCATGTAACACATGAGATCCAACTGTCGATAGCGATAGTTGAAGAATAAGTAGGTACCAAAATATAAACACTTAAATTGAAATTATAGAATATTTTAAGATATTTTGTTATCTTTACAACACATGTAGGTATGTATGTCAAGATAGGACAGTATGGAGGTCAGTCCTTTTTTCTACCCAGAATATGAAAACAGCATGATGGTATGTATGTATGTATGTTTGGAGATGAAGTATCAAATTATTGAGTCTTCTTAGATATTGTGTTTATTGTGTAGATATTGTGTACCATACAAATTGTATGAAGCAATGTCGTCACTAAATTCAATATAAGTATATAAAATATTGTTAAAAAAAATTCAGATACACTACTACATACAAATATTATTTATAGAAAATTATATAATCTAGTTGGGGTATTTCGACTTTTTTCGATATTTTTATTTAGACCCTACATACAATTCTCGCGTATCCGCTTGAAACATTATCGATATGTTAAGAGAACAAAATTCTTTTGAAAAAATCGACAGTTGAATCAATATTAAAGAACTAAAACACTGAACGAAAATCAATATTCGATTGAAATCTTGACTATTATAAAACTAGTTACATGTAACACATGAGATCCAATTGTCGATAGCGATAGTATGTATAGTTGAAAAATAAGAAGTACCAAACTATAAAATCATTAATCGAAATTATTGAATATTTTAAGATATTTTGTTTTCTATACAACACATGTAGGTATGTATGTATGTTAGATAGGACAGTATGGAAGTCAGTCCTTTTCTCCGACCCGGAATATGAAAACAGCATGATGGTTTGTATGTATGTTTGGAGATTAATAAAATATATTATAGGCATCGAAAATAAACAGTCACCAAGCTTTAAAATATTCTCATATAATTTATATTAATTTAATGGATGGATGGGTCGATGGCAGAGCGGCTAGCGCGCTGGGCTGGTAATCCAGTGGTCGCGAGTTCGAATCCTGTCTCGACCGATTTCGTTTACCTATAGCACATGCATTTATTTGATTTTTTTAGGGAACGTAGGAAGATGTATATGTACTTGTTTAACAAGGACATATTCATTTTTTATATTTAAAAAAAAAATATATTAATAAAGATGCCGGTGTGTCGACAAAAATGCGCAAGGCATGCTTTTTTATAGGATAATGCACACCCGTTCACCTGCCGATGGTTACCCCACATTGTGTGGAACGTAGTGAGGATCGATCCATGATAGTGTACAGTATGATACCAATGATTAACAATAAAATGAATGAGTTTGTTAATTTTTTATTTATTTACATAAGGTACTAAAAATATAATAATTAAACAATAATAGTAGGTATTCAACAATCATTTCGAAATGAATGTTGTGTACTATTCAATATCATATTCTAAATAATGATAGACGACAATTTATTTATTAAATAACTGTAACACTGAAAGATAATTAATATCAATATGTTAAGTTAATTTTTTAATCAACAGATATACATATTTAGAAAATAAAACACTGAACGAAAACCAATATTAACATACGATTGAAACCTCGACTATTTTATATTATGAACATTCATACACTGAACGAAAATGAATATCAACATTCGATTGAAAACTCGTCTATTATAAAATAATATGATTTTTTAACCAACAGATTTTTAAAATTAGTTGCATGTAACACATGAGATCCAACTGTCGATAGCGATAGTATGTATAGTTGAAGAATAAGTATCAAACTATAAACCCATAAATATAAATTGTTTAATATTTAAAGATATTTGGTTTTCTATACAACACATTACCTAGGTATTTATTTATTTATTTAGGGACAAATACAGTCTTAAAATACTAAAATAGTATAATACACTATAAAATAAAAATAAACAGACCAATTACATATGTCCACAGATATTAAATATGAAACATTTTAAACATCATTAATTTAAATATAACTAAGATGTATGTTTGCCTGTGACGGGAAAGGAAGGGAAGAGAAAAAAAAGGATGGGAAAAGGATTGTGACAGTTAAATTATGTATGTATGGAGGTCAGTCCTTTGATCCTACCCAGAATATGAAAACAGCATGATGGTATGTATGTATGTTTGGAGATTAGTATCAAACAATTAAGTCTTCTTAGATATTGTGTGTAGGCGACTGCCATACAAATTGTATGAAGGAATGTCGTCACTAAATTCAATTTTTATAAAAATTGTTAAAAAGAATTTGAGATATGCTAATACAATGGTTATATTTTTTATAGAAAATAAAATTATCTAGTTGGGGTGTTTCGGTTTTTTCAATGTATTTAAAAAAATTTGGAAATATAGGCAGTTAAACTCATAAATTTTTCATAAAAAAATATTTTTCTTATTAAAAAATGTTTGAGAAACCCTGGATTTTTTTTTAAATACTCATTTGATATTTTGTGTTTGTCTATATTTATACCAATTTTCAGCGTTCTAGCTTTTATGGTTTCTGAGATATATGGAAAAATATACCAAAATTTCAAAAGTTTATAATCCCTGACTGAAACAAAAATTCAAAATTCTAAGTATAAAAGTTTTGTAGGCCTATAACTTTTTATATATTCTGAAATTTTGGGCTCTGTAAATTGAGCGGATCAAAAGTTATTAGAGGGGACGGACACACAGACACACAAAACTCACATAAAATGTTCTACTCCGTATTCTGAGTAAATCCATGTAATGGAACATATATGCTGCGAGGCCTCTAGTTGATGTTATTAGCATGCAAAAAGTCCACTACGCCATAAAAAATGTTCTTTCGTACACGCATATTGGCTTAATTAGGGCGATTCATTCAGAGAATTGAATTCTCATGAACGAATCGACAGTTGGAAAATTAAATTATCTAGTTGGGGTTTTTCGGTTTTTTTCGATATTCAAAAAAATGGAAACATAGGCAGTTAAACTCATAAATTTATCATAAAAAAAATATTTTTCTTTACAAAAAATGTTTGAGAAACCCTGGAATTTTTTTGAAAAAACTCATTTTAGATTTTGTATATGTCTATGTTTATTCCAATTTTCAGTGTTCTAGCTTTTATGGTTTCTGAGATATATGGAAATTTTCTATAAAAAATATTAACATTGCAATAGTAAGTAAGTAGGTACGCGCATCAGAGTAACAATAAACAAATTGATAGTTTTATGAACTATGTAAAAATAAAAGTAAGTAGGTACGCGCATGAGAGAGTAACAATAATCAAATCAACATATAGTATGAACTTTGTAAAACTGAACGTAAGTAGGTACGCGCACGAGAGAGAGTAGGTATCAATACATATATCGACAGTTGTATGAAGTCGTAAAAATAAAAGTAAGTAGGTACGCGCTTTTTCAAGGCAATATTTAAAATGCGTTGAATTGTATTCATTTTATCGCGAAGGTCACAGAGACATGGTTGAAGAGTATTGAGCGCGGACGCATGACGATCGGAGCCATATATATAAATCACCTTCAAAATATACTCCGAACAAATCTCCGTGCGGCCAAGGTCAACATGTAATATTTTGCCGCGGATGCAAAACGATCGGTGGCTTAGTAAAAATATACACCTTCAAAATATACACTGAACAAATCTCCGTGCGGCCAATGGTTGAACTAATAATATTCATTTCAAGATATTTTGATATTTTTTTTGCTTCCATGTAAATTTTTGCCAGTTGATTCTCTATGGTATAAGCAACAGAATGGTAGTTTTTGGTGTGAAAATTATCTTGCGTCCGTATACCGGACGCGAAAAGTTGGTGGACGCAACAACCCTATACGAATTTCACATAGGTGACGCAACAAGTATTGCGGGATATATATATATATATATATATATATATATATATATATATATATATATATATATATATATATATATATATATATATATATATATATATATATATATATATATATATATATATATATATATATATATATATATATATATATATATATATATATATATATATATATATATATATATATATATATATATATATATATATATATATATATATATATATATATATATATATATATATATATATATATATGTTATAATATTTTTATCTCGGTTTTCCCGTGTCAGTAGGTCTTGACTAAGACCATTTGTCTTCCGACGTTTCGCCTGAATATCACCAGGCATTTTCAAGGACTTAACGAAAAGCGGACTTAACGAAAAGCATGCGCGCGACACACATCTACTCACACTGAAAGCTCACCGTCAAGTGACTCGTAGCGTACAAGATGGCCGCTAATGTCAAATATTGTTAGCGCGACGTGATTGGCTCCTTGTGACACGCCCACCTGCTGTCGTGTTCGTTGGTAATAATATTTTATCATTATTTTTATGTTGTGATTTATTGTTTATTTTAGTTGTGACATTAATATTATTATTGTTGTGTTTTGGGGTTATTTTCCAGCAGTCGCCAACTTATTTATGACGAGGTTTGAAGAAGAAGTCTTAAAGAAAGTAATACTCAAACCAAAGAAATGGCTAAGATATGTGGATGACACATTCGTAATAAAAGATATCACCCGTGAAAACATCAAATATAATATATATATATATATATATATATATATATATATATATATATATATATATATATATATATATATATATATATATATATATATATATATATATATATATATATATATATATATATATATATATATATATATATATATATATATATATATATATATATATATATATATATATATATTAATTACCAAAGGACGAAAAGAAACAGAAGAATTATTTAATATTACTGCTTAGATGACTTATAAAAAAAATCAAAATTATATTATCATTAGCCCTTTCTACATCAAGCATTTTTTTTTCTCATACAACACTAAAATATATACATACATACTTGCACATCATTACTTCAACCTACCACAAAACCTTACAAAAATAACTAACACTATGACGAATTAAAATAATAGAACTGATTTATATAACGCTACTCTGGTACAGGCATAGCCTAGTAGAGTAGCTCATCCACAAATTAAAATATATAAACGTATACACTAATGACAAACTTAACTTTTTCTTACTTAAAGTATAACTTATAATTTTTATTAACTACTGTATAAAGTTATATTGTACTTATTGTTATTATTATACTTGTAAAAAGGATTTTAATAAATAAATAAATAAATAAATATATATATATATATATATATATATATATATATATATATATATATATATATATATATATATATATATATATATATATATATATATATATATATATATATATATATATATATATATATATATATATATATATATATATATATATATATATATATATATATATATATATATATATATATATATATATATATATATATATATATATATATATATATATATATATATATATATATATATATATATATATATATATATATATATATATATATATATATATATATATATATATATATATATTATATATATATATGTATATATATATATATATATATATATATATATATATATATATATATATATATATATATATATATATATATATATATATATATATATATATATATATATATATATATATATATAGATATATACCTATATATATATATATATATATGTATATATATATATATATATATATATATATATATATATATATATATATATATATATATATATATATATATATATATATATATATATATATATCGACGGTGGAAAGGCTATTTGACTAACGTGCAGTTCATCAACTTTACAGTAGAGCGATTTAAAGTTTAAATTTTTTGAAAAAAAATCATAACAATTAAACGAATTAATATATTTTAAACTTGTTTTCTACAAGTTTTAGAAGATTTTTTATGTTATTTATTGAAATAAATAACATTCTATTTAGTTAAAAGCCCTGCGAGATAAGTGGTCTGTTAGTCAAATTGTTTTCTGAGACAGTCAGGTAAAACGACTAACATCATACATCTGTATATTTTCCGGTAGGTCTAATTGACTAACGTGCATTTTTACCCAATAAATTGTCTAGTAAAATGATTAACATCCTAATTTTATATGTTTTTAATAGGTCTTTTTGACTAACGTGCATTTTTATCCGACAAAACGTCCAGTAAAAAGAAGTTAAGGTAACTAAAGAGTAAAATTGCATCGGGTATAACACCTTACTTCATGAATCACTAACATTAAATATTCAAGTAAAACATCTAAAGAGGCATGTTTTATATCAATAAAACTATGAAAACATGATGTAATAGTGATCATAAACGTGGCACAAAAATTTTTTGAAGGGGCTACTTATTTTAATGTATAGGAAATTATAGGAAAATATAATCATTTAACTATAAAAAATATATTAAAACAAAAAGTCAAAATTGTAAATATCATTAAACCTTATTGTCTATTGAAAAATAAAAATATGACCTATTGGCCTATTGAGAAAAATATGAGTATGTAATAAAATTAATAATAAATTAAATCATTCAATCTTAAATTTATCAACTATAATATATATAACCTATATAATATGTATCATCAAAATTTTAACAATGTTTTGATGTTGTGTAGTGATGAAAACACCATAGCTATAGGTATAGGGTTTTTGCACTAGGTAGGTAGGTACCTATGTATGTATAATATTAATTTGTAGGGTTTTTGGACCATAATAATAACAGCGCTTCATGTATAGTAAATAGGTAAGCACTTGCGATATATAATAATAACGTGACAATAAAATTCTGGTTGCTTTGCTTGACCAAAACAAAAAGGAAAGGAAGTGTTATGAATGAAAGACACGATGGAAGAATGGAACTATGGTCGGGCCTAAGAGAAGATGATTTTTCATGCGAGGGAGTAGGGGCGATATTAGATGAGCGAATGGTAGTGTATGAAAAAATATATGTTTGTAAGCTCAAGGCCAGTGGACCAGATTTAAGATGAGAATCACAGGTGTGTTTCTGTTTATAGGACCAGATTTAAGATGAGAATCACAGGTGTGTTTCTGTTTATAGGATATGAGCCTGTAAACTCTAGCTTGGAGAATGCAAAAGATGAGTTTTGGGCAAGTTTTATAGAGGAAATGAACAGGAAAATAGAAAATGAAAAGTTGATTCTGGCAGGCGATTTGAATGGCTGGGTAGGCATCTGGAGAAAAGATTTCGAATCAACTCTCGGACCTTACGGCGATAGCCGATAAAGTGAATGATAACGGCAAAAGACTGTTAGATGTTTGTGTGAAAATGGACCTCTTTGTATCAAACACAATTTTTGATCACAAAATAATTCATATGTATGCATGGGAAATAGAAAATGAAAGATTTTGTATGTGTGGACATTGCTCTGAGAAAAACGACTGTTGATACGAGGGTGCCGAGCTAGAGACAGACCATTTTTTGGTTGTCACAAAAATATGCCTGTTTACGGGTTGGCGCTCTAGAACTAATCGTGACAGTCTACCACCGCGTATCAAAATAAAGAGGCTGTAAGAGGAAAGTATCAGACAAGAATTTGCAAGAAGAATTGAGTGCGCCTTAAGTCCCCACACAGTGACAGAGATGAATATAAGTGGCACATGGAGTATACTTAAAAACAATGTATTCAACGTGGCTAAAAATGTGTATGGCAAAGCAAAAAGAGGTAGAATAAAAAGGGATGCTTGGTGGAATGAATGAGTAAAGAAATTAGTGGAAGAAAAACGAAATGCGTGGAAGAAATGGTTGTCATGTAAAGGATCTGGATGCGAGAAGGAAGAAAGAGCTAAAAATATATGTACAGAGTGCAAGAGGAAAAAAAACAGTTAAAGAAGAAAAAAATGCACTGACAGAAAAAGAAAGCATGAAAATTGTGATTATTTTTTCTGGAAACACAAAAATGTTCTGGAAAAGAGTAAATCGACGAAAACAAGGAGTTATGCGAAGTCCGAAATGTATAAAAGATAAAGATGGTTGTATGGTTATAGACGAAGAAAAAGTCAAGGAAAGATGGATGGAATACTTTGAAGAGTTGTAAGAAAGCACACAGTGCGAAATTCTGATGAGATGAACAATAGGATACCATGAAATGAATGTGAGAAAATTTCAATGAAGATGCCAGAGAAGCAGTAACGCATGCACATACAGGAAAGGCCTCGGGATTTGACTGTATACCAACCGAATTTATCAAATATGGTGCTGAAAAGACGATGGAGTGGTGTCATTGCCTCTTCAAAAAATAAATTAATAAATGTTGGGAGACAAGACGTACCCCGTCAGATTGGAGAAACGTAGTGAATGTGCCCCTTTTTAAGAAAGGGTCAAAATGAGATTAAAAAAACTACCGGGCTAACAGTCTGCTAAGTTCGGTTGGAAAATTGTATGCTAGGATACTGGACCAAAAGTTGAGGTTACAGCAAATGAGGTATGGGATGCACAAGTAGTGAATGTTGGAGGTAGAGGTTGCATCGACCAAATCTTTTCCTTTCGAAAGACGACTGAAAAGGTTCTGGCAAAAAACCAGAAACTTTTCTGTGCTTTCGTAGACCTGGATAAGGCCTACGAGTCCGTGAAAAGCTTTGGAACGTGCTATCAGTGTATGGAGCGGGAGGCAGGTTAATTAGGGCAATATCATCTCTCTACGAAGAAAGCCAAGCCTTTGTGAGGATTGAAAACTCTCTTACAGGATGGTTATCCATTAATAAGGGAGTGAAGCAAGGGTGCGTATTATCACCGTGGCTCTTTAATTTATACATACTTTGACTTCTGTGAAAGAGCACTTAAGAATGAGAACATTGGGTTGAAACTGGAAGATGTTACTCTATGTGATCTAATGTTAAAATAGTAATCGATGGATGCATGAAAAATGGACTGAGAATGAATGCAACTAAATCTAAAATGATGGTATTTGAGAAGGACAAAAGACGAACAAAATGCGAGATACGAGTGGAGAATGTACAATTAGAACAAGTCGATGAATATTTATACTTAGGAAGCATGTTTCAGCATGATGGAAGACTGGAAAAAGACATTGAAAGGAGAGTAACAGCAGGGAATAGAGTGAAGAGTAAAGAAATATCGTAAGTAAGATGAAAATAAATGTCCTAAGGTAATAAAAGAAAGAGTAATGACAGTCTGACAAAAAAGTATATAAGGCTGATAAAAGAGGAACGAAAAGTAGAAGTCGGCCAAGGAAAATTTGGCACGATCACATAAATGGAATTTTGAAAGATGGAGACGTAAGAACTAAGAATAACATAAGAACGTGTATGAGAATACGCATGATCGTGAACGAAGCGAAAATATATGTCAAGAGAGAGGAGTCTGGCGTTCGGTTCTCTCTGCCTACCCCAAATAGGGAAAGGGTGTGATGGTATGGAATAGATTAGCATGACGCGCTCCTCTTACCACGGTTGTGCATAGACTAATGTCACAACGAGACAGTGCCGCTGTTTATAGCATTTAAGTAACGACAATTTGTTCCCTTAAATTTACAGCTAACAACCCACTTCTGTACTTTTGGTATTTATTTTATTTGATTAACAGACAATCATAATAAAAATATGATTGCAGTAAAATGATTAACACGTTGAAAATTATTAAAGATGTGTGAAGCAAATTGTCTAACGTGCCGAAAGTAGTAAAAATGAAATGGGTTTATTTGACTAAAACGCCATTGGCTTATTTTTTCTAGTGAGTATAAAAGACTAACACGCCGAATGTAGTATAAATGAAGTGGGTTTTATTGACTAACCATCAGTGACATACTATTTTCGAGTAAGGATTAAAGGCTAACGTGCCGTAAAAAAAATGATATAATCGAGAAAAAACTCTAAACAGATATATCGAAAAATTATCAATCAAGAATAAAATCTAATAAGCTCAGATTGTTGAAATCATAAAAAGGCAAGGTGCCTAAAATCAAAATATCATTTCTCAACTCATAGCTAACTGAATTTAAAAAAAAAAACACAGTATTTTGTGTCGTTTTAGCCATAGTATCTTTTTATATCTTCTTAAACTGTAAGCATTTTAAAATGACTAATACGCCAAAAAAGTTATTTGATCGTCGTGAAACCAAAACCATTCGACGCAGAAAAAAAAGACGATTCCAACGGTGTATATAACTCAATATCGCCAAAATTGGCGTGTTAGTCAATTAGCCTTTCCACCGTCGATATATATATATATCCCGCAATACTTGTTGCGTCACCTATGTGAAATTCGTATAGGGTTGTTGCGTCCACCAACTTTTCGCGTCCGGTATACGGACGCAAGATAATTTTCACGCCAAAAACTACCATTCTGTTGCTTATACCATAGAGAATCAACTGGCAAAAATTTACATGGAAGCAAAAAAAATATCAAAATATCTTGAAATGAATATTATTAGTTCAACCATTGGCCGCACGGAGATTTATTCAGTGTATATTTTGAAGGTGTATATTTTTACTAAGCCACCGATCGTTTTGCATCCGCGGCAAAATATTACATGTTGACCTTGGCCGCACGGAGATTTGTTCGGAGTATATTTTGAAGGTGATTTATATATATGGCTCCGATCGTCTTGCGTCCGCGCTCAATACTCTTCAACCATGTCTCTGTGACCTTCGCGATAAAATGAATACAATTCAACGCATTTTAAATATTGCCTTGAAAAATCGCGTACCTACTTACTTTTATTTTTACGACTTCATACAACTGTCGATATATGTATTGATACCTACTCTCTCTCGTGCGCGTACCTACTTACTTTCAGTTTTACAAAGTTCATACTAGGTATATGTTGATTTGATTATTGTTACTTTCTCATGCGCGTACCTACTTACTTTTATTTTTACATAGTTCATAAAACTATCAATTTGTTTATTGTTACTCTGATGCGCGTACCTACTTACTTACTATTGCAATGTTAATATTTTTTATAGAAAATTTCCATATATCTCAGAAACCATAAAAGCTAGAACACTGAAAATTGGAATAAACATAGACATATTATACAAAATCTAAAATGAGTTTTTTCAAAAAAATTCCAGGGTTTCTCAAACATTTTTTGTAAAGAAAAATATTTTTTTATGATAAATTTATGAGTTTAACTGCCTATGTTTCCATTTTTTTGAATATCGAAAAAAACCGAAAAACCCCAACTAGATAATTTAATTTTCCAACTGTCGATTCGTTTATGAGAATTCAATTCTCTGAATGAATCGTCCTTATTAAGCCAATATGCGTGTACGAAAGAACATTTTTTATGGCGTAGTGGACTTTTTGCATGCTAATAACATCAACTAGAGGCCTCGCAGCATATATGTTCCATTACATGGATTTACTCAGAATACGGAGTAGAACATTTTATGTGAGTTTTGTGTGTCTGTGTGTCCGTCCCCTCTTATAACTTTTGATCCGCTCAATTTACAGAGCCAGAATATATAAAAAGTTATAGGCCTACAAAACTTTTATACTTAGAATTTTGAATTTTTGTTTCAGTCAGGGGTTATAAACTTTTGAAATTTTGGTATATTTTTCCATATATCTCAGAAACCATAAAAGCTAGAACGCTGAAAATTGGTATAAATATAGACAAACACAAAATATCAAATGAGTATTTAAAAAAAAATCCAGGGTTTCTCAAACATTTTTTAATAAGAAAAATATTTTTTTATGAAAAATTTATGAGTTTAACTGCCTATATTTCCAAATTTTTTTAAAAACATTGAAAAAACCGAAACACCCCAACTAGAAAATTTTATTTTCTATAAAAAATATAACCATTGTATTAGCACATCTCAAATTCTTTTTAACAATTTTTATAAAAATTGAATTTAGTGACGACATTCCTTCATAGAATTTGTATGGCAGTCGCCTACACACAATATCTAAGAAGACTTAATTGTTTGATACTAATCTCCAAACATATGTACATACATACCATCATGCTGTTTTCATATTCTGGGTAGGATCAAAGGACTGACATCCATACTATCCTATCTTGACATACATACATAATTTAACTGTCACAATCCTTTTCCCATCCTTTTTTTTCTCTTCCCTTCCTTTCCCGTCACAGGCAAACATACATCTTAGTTATATTTAAATTAATGATGTTTAAAATGTTTCATATTTAATATCTGTGGACATATGTAATTGGTCTGTTTATTTTTATTTTATAGTTTATTATACTATTTTAGTATTTTAAGACTGTATTTGTCCCTAAATAAATAAATAAATAAATGTGTTGTATAGAAAACCAAATATCTTTAAATATTAAACAATTTATATTTATGGGTTTATAGTTTGATACTTATTCTTCAACTATACATACTATCGCTATCGACAGTTGGATCTCATGTGTTACATGCAACTAATTTTAAAAATCTGTTGGTTAAAAAATCATCTTATTTTATAATAGACGAGTTTTCAATCGAATGTTGATATTCATTTTCGTTCAGTGTTTGAGTTCCTAAGTTGTTCAAGGTTTCAATCGAATGTTCATAATATAAAATAGTCGAGGTTTCAATCGTATGTTAATATTGGTTTTCGTTCAGTGTTTTATTTTCTAAATATGTATATCTGTTGATTAAAAAATTAACTTAACATATTGATATTAATTATCTTTCAGTGTTACAGTTATTTAATAAATAAATTGTCGTCTATCATTATTTAGAATATGATATTGAATAGTACACAACATTCATTTCGAAATGATTGTTGAATACCTACTATTATTGTTTAATTATTATATTTTTAGTACCTTATGTAAATAAATAAAAAATAACAAACTCATTCATTTAATTGTTAATCATTGGTATCATACTGTACACTATCATGGATCGATCCTCACTGCGTTCCACACAATGTGGGGTAACCATCGGCAGGTGAACGGGTGTGCATTATCCTATAAAAAAGCATGCCATGCGCATTTTTGTCGACACACCGGCATCTTTATTAATATATTTTTTTTTTAAATATAAAAAATGAATATGTCCTTGTTAAACAAGTACATATACATCTTCCTACGTTCCCTAAAAAAATCAAATAAATGCATGTGCTATAGGTAAACGAAATCGGTCGAGACAGGATTCGAACTCGCGACCACTGGATTACCAGCCCAGCGCGCTAGCCGCTCTGCCATCGACCCATCCATCCATTAAATTAATATAAATGATATGAGAATATTTTAAAGCTTGGTGACTGTTTATTTTCGATGCCTATAATATATTTTATTAATCTCCAAACATACATACAAACCATCATGCTGTTTTCATATTCCGGGTCGGAGAAAAGGACTGACTTGCATACTGTCCTATCTAACATACATACATACCTACATGTGTTGTATAGAAAACAAAATATCTTAAAATATTCAATAATTTCGATTAATGATTTTATAGTTTGGTACTTCTTATTTTTCAACTATACATACTATCGCTATCGACAATTGGATCTCATGTGTTACATGTAACTAGTTTTATAATAGTCAAGATTTCAATCGAATATTGATTTTCGTTCAGTGTTTTAGTTCTTTAATATTGATTCAACTGTCGATTTGTTCAAAAGAATTTTGTTCTCTTAACATATCGACAATGTTTCAAGCGGATACGCGAGAATTGTATGTAGGGTCTAAATAAAAATATCGAAAAAAGTCGAAATACCCCAACTAGATTATATAATTTTCTATAAATAATATTTGTATGTAGTAGTGTATCTGAATTTTTTTTAACAATATTTTATATATAGGTATTGAATTTAGTGACGACATTGCTTCATACAATTTGTATGGTACACAATATCTACACAATATCTAAGAAGACTCAATAATTTGATACTTCATCTCCAAACATACATACATACCATCATGCTGTTTTCATATTCTGGGTAGAAAAAAGGACTGACCTCCATACTGTCCTATCTTGACATACATACCTACATGTGTTGTAAAGATAACAAAATATCTTAAAATATTCTATAATTTCGATTTAAGTGTTTATATTTTGGTACCTACTTATTCTTCAACTATCGCTATCGACAGTTGGATCTCATGTGTTACATGCTACTAGTTTTATTTATTTTAGAACATTTCGTGTGTCTGTGTGTGGTAAAAAATATTTTTTTTATTATAAATTGATGTGTTTAACTGCCTATATTTCCAAAGTTTTTAAAATATCGAAAAAAGTCGATTTACCCTAACTAGATAATATAATTTTCTATAAATAATATTAGCATTGTAGTAGTCTATCTTATTTTTTTTTAACAATATTTTATAAATATTGAATTTAGTGACGACATTGCTTGAATTTAGTGACGACGATATCAAAGAAAACTTAATAGTTTGATAATTAATCTCCAAACATACATACATACCATCATGCTGTTTTCATTCTCTGGGTAGGACAAAAGGACTGACCTCCATACTATCCTATCTTGACATACTTACCTACATGTGTTGTATAAAAAAATATCTTAAAATATTCAATAATTTGGATTTATGGGTTTATACATAGAATTATATATAATCTAAGGGTCTATAGTTTGGTACTTATTATTCAACTATACATGCTATCGCTATCGACAGTTGGATCTCATGTGTTACATGCAACTAGTGTTCAAAGAGAATATAACCTACGGATACTAGTGTTAAATAAAAAATCGCGAGTCTCTTGGTCTATCTAATATTTGTATCGACGGCCGCGTATTTGTTCGTGACAAGTTAAGGGTCATTTCATTTACTCCGTATATTATTTAAATCATTGGTTTTCAGTGAATTTTTGAGGAGTGAGTATAATTACTTTACCTTTTTTCAAACCATAGATTGGCCGCGTCCCGGCTTAAATAGAAATTCGTTAGTGGTAAACATAATTTCTACATTTCCGTAAAAGGGATTTAGGCTTGTATTATAGACTTCCCGTTTGTCACGCAGATCAGATAACACATTGATTAGCGATCGTATTACTCTTGTTACACATTCTCTTTCGAACTCACCACAGTATCGTGTATTTGCGAAGAAAATAAATAATAATGATACTTTCGAATATTTGTATTATTGCATATGCGCAAACATTGGATTTTATTCTGTCGGGAGTCAATGATATTTAAGCCCTGTAGGTGCCTTGATTTCCCGGTTCTCCTACAATAAATATTCCAACTTCGTCTCTATTGAGATAATTAAAAATCTGTTAATGATACTTTCAACAAAATTTAAAAATATTACAAACCCGGCAGATGTTGTACTAACTGTGTATAATGGTTGATGTTTATGTAATCCAACTGTCGATTTGTTTAAGAAAATTTATTTATCTAAACATATCGACAGTACTAAGCCAAGATGCGCGTATTAGGAACATTTTGTATACCTACCATAGTGGACTTATTGCATGCAAAAAACACAAACTTAGAGGCTTCGCAGCAAATATCATATTCTATATAATGTCGTCCATCATACCATCATGCTGTTTTCATATTCTGGTTAGAAAAAAGGACTGACCTCCATACTGTCCTATCTAGACATACATACCTACATCTGTTGTATAGAAAACAAAATATCTTAAAATATTCAATAATTTGGATTTATGGGTTTATAGTTTGGTACTTATTCTTCAACTAACATACTATCGTTATCGATAGTTGGATCTCATGTATTACATGCAACTAGTTTCTTATTGTTTTTTTGCGTTTATCTTAATTACATATTTCAACTGTCGATTTGTTTAAGAGAACTTTGTTCTCTTAACATATCGACAATGTTTCAAGCCAGGATACGCGAGAATTGTATGCAGGGTCTACTTTTTTCACGGCTTTTCCAAGTCATAAAACACCAACATAGTGGCTTCACAGCATATATGTTCCATACACGGATTTACTCAGAATTCGGAGTAAAATATTTCGTGTGAGTTTTGTGTGCGTATGCGTGTGCTTGTGCGTGCGTGCGTGCATGCGTGCGTGCGTGCGTGCGTGCATGTGTGTGTGTGTGTGAGGGTGTGTGTGTGTGTGTCCGTCTCCCCTTATAACTTTTGATCTGCTCAATTTACAGAGCCCAAAACTTCAGAATACATAAATAGTTATAGGCCTACAAAACTTTTATACTCAGAATTTTGAATTTTTGTTTCAGTCAGGGGTTATCAACTTTTGAATTTTTACTTTATTTTTCCATATATCTCAGAAACCATAAAAGCTTGAACGCTGAAAATTGGTACGAACATAGACAAATACAAAATCTCAAACAAGTTTTTTCAAAAAAATTCCAGAGTTTCTCAAACATTTTTTATTAAGAAAAACATTTTTTTAAATTTATGTGTTTAACTGCCTATATTTCCTAAGTTTTTAATAATATCGAAAAAAAACCGAAACAATCCAAATAGATAATTTAATTTTCTATAAAACATAGTAACATTGTAGTAGTACATCTCAAATTTACATAAATTGAATTTAGTGACGACATTGCTTCATACGATTTCTATGGCAGTCGCCTATACACAATATTATAATATATTATGTAGGTATCTACATTCATGTTTATAAATTTATTTAAAATTATTTCTCACGTAACTCTTGCTTATCGGGGCTGGAAACACTAGGTAAATAAATTAGATGAAATTGTCGAATAACAATGAAATGGCCACATGCACAGGGTGCAAGGAAGTATTTATTATTATTTTTAAATTTTATATATATTTTTTCAATGGCGAGCCTTTGAATTTTGTTTTATTCTATAATTTATTTTGAAAAAAATAATGTTTGGGTACATATTAAATTTATATGATGTACCTAGTACGTAAGTACTTCATCTAATAAATAGTGACATTAAACAAAGTAGGTACCTATGTAGTGTGTTTTATATAATATTTAAATAATGAATTTCCCCAACATTTTTTAACACAAAATTATCTTTTGACTAAATATATCACAACAAAAAAATCAAATAAAAACTTTTGTTATTTGTATAATATACGAGTACTTCAAAATATATAAAAGATTCATAAAATCCTAGATGTTATACTCCCGGTTGATATCTATATGAAAATTTAAAAAAAAATTCAACGCATTTGTGCATGCCTTTCGATTACACGATTGTATAAAACTCTACGATAGAGGAGATCAAATGTTTGTTGGTGTAACATCGTTGAAAAAATATTGAGATGGTCTTATGTTATAATAATGTAGTTTTCTTCAAAACTGCGTATAAAAACACCGTCGGACTCAACAGTAAGCTGTCAATAAATTGAACAATAATTCACAATATGTTTCTAAACATCGTAGATATTTAAAAAAACATAGTTGTTAAATTGATAATATCAGTCCATCGACATTGAAATAAACATCCCTATAATATAGAACGAGCAATTTAATTGATATATTTTTTTTAATATCCTTATTGATATTACAAAAGATGTTTTTAATTTTACTCTGACACTAATGAACATTCGGACAAACTTCACCATCACACCACAGATGTTTGTCATAACATTGTACGTAAGTTAATGTAAAATAATCCTTACAAATAATAAGTAAAATGTTGTTAGTACGCATGTTGATGTTAACTCATTATGGACAGTATTTATGTCTTCAATACGCATGTCTGGAGCAAAGCACGGACCGGGACAGTGTTCTGTCCTTTTCTAACACATACCAATGAAGCGCTATCTGTGTCGCTCACAATCACGGATCGGCAAAATTTCGTATTACTATGAGATAATATGTAGAAAAATTACGTTCATATAAATTATGCACACAATCCTATAATATACGAATTTTGGCGCTATATACAAACACGCATCTACTAACAAAGTTACTAGGTACCATTATAACGTATTTTGGCAAGTGTTTTGAATAAGTTTTTTGGATATAATATATATTTATTAATTTTAGAAGGCAGTGTAGTGCACTTATGTACACACTAAGAAATCGCCTGTGTACAGAAGGCGTAGTAATAAAGCTGGAACAAATGGACGTGAAAACTATATAAAATATACGAAATATATAAAATATCGAAAAATATACACATGGACGCAAGTATGATGTCAATTATGCATAGGAAAGTTTTTAATATACACCGGAAGTAGTAATAAAGATAGAAAAATGGACGTGAAAACTATATGAAGAAATATATAAAATATACAAAAAATATACACCGGACGCAGTAATAAAGATAAAAAAATGGACGTGAAAACTATAGGAAGATATTTGTAAAATATACAAAAAATATACACATGGACGCAAGTATGAAAATGACGTGTCAAACGTACCAAAATAGGATAAAACTGAATATTTATATTTTTCAATTTACAAGAAAAACCTTATGGCTACAATGATTGTGAGCAACAAATAGCTCTAAATTCACTGACATAAACCTAAAATAATAAGTAGAAGTGGTGGACGCCGATCTGTCGGATATTTGGCGGACGCAAAAAATGTAGTGGGATCTATATATATATATATATATATATATATATATATATATATATATATATATATATATATATATATATATATATATATATATATATTTTTTTTTTTTTTTTTTTCACAGTGACAAGAACCGCGCGAGAAATATTTTTTCAATTTCTACACTGCGAAAGGTTAAAAGTCTAAAAGTCAAGTCAACAACTAGGCACTAATCTAAGGCGGCAAAATGTGTATAAAATTAAAATTTGAGATCAAGCCAAGATACGCGAGATTTGTATGCAGGGTCAATATTTTTCAGTTTGAGGTAAAAAAAACCCTTGATGTATGCCAGTGAAACATGGACATGGCAAAAGACGCATGAAAGTAGAATAAATGCTGTGGAAATGAGATCACTAAGAAGAGTATGTAATAAACGATATATGATAGAATAAAAAATGAGGACATAAGGAGGGAATGCAAGATGAAGAAGAGTATTATAAGTAAAATGAAAGTGAATTCCTTGAGGAGGTTTGGACCTATTGAAAGAATGAATGATGAACGACTGACCAAAAAATATACATGGGTGTAAGAGATGGAGTGAATAGCAGGGGCCGCCCCAGAAAGAGATGGCATGACCATTGTGAATGATATTTTGAAATAAGGAAATATAAGAAGCTTGAATAATCGACGAGCATGTGTGAAGACGATGCATGGATGTAAAGGAAGCTAGGAATGTGTGCAAAAATAGAGGGGTATAGCGCTCGGTTCTCTCTGATTACCCCGTAAGGGATATGGCGTGATGGTATGTATGTATGTATGTAAGTAAAAAAAAAACAACTTAGAGGCTTCGCAGTATACATGTTTCATATGGATTTACTCAGAATTTGGAGTAGAACATTTGGTGTCTGTCTGTCTATGTGTACGTGTGTGTGTACCTACCTTTTGATTTTTGATCCGTTCAACGCACAGAGCCTTAAATTTCAGAATATATAGTAAGTTATAGGCCTACGAAACTTTTATTCTCAGAATTTTGAATTTATGTTGCAGTCAGGGATTATCAACTTTTTAAATTTTACTTTGTTTTTCTATATATATCAAAAAAAAAAATCTAGAACGCTGAAAATTTGTATTGATGTAGACAAATACAAAATCTCAAATTTAATTTTTTTAAAAAAGTTCTAGTGGTTCTCAAATATTTTTATTGAGAAAAACATTTTTATGATAAATGTATGTGTTTTAACTGCCTATATTTCCAAAGTTTTTGAAAATATCGAAAAAAGCCGAACCACCCCAACTTGATAATTTAATTTTCTATAAAAAAATATGAACATTGTAGTAGTACTTCTCAATTTTTTTCTTACAATTTTGATAAAATTTGATTTTAGTGACGACATCGTTTCATGTCATTTGTAAGGCAGTTTATACTACAAAACATCTCACTCAATCATTTGATACCTAATTAATTTACAAACATGCATACATACTATCCTATCTTGACATACATACCTACATGTTTTATATAGAAAAGAAAATATCTTACAATTTTTACCAATTTATGTTTATAGTTTGGTACGTATTCTTCAATTTTTCATACTATCGCCATCGACAGTTGGATCTCATGTGTTACATGCAACTAGTTAATAAAAAAATAATAGAAGAACAGTATGTTAGTGACCTTTAAGCCATTTTTGTTCACGTATTACTACAATAGAACAGCATGTAGGTAAGTGTGCTTACTCTTCACGTTAGGCAAAAGCATTAGATTTGAGAATAGTAGGTAGGTTATGAATATTTTTCTAAAAATAGATTGCATATTATTGACTTTAAAATTCGATACCATAGCTATATTTGGTAGTTATAAATCGTCGAATGGTCCGCCTTCATGTTATATGGCATTGGGTAGATTGATAATTATATCTAATAAAGTGTAAATATTATCGTCATAAACCGATTGAGCCCATAAAGCAAAAAAAATATTATTTCATGTTTTAAGTGTTACATAAAATTCAAAATCTAAAAACCAAAATAAGATATAATAAACACTATCACCATTATGACACAAGAAAAAGAGAAGATATTAGATTAGACATACGAAATAAAGTACCAACGCGGAACTCCCTAATGAACAATGGGCTTAAATTACATGTAAGCATGCCAAAGGACGTAAAAGAGTAAATTTTGTATTTTAAAGAAAATTATTATGTAACTATATATATTATGAAAAAATTGATATAATTGTTAAATGCAACTATAGATAAGCAATGTTTTTCTTTATATAGATTTCTGAAAATAAATATTCATGGTTATAAAGATTAATTATCAGCCGTGACATTTTATGTAAAAACTTTTTAAATAATCTTATTGTATGGTATGATATTCACATATATGGTTTAGTGGCAGGGTGGTTAAGCAATTTATTCAACACAAACCTGCTTCGACTGTTTTTTTATAACATTTAATAAATAAATAAATAATTCAACACTTCCTTGCACCCTGCACAAGTAGCGAGTTTATTGCAATATGGAAATTTCTTCCAACTAACCAGTGTTCATAGCCCAGGGAAGCAATATTCGCGGGCGAAATGAATTTAAATAAATTTCTCCTCTGCTGGGGATCGAACCCAGGATGCCCACACAGTAGCCAAACGGCTTACCAATTGTGCAACGGGGCAACATAACCTAAATAAGGAATAAATTACAGTAAATAATTATTGGAGTTTACTCTTTAAGCCACTGTTAAAAATGCTTCCATTGAAACACATTAGGAATTCGTTATGAATTATGCTTTTCGGAAAAATGGGGCAGGCTTGTGCAAATAAAATATGAAATTATCAAAATCCTAACCCTCTCATGTAAAATAATAGTTGAGATTTAAATATGAAGGTCAAATATTTGTCCATGTTTCTTACCTAAATGTATATAAAATAAACTTAAAATTGTTGTATATGAATTTATATACGTCAGTCATCAATCACAGTTGTTCTTTTTATAACTTTTTACAAAGGAAGTAAATTGGACATGAAATTACTAAATATGAGGTTATTATCAATTATTTATGCCCGACTTTTCTAATAAATATTTATATTGTTGAATATAACATTAAGGTATATACTTTAATACAATCACTCCGGTTTGAGTTGAAATATTTGACGAATTACCCGCTAAATTTTTAAGGTTGAGTTTTCATACTTTAGCCCTTCCAAACCCTCATCAAATAATAAGTGATTTCATGACATATTTTTAAAAAATTGAACTGAATTTAATTAACTTTTCACACAATCGTTTCGAAACTAGTTTTATGAACCAACTCATTGGTTATTTAAAAAAAAGTGAATTTTATAAACAGAACATGAATTTACCATATCTACGAATAAGGGAAGATTCGAATGTATTTAATTATATTTAGCTGGAGGAGACAAAATAATATCTTATAATATTATGGATTCTCCAAATTATAAGATATTATTACACGTGAGCACTAATAGTGTGGATTTAAAATGTCAAACCTACAATGATCAAAATAGATTATCTTTGTGATTACGAAATATAATGACCTAAATATAACAAAATATAATACCTTTGACCTAGAACCTTTGGTCAAAGCACAAAAATATTTAGTAAAATTGATCATTAAAAAACACCATAGATATCCTTCAGATTAACTTTTCTCTGAATTTTAAGTATTGGTCATAAGACAACTATACATTATAGGTTAATCTTAAATCATTTCAACTCGAAATCAGAAAGACGCACTCCAGTACAACAAGGTACACTAAACTAGAACCAACATTAGTAAACTAATGCAGGTACCTAGAACCAATACAACCTATGGACATAGACTCGACATTATACTTTCATGGCACCTAAAATATATAACATCTTCTTCATCAATATAACCCAACATTAATAATAAAACTTCTGCAGCTAAACTCAAAAATAACTGATTTCACACTGGCTTCTTACTAAAAACGCAATGACTACAAAAATTATGTGTCCGCGGTACTACAATAGTTAAATAAAATAATTTAATAAAACAATTAAATAAAAAAAAATATTTATTCTTAACTTAAAAAAGGAAAAAAAAGGAGTCAAAATCTATTTATATACGAGTACCTACATAATAATGTACACTCTAGCACATACCTATGAGCTAGTAGAGTGGATACATCCATGTGACTCCAATGACTCTTATTAGCATTTTATTGGTTTTTATATATGTATTCTTTTAATTATTGTTACTCGTAACCCATGTTCTTGTAATTGAATGGATTATATAAATAAAAAAGTAAGAAAAAGGGAAAAAGAAACACCTTTTACATACATACTATTACAAAAAAAGAGAATCAAACACACAAGAACAATGAGAACACACAAACCATGGAGAAGAATATTATATGTCGGAAAATTAACTGAAGAAATTCTGAACAAATGTAAAAACAAAACATTTAAAGCACGCTTTATACAAACAATGGTATTTAAAAACATATATTCAACGGTAAATCAAAGGTCGATACATTAGAAAATAGTGGAGTATATAAAATCAATTGTGGAGATTGCAGCAATTTTTAAGTGGGACAAAGCGGGAGGAGAATAAAAGACAGGATAGAAGAATACAAAAAAGCAATAAAAAACGTTACATCAAATTCAGAAATTGCAGAACACTGTAGAAATATCGGCCACACATTCAGCTTAAAAAATACCGAGGTGCTTCACTTTGAAAATAAAGACAAAAAAACTCGATCTACTTGAAGCAATAGAAATCAACGAAAGAAAAGTTCAAATCTGTTAAATATTCAAATTCCCCCAGTATACTCACCTATCCTTAACATTATTAAAAAAACTATCATAGATACACCACCCACATATACCCCGCCCACAACCACCACAGCTACCCCCACCATACCCAATACGCTCTCACTCATCAATGTAGGATGACATTTGCCGAATCAGTCACATTTTAGTTGTTACTGAGGATGGATTGAATAATCAGAAAACGTTTTAAGGAAAAATAAAAGTGAGGTGGATTATACAAAATTTTTTACTGTTCATGTTTTAGTAAAAATTACTAAAATATTTTGTTAAAAAAAGTATTTTATTTGGTTTTCAAATAATAGAGAAATATTGTTTTAATTTTTTTTCAATTGTAATATTAAAATGTCCGATTAGTGATTCTCATAAATATGAATTAAAATTAAAAAAATATAAGTATATATTTATTGATTAATAACAACGAGCAGCTGAATGTTACAAATTTTACGTTACAAATCTTGTAACAAACAAGTACAAAGAATATCTGATTTTTAAACAGGTACACAATGATAATAAACTTTCCTGTGCAATTTACATATTCTGATAGGCATAACAATAATTCTTGAATCTGCAATGCTCCACTAGGCAAATAAACCTATGCCGGGGCCAATGCATCTCGAGACAGTGACACTGTATTTGCTGGCGAGTTTTTGCTATCTGGGAATTTCTTCTAACTTACCAGTTTCACTTGGCCAGAGAAAAATATCCAAGCGAGACAAACTTCGATATTATATTTAAATTTAAGATCAAAATCACAAAAAAATTTAATATTTATATAATAGACACATAATTAAACAAATGAAATGAAGGTTGGTAATTTGAAGACATTTATGTATATATTGGTCCCATTGAACACCTTTTAAATATAAAAAAAAGATTTTTACAAAATGGGTTTCCCCTCAACACGGAAGCGGAAATTTGCGCTAATGTTCCAATAAACGACGACGCACGCATTCAATTTTATTTTTATACGCTTTTTTTTAAATGCACGTTAAAAGATACTCCCTTTTACTCTCATTATTCCGTCCCCCATCTCGCCTCGCCTAATAACTCATACTGATACGTCAATTTAAGGCGTCTTTAAAAAACATAAAGTTATTTTATTTCTTCTGCTAGACGTATAATGTAATACTTAAATTGTTTATGTCGTTTTATTTTATTTATGGCAATTAGGGAAAGAAAATAAAAGCGGAGAAAATAAAACGTATTCATCACAATTGAGATGCTGTATGAAAAAAGTAAAATTTATTTATTTTTAGCATTGAACCGAGTAGGTGGTGGCCAACCTAAAACTTAGCTTTTACATCTCGAAATGCATTTTAATATCATTTAAATATCCACGGAAAGATAACATGAACAGAAAAATAAAATAATATTTCAGCATACTAAGTGAATAAAAATGTTCAAATAAATTAATAATTTGCTATGAGGCACAAGCTTTGAATAGTGCACCGACTTTGAATAAGGTTAACCTCCAAATCTGGATGTTGATTTTTAGGCGAGGCGAGAATGGTGTGTGGGTAAACGCGCATGTTTTGGGATTCATTTTATATGATAATGCACACACGCATACCTGTCGTGATATTTATTTATTTATTTATTTATTTATTTATTTATTTTTTTTTTTATTTATTTATTATATATACGCCCTTAATAGGGCATTTACAAAAAAATACAGGATAAATAGAACAATGTAGGCACAACAAAATAACAATAAGTGTAAGTACATCGATTATATAGGTACATAATAAAAAACGTAAGTAGTTAATGGAAGAACAATATAAAACAACATAATACAACATAAAAAAAGAGGTAGGTAAATGATAAAAAAAACTAGACATAAAAGAAGAAAAAAAATAAACAGTATTACATATTCAATTTAAACAACAAAAATAAACAAAGCAAAGTAAAAATCAAAAATTATAATATGCGTTAAGCATCCTTTTGAAACCATCTATAGTGTGTACATTAAATATATCAACAGCACTATATTGGTTTCCAAGGCGGTGCAATCAATGTATTGGTGAGTTAATGATAAAGTTATTTGGCAGGATGTATTAGGATGAGATATATTAATTAGTTATATTAGAATGGAATAAAATAGAATATATCGGAAGGATATATTTGCGTGTTCATAAAATATATAAAATACTTCCTTACCAATAGATATACTTGGGTAGCAACTGATTATTTATAATTAAAGATCACTTACGGAATACATAATTTATTGTGACTATTTAGTGTACATTATTTAAAGATTATTTAAATATTCAATACGCGCGGATCGATGTGGAGGAAGCGTTCACGGCAAACGTCCTGCGAGCTGGGCTGGTCAAGTCTGAATGAGAATGGGAGAGCGGGTTCGGCGCCAATACGCATCGCGGCATTTTGTGGCCATAGAGATGGGCAGCCACACACTCACCCCCCAGTCGAAGACGGTACCATGAAGGGTTCCTCAGCATCCCGGCACATCTGAAATTTAGAGAGAAAAAAAATTTAAAGTATACATTGTTAAATTTTATAATTAGAGGACAAGACAATTAAAATTAAATATCACAGATGAAATTGTGTCGTTCGTATACGTATGGTATCCTAAAATGCGTCGTAGGAGGTACCATATATATGTGGAGACGATTGAGTAGTCTGTTCCAGGTGTCCTCAATGTGTCGAGATAGATTGGTATGGTGTGTAGAAGTTGCAGATTCTGTCGCTGCGTGAAGCTCTCTTCGATGGAAATATATTTGAAGTTCTTTGTAGCTTGCCAAGTATAAGTCCGTGCGTGCGTATATGTGCATGTGTGCGTGTAGATAAATATATATAAATAAATAAGTCCGACAGCTACCAATCGTGTGCCACAGCGGGGCCAAAACACGAGGGTGTCCGGGAGAATTGTGGTGCGTCCATGAGGCAGATGGAGCGACCTTGAGCATACATAGTATAACTCAGTATATTGGTAAGTTACTGTAGCTTCCTAGCGTGTGCCAGCAGTGGGGCGAAAACACGGAGGAGTTAGTAACATGAGTGTTGAGCAGCTTCCTAGCGTGTGTCAGAAGGAGGGTCGTCCTCGGCTGACGAGACCACGAAGGATGAGACCAGGTCTCAACAAAATCCTTCCTCGTTCAAGGCGATTCTAAGCGATGATACGTGGGGAGTTTTTGAGTGCTCGTAGTGTAGAATGTAGTAGAATGTGCACGATGATTATTTGACATCCAGTTGATGGTGTAGCAGGCAAGTATTGGTAAGCAGGAGCGATTCGAAATTTGCTGGAATGTAGGCATCAGCGATGTTTGGAATTGACAGGTGAATCCATAGCTCTGATATGAAGAGGCGAGATGATCTTCTGCGATGATAAAGAAGTAATGCAGTTGCAGTTGAAGAATTTTGAAGTTGATCATTTGCGTTGAAGCTGTTCGATTAATATGTAGATGTTCCTTTGTTTTTAGTTGTAGATAGCAGATTATAAGCGATGATGATAATATCCATGTTGAATTTGAGGATTGCTTGAAGTCATCGAAGATGATGATGATGATAATAATGTCCAAGTTGCATATGTAGCTTGTTTGAAGTCATCGATGATGATGATGATGATATGCTTGGTTGTTGACATACATAATAATATAGATTATAGACTTTGGCAAGATGTATTTGGATGAAATATATTAATTAATTAGTTATATTAGAATGGAATAAAATAGAATATATCGGAAGGATATATTTGCGTGTTCATAAAATATATAAAATACTTCCTTACCAATAGATATACTTGGGTAACAACTGATTATTTATAATGAAAGAGCACTTACGGAATACATAATTTATTGCGACTAATTAGTGTACATTATTTTATAGATTATTTAAATATTTAATACGCGCGGATCGATGTGGAGGAAGCGTTCACGGCTAACGTCCTGCGAGCTGGGCTGGTAAAGTCTGAATGAAGGAGAGCGGGCTCGGCGCCAATACGCATCACGGCGTTTTGTGGCCATAGAGATGTGCAGCCACACACTCACCCCCCAGTCGAAGACGGTACCATGAAGGGTTCCTCAGCATCCCGGCACATCTGAAATTTAGAGAAATAAATTTAAAGTATACATTGTAAAATTTTATAATTAGAGGACAAGACAATTAAAATTAAATATCACAGATGAAATTGTGTTTTTTTTTTATACGTATGGTATCCTAAAATGCGTCGTAGGAGGTACCATATATATGTGGAGACGATCGAGTAGTCTGTTCCAGGTGTCCTCAATGTGCCGAGATAGGTTGGTATGGTGTGCAGAAGTTGCAGATTCTGTCGCTGCGTGAAGCTCTCTTCGATGGAAATATATTTGAAGTTCTTTGTAGCTTGCCAAGTATAAGTCCGTGCGTGCGTATATGTGCATGTGTGCGTGTAGATAAAAATATATAAATAAATAAGTCCGACAGCTACCAATCGTGTGCCACAGCGGGGCCAAAACACGAGGGTGTCCGGGAGAATTGTGGTGCGTCCATGAGGCAGATGGAGCGACCTTGAGCATACATAGTATAACTCAGTATATTGGTAAGTTACTGTAGCTTCCTAGCGTGTGCCAGCAGTGGGGCGAAAACACGGAGGAGTTAGTAACATGAGTGTTGAGCAGCTTCCTAGCGTGTGTCAGGAGGAGGTTCGTCCTCGGCTGACGAGACCACGAAGGATGAGACCAGGTCTCAACAAAATCCTTCCTCGTTCAAGGCGATTCTAAGCGATGATACGTGGGGAGTTTTTGAGTGCTCGTAGTGTAGAATGTAGTAGAATGTGCACGATGATTATTTGACATCCAGTTGATGGAGTAGCAGGCAAGTATTGGTAAACAGGAGCGATTCGAAATTTGCTGGAATGTAGGCATCAGCGATGTTTGGAATTGACAGGTGAATCCATAGCTCCGATATGAAGAGGCGAGATGATCTTCTGCGATGATAAAGAAGTTGCAGTTGAAGTTGTAGAAGTTGATTTGTAGACGTTCCTTTGCTTTGAGTTGTAGATAGCAGATTATGAGCGATGATGATAATATCCATGTTGAATTTGAGGATTGCTTGAAGTCATCGGTGATGATGATGATGTCCAAGTTGCATATGTAGCTTGTTTGAAGTCATCGATGGTGATGATATGCTTGGTTGATGACATACATAATAATATAGACAATAGTAAAGTTTTGATATCATAAAAAATGTTTACTATTGTATCTGGTACATGGTTATATAATATAGTAATAGGCATTTAATAACATTCATAGAAGTATGTACCTTGCCTTGAAATAAATTAAAAAAATATTTTTGAAAAAATTTTCTAAGTGTCTGAAAATATGCAATGATCAAATTATTCTAAGTCCCAAAATGTTTTGATTTTTGTTAAAGTCCTAGATAGGTATAAAATTTTTCAAAGTCTTTGGTTGGTATCTAATATGTTCTTAAGTCAATTTGAAGATAAATTATTTCAAGAATTGTACTAAGTGTTCTCTAGGTATTTCGAAATGTATGTTTGTACATAGGTATAAAATATTTTTCAACACTAATAAGTTTTAGTGGAAATAAAATTGTTTTACATTATAAAGATATTCATTGAAATTAATTCGCAAATATTTTACGTTCAAAAAATAAATCATTATGAATATTATTTCAAATTTTATGTTGATATGTTATAAAAAATATAAAAATACTTGGTAATTGTTCTATTGTGTTTATTTGATTATTGACGCGTTTCGTGCAAAGCACATCGTCAGAATAAACGAAACGCGTCAATAATCAAAATTTTAATCTTTGCACGAAACGCGTCAATAATCAAATAAACACAATAGAACAATTACCAAGTATTTTTATATTTTTTATAACATATCAACGTACAATGGAGTTCTATCAAGAATTGTCGATCGACAAACTAAACTTAGTCAAATTTTATGTTTAGTTGGTTTGGTTCATCTTTAATGTTTGATAGTATCAATGCGCAAAATGCATACAATTGAATATTCGTGCACTAACATTCAAAAGGCATTAACTAACTACAATATTGTCGAAACATGAAATTTGGTACCTAAACTTCGTTTGTACGAAACATCGTAGTGATCTTTATATAATACAGTGTGTTTACAAAATTACCGTTTTAAATTGATCAAAATGTTTCAATATATTTTTGCTTCTAGAGAATTCGACTGAATAAATTTGATAAATATTATTTTCACTATAAATAATGAAATTCGTTAGTTATATATTTTAAAATGCGGACATTTTTAATTATACCATTTAAGAATAAGAAATGAAACTTTTTATAAAATAAGTAGGTACTATATGTTTAGTAAATTTTCGACTTTAATTGATTAATAAAATATGTATTTAATAAAATTATCTTTTATGAATAAAATGTTTTTATGAAAATTTATACTTTTACTATATGCAAATAAATCTTTTTGATCTATCAAATTACTTTTTCAAACTTTTAATATATATGTCTTGAAAATATTAAAAAAAAATATCAAAATATATTTCTATTGTGATTCTATAAATACAAATTAAAAACTTAGCTTTTAAATATTCCAATGTGTTGATCTGTGGTTCTAGATATTTTTATATGGATTTTGTTCTCTGCGTCGATTTGTATCGGTTACTTCTGAGTAACCCTGTATATATCTCAGCGGGTCGACTTGCGATTATTCTCACCATGAAGACGATATGAAAAAATAAAACAACATAATTATGATATGAAACTACTACCTCAATAAGTTATACATGGGAGTTTTTGACTGACTTTTTTTAAGGTAATATTTAAGTTTTGATGTTCAACAAGAAATTTATAAAATAATGGGCAATGTCATCAATATGTTTTAAATTTAACTTAATGTTTGAATGCAACCAATATAAAAATAATTTTTAATATAACCAATAGGTATAAAATAATTTTTAAACTTTTGTTTCTTTTTTATACATATACTAATGCAACAACATGACTTTTTAAAAATAAAATAAGTGTAACAATGATACATGACAAAATATGTCGAAATAAATCATTTTTAGATTTTTTTAAACAACAATAAAAATAATGGATGTTGACCAAAAGATAGTTAAATTTTTTATAAATTTATAGTATCTACAAGGTATGGTATTTCCACATGCTCTGAAAATTGATTTTTTAAAAAGGTATATAAAAATTTAAATTTAACAAGAATAAAATAAATGTTGCATGAAAATAAAAA
Source organism: Molanna angustata (assembly GCA_963576475.1). Taxonomy (NCBI): domain Eukaryota; kingdom Metazoa; phylum Arthropoda; class Insecta; order Trichoptera; family Molannidae; genus Molanna; species Molanna angustata. The sequence continues at coordinate 17,772,531 of OY754978.1, read as the reverse complement.
TGGATGGCTATCTACAACGAAATGAATAAAATTGTTTTAAGTGGAGGTATACAAAAAAAAATATGTTAATTAATTAAAAAGATTACAGTACCTTAGTATCTGATCTAAAATTTCTCCACTGATTCAGACCTTCCCAGCGCCAGTTTTTTATCAACAAAATTTCACTTTAAATAAATAATCAGTTGCTTATATAACATAATTGTAATAAAAAAATTCGAAATAAGTATATCAAATAAATATTTAACATTATATATTTTGAAGGAGTAAAGTGCATCACTAATTCTTATATTATAGTTTAAATTCACCAATACTCGATGTGCAATGTACGTTACGTATTGGAACATTTAATATACAACAATATTTAAACTTAGATAATTTGCAAAAATGGATATAATTTGAGAAAAAACATATTAAATTGAATAAAAAAACACGATTATTAATTGAGAATTTGATTTTAATGATTTGCGTTGTAAAAATACGATAAAACGATGGCTTTACAGAATAAAATTTGACATACAACAATTAAAAATTTGCACAAATCACTCGAAAAAATGTCTTTTTTTTAACAAAATTGAATTTACAAATTAATTACTCACTTTAAAACTCACTAGGGATCACCAATTTGGCAGGATGTATTAGGATGAGATATATTAATTAATTAGTTATATTAAAATGGAATAAAATAGAATATATCGGAAGGATATATTTGCGTGTTCATAAAATATATAAAATACTTCCTTACCAATAGATATACTTGGGTAACAACTGATTATTTATAATGAAAGAGCACTTACGGAATACATAATTTATTGCGACTAATTAGTGTACATTATTTTATAGATTATTTAAATATTTAATACGCGCGGATCGATGTGGAGGAAGCGTTCACGGCTAACGTCCTGCGAGCTGGGCTGGTAAAGTCTGAATGAAGGAGAGCGGGCTCGGCGCCAATACGCATCACGGCGTTTTGTGGCCATAGAGATGTGCAGCCACAAGACAATAGTAAAGTTTTGATATCATAAAAAAATGTTTACTATTGTATCTGGTACATGGTTATATAATATAGTAATAGGCATTTAATAACATTCATAGAAGTATGTACCTTGCCTTGAAATAAAATTAAAAAAAATATTTTTGAAAAAATTTTCTAAGTGTCTGAAAATATGCAATGATCAAATTATTCTAAGTCCCAAAATGTTTTGATTTTTGTTAAAGTCCTAGATAGGTATAAAATTTTTCAAAGTCTTTGGTTGGTATCTAATATGTTCTTAAGTCAATTTGAAGATAAATTATTTCAAGAATTGTACAAAGTGTTCTCTAGGTATTTCGAAATGTATGTTTGTACATAGGTATAAAATATTTTTCAACACTAATAAGTTTTAATGGAAATAAAATTGTTTTACATTATAAAGATATTCATTGAAATTAATTCGCAAATATTTTACGTTCAAAAAATAAATCATTATGAATATTATTTCAAATATTTTGTTTAGTTGGTTTGGTTCATCTTTAATGTTTTATAGTATCAATTGGCAAAATGCATACAATTGAATATTTGTGCACTAACATTCAAAAGGCAATATTGTCGAACATGAAATTTGGTACCTAAACTTCGTTTGTACGAAACATCGTAGTGATATTTATATAATACAGTGTGTTTACGAAATTACCGTTTTACATTGATCAAAATGTTTCAATATATTTTTGCTTCTAGAGAATTTGACTGAATAAATTTGATAAATATTATTTTCACTATAAATAATGAAATTCGTTAGTTCTATATTTTAAAATGCGGACATTTTTAACTATACCATTTAAGAATAAGAAATGCAACTTTTTATAAAATAAGTAGGTACTATATGTTTAGTAAATTTTCGACTTTAATTGATTAATAAAATATGTATTTAATAAAATTATCTTTTATGAATAAAAAGTTTTTATGAAAAATTATACTTTTACTATATGCAAATAAAATCTTTTTGATCCATCAAATTACTTTTTCAAAATTCAAAATATTTGTGTCTTGAAAATATTAAAAAAATATCAAAATAAATTTCCATTGTGATTCTATAAATACAAATTAAAAACTTAGCTTTTAAATATTCCAATGTGTTGATCTGTGGTTCTAGATATTTTTATATGGATTATGTTCTCTGCGTCGATTTGTATCGGTTACTTCTGAGTAACCCTGTATATTTCTCAGCGGGTCGACTTGCGATTATTCTCACCATGAAGACGATATGAAAAAATAAAACAACATAATTATGATATGAAACTACTACCTCAATAAGTTACACATGGGAGTTTTTGACTGACTTTTTTTAAGGTAATATTTAAGTTTTGATGTTTAACAAGAAATTTATAAAATAATGAGCAATGTCATCAATATGTTTTAAATTTAACTTAATGTTTGAATGCAACCAATATAAAAATAATTTTTAATATAACCAATAGGTATAAAATAATTTTAAACTTTTGTTTCTTTTTTTATACATTTTTTTATACAGTTATTTCGAAGATTCTCTATATGAAAAGGTGCATTTTGACGTGAAGCAAACCTTGTAGGTACTCTGAATTTTATAATTTCAACTAGGTCAGGGGTGTCCAATATATCGTTGATTATTTTAAATAAACAAATTACATCACAAATCGTTCTTCTGTTTGATAATTTCGATAAATTTAAAATACTCATTAGAAAATCATAATTTAATTTTTCTAAAGGAATGGATAATTTATAATTTACAAATCTTAAAAATTTATGTTGAACCCTTTCGACCCTCAATGAGTGCACATTATAAAACGGCGACCATATAGTTGAATTATATTCAAGATTACTACGAACAAGTGATGTATATAGGGTTTTAAATGTATTAATAGATCTAAAATTCTTGACGGTTCTCAAAATATATCCAATATGACCAATACTTAAAATTCAGAGAAAAGTTAATCTGAAGGATATCTATGGTGTTTTTTAATGATCAATTTTACTATATATTTTTGTGCTTTGACCAAAGGTTCTAGGTCAAAGGTATTATATTTTGTTATATTTAGGTCATTATATTTCGTAATCACAAAGATAACCTATTTTGCTCATTGTAGGTATGACATTTTAAATCCACACTATAAGTGCTCACGTGTAATAATATCTTATAATTTGGAGAATCCATAATATTATAAGATATTATTTTGTCTCCTCCAGCAAAATATAATTAAATACATTCGAATCTTTCCTAATACGTAGATATGGTAAATTCATCTTCTGTTTATAAAATTCCCTTTTTTTAAAATAACCAATGAGTTGGTTCATAAAACTGGTTTCGAAACGACTGTGTGAAAAGGTAATTAAATTCAGTTCAATTTTTTAAAAATATGTCGTGATGTATATAGGGTTTTAAATGTATTAATAGATCTAAAATTTTTGACGGTTCTCAAAATATATCCAAGGCATTTAAAAGCTTTATTAGTTGTTATATGCAGTGATAGTATTTATTAATTATGAAATATATTGTTGTTGCGCCTCACAATAGTCAATCAGTAAAGCCTATAGGTATTTTACGAGTATGTACGATTCAGGAGTTTGGCATTCTTCGTGAGATTTAGGAAATATATAAACTAGTGTTGAGTGTAAGGCGCTCTCCGATTTATCACATATATTATTATTAAACAATGTTTCCATACTTTTTATATAATTAACGTACATACAATCAAGTACATAGCGAATTCATAGCCATAAGGCAATTAGCTCAATAATATAAATAAAATTACTAACGCTTATCCAAACAAATATTTATAATTTAACTTTTTCTTTTCTTTAAAGATATTTTTAAAATAGTCAATGAAAATTAACTACACAAAATCTCAAATTATAATAAAAATCTTAGCTTAGTGTCCTTTCACAAACACATCAGAACGTGTTTTAAGTAGAAAACGTTCATATAATATTATCAACCTTAACTTACGAAATGCACCTTAACTTTGAAAATTCACCAAATCATAACGAGAATCATTTCGTTACAGTCGGAATAAAAAATATCTATATTTTTTGTGAGGACATTTTTGCGACTCGCCTCTGTGTACAGTTGTAGATGTACGCTCAAAGGACGCGGTCGAGGAAGGATACAACGAGAGAAATTACGTCAGCATTGAGAATAACGAGGCTTGCAGGAACGGCTCTACGGGACTCGTCGGGTGTCTCCGCCGCCGATCGTTCAAGTTCGGCTCCGAGCTGTTCCTAACGCTGCGTAGAGGCCAGTTTGCTACGAGCTACGGACGGATAACGGCGTAGCGCGTACGTCGCTCCATTCCTACCCTGTGAATTTTGTGATTTTTCAAATTTATGGCTTGTCAAGTGATGAACCGTATAAACATTTGATGCGTTTAGGTGACATAACATACTCTATACATATTTTTATTCGACACGTTATTTATAAAAGAACGTTTAGAATGTGGTTGACTTTATAAAGTGTTAGTTTTGTCGCATTTATAAGGCAGCTTATTCATATAAAAATATAAACGATTTTTTATTTATCACGACATTAATAATAAATATTTATGTTTTTATTGAAATGGTTGAAAAATAAGTGATTCGAGTGAAACTTAAATGCATGTAATGGATTCATCAAACAATTTGAGATGGTTTACATTGAAAAAAAGTTAATTATTATCATTGTCTTCACCAATAACACCTAGGATTTAAATATTTATTTATGTAAGTATGCTTTTTTTACTTGTACAACATTTGATAAAAAATGATTTTGGACTATAGCCCTTATAACATTAAGGATTAAAGATGATATTTCTTTCACAATCAAAGGGTGGGCGTGATATTTTTACAGGTTTTATGATGTTTAAAGTGGGTTATTAAGTTGTCACCGCCAAATTTAACCGCCAATTGGAGCAAATTTGGATTATTGGTTAATTTTATGATGCTCGTGGTATTATCCAGTAAGTGTATGACATTTTTAAATGTATTTACCGTATCGGGAGGATTTATAAAAAAATTATTTCAATTATATTTCAACTTCAAATAATAATCTACTATTCATACTTAAAAATAATAATCTCTTCCCAAAAATATGTTTTTAACAGTATCTATTTGGAGAGATTAGATGTCTGTTATATTAAATGTACATTATTTTATATTTGTAGGATATGAAAAAGATATTACCATTTATATTAATTTAACGAATATGAAAATGTTATTTCATTATTATTTTACGATGAACGGGTACGTACTAAATAAAGACACTACATAAAATAGAAAATCTTACGAAAAAATGGTTTAACCGTAGTAATTTTTAAATCAGTTAGATGATTTTTAAATTTCGTTGCCGTTTATTACCTTTTTTAAATCAAATGCATGTACGACTTTTATTGAAAAGAAAAGTAATTAAAAAAAAAAACAAAAATAATTAATACAGTTGGTGACTCAATTAGAAAAGGGTATTTTGATTATTTATTTCATTAAAACACGAATTATTCCATTTTATTTTAAACAAGCTTACTGTCAAATGGAAATGGATGCAAACCTCCGAGTATTTAAGGTCCAGACAAGCGTGACGAAGAATTTTGAATGACTTCTTCTCTATTGAATATCGAATCCAGAACGCCGCGCCATTTCAAAGATCAATTAACTCAACAGAATTCTACGGTAGTCGACATATTAGGTATTTTGAACCGACGTTTTTGGTTCATTGCCTTGCTAATACCGTAAAATTAACACTGAATATTTTTTATCTACAATCTCATATTTTATTACCTACAACTCACAATGGTTTTCAAATACACTCCCTTAAATTATAATTAAATAAACAATTCCTCGCATCCTGCGCAAAAGGTTATTTTTTTCAACAAACCATTGTTTCCAGCCCAGAGAAGCAATATTCGCGTGAGAAATTCATGAAAATAAATTTCTCCTCTGCTACGAATCGAACCCAGGATGAACCCGTGCTGAGGCATATCACGTCTCTTATTAAAAAAAGTATTCGTATTTTGGAAAATTATAAATAAATTATACCTACGGAATATTTTTTTCCACATTATACCAATATTTTGGGTTAGATATAAAATAAAAACTCTTGTGACTTGCGTGAGCGAGTTGCATTTAAGCTCATGTGTTGTAATATTTCTGCCTCTACCAGGCAGGTATCAAGAAATAGGTACAAAAGTTATCGCACTGCATGAACTTACTACCACAACTTTTCTGATGTTTTTAGTACTGGAAAAATCCCATATACTATAGAATCAATTATTTACATGACGCTGTGTGTAACTATGAATTAAAATAATAGTAATGATAAAACAATTCCATGCACCCTTAGCAGGAAATGTGATCCAGTGAAGATGGTGAAGAGTAGTGTATAATGCGAAACGAAGAACTGTACAACATATGTTTATGAATCACATAGTATCTCAACACATATAAGACTTTCGAGACTGAGATGGGCTGAACATGTTCAGAGAATGCCAAATATGCGAATTCCTAAGAGAATTGTGACTGGTCATCCAGGAGGAAGAAGGAAAATAGGAAGACCCTGGTTGCGATGGGAGGACGAGGTGAGGAGGAATGCAGTACAGCTCTTAAGTGTTACAAACTGGAGGATAGCAGCTGAGGACAGATGGGGTTAGAGGCAACAGTTGAAGGAGGCCAAGGCTCGACTTGGTTGTAGCGCCATCGAAGAAGAAGAACAATGATAAAAAACTCATATTCGATAATTATTAGAAATAAGTGGAAATATCCAATTATAATAGAGCGAAAAATGTCTTTAAATTACCAGTCAATAGAATATTATTCCTCTCAAAATACGGCTTGCCTCATTGTTCAAATACTGAAAGAATGCTCAGTATCCCAGTATACAGTATTTTTCACCACATCTTTCTCCGTACAAGCAGCTCGTCTTTGGAATCACATCCCATCGCAACTTTGATTTTAATTAACACTTCCCGCTTTCAAAAGAAATCTGAGGAATTATTTCCTTACACATAACACAAATTTGTCTCCTTATCATATCCTTGTCTCATCCTCTCCTCTCCGTCTTTTTGTTTATTTTTGGCTATGTTTCTATAAATATAATGTTTTAAATAAATTAACAAACATAAATAAAAAAAATAAAAAACGAATAAATGTATAAAATAAATGTAGTTAATAAATAAATGGGTCGGTGGCAGAGCGGTTATCGCGCTGGGCTAGTAATACATTGGTCGCGAGTTCGAATCCTGCCTCGACCGATTTCGTTCACCTAAGCACAAGCATTTATTTGCTTATTTTAGGGAACGTACGAAGATGTATATGTACTTGTTTAACAAGGACATATTATTTTTTAATATAAAAAAAATACATATATAAATAAAAAAAAAATAAAATAAAAAAAAATTAATTAATTAATAAATAAATACATAAATAAATAAATAAATGATTGAATGAATGAATGAATGAATGAATAAATGAATGAATGGATGAATGAATAAATGAATGAATGAATGAATGAATAAATAAATAAATGAATAAATAAATAAATAAATAAATTAATTAATTGATTAATAATGGAATTAATAAATAAATAAATGAATAAACTAAAAAAAAATAAAAAAAATGAAAATAATTTAGTAATAAATTTATTGATAGCATTGTTGTACCGCACATTAATTACTGCTCAAGTGTATTATTTATGAGTAATGTAGGTGAAAATAAAAAAACTACAGATAATACAAAACAGAGCAATGAGGACAATATTAAAATGCAATAGATTTACCCGTATTGAATATATGCTTGAGCAGTTGAAGCAGCAGTTGACAGTGAAACAACAAATAATTCTGAATGTGCTAATTTTTATTTACAAATTAAAAAATAGACTTTTACCACCTTATTTACAAAAAAATATTATGTACAATTTTGAAGTTCACGCATACCCGACGAGAAGTAGGCGGGACTTTAGACTGCCGCAGACAAACCTGGCAGGTACACAAAATAGTGTGTACTACAAAGGCTTACAACTTTATAATGATTTGCCTGAATGTGTAAAGGAGGCGTCTAGTCTTGCCGCTTTTCGTCGCTTAGGTGCTGAATACATAAAACAAAAGTTTTTTTAAACATCGTGTGTTTATATTGTTTATATATTATGTTCTAAGACTATTATATCTGTTTTGCTTGTTTTGATACTATATTATTATTTTTTTTTCATGTTCTTTGATGTCTTCTACTGTGGTAGTGTGCTTTCCTTTTTTTTTACTTTGTGTTTTATTGTTATTGATAGATACGTGTCTTTTTTTGTGTTCATTTAGTCATCCGATGTTGATTTGTTGATTTTTATTGTTTGTTTTTATTTTCGTTTATACTAGATGTAACAAATTGTATTTTTTTACATCTAAATAAAATATAATATATACAATACAATACAATAAATAAATTAATATTCATTGGTTCGGCGGAAACTTGTGGTAATCCATAAATACACCTTATAAAATTTTCTACAAAGCTCATACCTATTTTGAAACGTTTTTTATATCCAACAATAGCAACGAAAATTTATGATTGATGTATTTTGCCTGTATTGACATATATTATGGCTTAGAAACATCATCAAAAATTGTACACAGGTAGGAGTTGGATAGCAATCCATGAAAAGGCAGATGCTTGGCGTGAGTCTCTGCGACAATACACGATACGAAGAGATTTGCCACCGTACTAAGGTTGCCAATGTAATGGATCGTATTACTGGATTAAAGTGGCAATGGGCAGGACTCTTGGCCAGACAAGGGGGAACTTTTCGTAGGTGGGCATCCAGAATACTACAGTGGAGACCTAAGACAAATAAAAGGAGTGTTGGAAGACTCCTAAAAAGATGGTCCAAGTGGCCGGTAAAACCTGGATGCGGAGGGGACAGAACAGAGAGAGATATATGGAAGTGGTCTACATCCAGCGGTAGAGGGACGAGGGCTTGAGAAGAAAAATTGCAACAAAAAATACTGGCGATGAGAGGAAATGGAGAAAAATTACATTTGATTCTCCACTCAAAATCCAACATCTTTTGTCCCTCCAAAATTCTTGTGTATTGTCTGTCATTTCAAAATTCATATTATTGAATAATTTAAACACATGATCAAAAATAACTTTCCCTATAAACAGTTAAAATGAAATTGGCACAAAGCACTCATTTCATCGTGAATTGCCTAATATAAAAAAATACATTTATTGAAAATATCACTCAGAACTTAGATAAGTTCCTCCTTTCCACTATAATACTAACATTCTAAACTAACTAGTTGCATGTAACACATGAGATCCAACTGTCGATAGCGATAGTATGTATAGTTGAAGAATATGTACCAAACTATAAACCCATAAATACAAATTATTGAGTATTTTCAGATATTTTGTTTTCTATACAACATATGTAGGTATGTATGTCAAGATAGGATAGTATGGAGGAAGTTCCTTTTTTCCTACCCAGAATATGAAAATATCATGATGGTATGTATGTTTGGAGATGAAGTATCAAACTATTAAGTCTTCTTACATATTGTGTATAGGCGACTGCCATACAAAATGTATGAAGCGATGTCGTCACTAAATTCAATTTTTAAAAAAATTGTTAAAAAAAAATGAGATCTTCTACTACAATGTTAATATTTTTTTATAGAAAATTAAATTATCCATTTGGGGTGTTTCGGCTTTTTGCGATAATTGTATAAGTTTTGGAAATATAGGCAGTTAAACTCATAAATTTATCATAAAAAAAATATTTTTCTTAATAAAAAATGTTTGAGAAACCCTGGAATTTTTTTGAAAAAATTATTTTGATATTTTTTATTTTTCTATGTTTGTACCAATTTTCAGCGTTCTAGCTTTTATGGTTTCTGAGATATATGGAAAAATAAAATAAAAATTAAAAAGTTGATAACCCCTGACTGAAACAAAAATTCAAAATTCTGAGTATAAAAGTTTTGTAGGCCTGTAACTTTTTATATACTCTGTAATTTTGGGCTCTGTAAATTGAGCGGATCAAAAGTTATAAGGGGGGGACGGACACACACACACACACAGACACACAGACACACACACACACACACACACACACACACACACACAGACACACGAAATGTTCTACTCCGAATTCTGAGTAAATCCGTGTATGGAACATATATGCTGCGAAGCCTCTAAGTTGGTGTTTTTTGACTTCAAAGTTGGAAAAGCCGTGAAAAAAGTAGACCTCTGCATACAATTCTCGCGTATCCTGGCTTGATACATTGTCGATATGTTAAGAGAACAAAGTTCTCCTGAACAAATCGACAGTTGGAAAACAATCTAAAAAAAAGGAAAAGACAAACAGCAAGAAAAATAAAGGCAAATGTACATTAAAGCTGTACTGTACAGAAACTTTTCTGAATTTGCAAATCACATAATATCAAAAAAGCATTCATTCCATAGTCATTCGTTCAAACTTTTACGTCACTTTTCACAAAAATGTATTGAATTAAATAGTTTACAGACAGTAGATATTCAAAAAAGCATTATACAAGAAAAGCATTAATGAACACTTTCTTATAAATAACACACGTCTGTCGATGGGAGATCAGTTTCTCCTAAAACTAGTACAAAAAACTTTAAAAAAATGTGGTATAAGCAATGTTTTAGAATTTAATTACACAAGTACCACTCAATAGATTTGCAATAATATCTGACAAGAAAGCCATTACTCTCTTCGCTTCCTGTTTATCTGCTTTTTAATAGACTTCCATAAACGGTGAGGATTTTTATGTATGTTCAGCGATAACAGCGATGGTTTTTTTTTTCATTAGAAAAGAAATATCTTCCGATTGGTCTCCTTTCAATTTGGTCAAGATCTAATGATGGGATCTAAGAGAAAATCATCAATCTTCATATTTTCCCTCATCATCATCTGTAGCTCCACAACCCAGGTTGGGTCTTAGCCTCCTGCAGAGCCCGCCTCCATGACTGTCGATCCTACGACGCATTACGCCAGTTATGGACGCCGATGTTGTTTGCATCCTTCACCACTCCGTCCAGCCATCGAAGCTTCGGCCTTCCATCTTTTCTTCGTCTCCCCGGTGCACCATTCATGTTTCTTCTTGGGACGTCCTCCTCGCTCATTCTTCGGACGTGTCCAGCCCATCTGAGTCTTTCTATTCTTATTTCTGTCAGTATGGTAGGCTCCTTGTACATTTCATACAATTCGTGGTTGATTCATGTTGTGCCTGATATGCCACTCTCCATTGTCACAAGTCGGGCCGTACCACATTAACCGATTATAATGATTTCTTTTTAAATAGTTAGGGAGTGCTTTAGAGGTGAGAACACATAAAAAGTTTCATGGAGTACCTACCAAAGATAGAACTCGTGAGAAAAAATCTTCACTGTCTTCAATATGTAAAGGCGACTGCAATCTGTATAGGTTAAATGTATCAAAGATAATATAACTAAATATGTACAAACCATCACATGTCCATGATGGCGTAGTCAGAGAAAACCGAACGCCACATTTCTCTATGCTGAAAAATATTCTTTTTGTAATCGGTATTTAATAAACGAGCTAAGGATCGAGGATCGTCTATCGACGATATGTTACAGACGTATCTTTCAATTCTTCGGACACATTGCCAGAAGGGAACCAGACTGCCTCGAGAAGCTTGTGATGGGCAGCGAGGAGGGACGGAGATCTCGTGGTCGCTCACCGACCAGATGGAGCGATTTGGTTAAGTCCACAATGGGGTCTTCGGTGACTGGTGCTCTGCGTTCAGCCCAAAACAGATTGGCATGGAGGCGGGCCATACGTGTGGCGACAGACTAAAGCCGCTATCCTCAGTCATGAGGAAAAGGACGAATGAATGAATTTAATTGAAAAATTATGTATTTATACCAACACGGTTGAATTTACTAAAATAAGTAGACATGTATGATGATTGGTGTTTGTTAAGTTTAAAAAACAAACGAAAATGTTCAAAATGATTCGTGATTTGTTTCAATATTGATGTTATTTCTTAAAAATAAAAACATATTCACAAATATATAATAAATCTACGAATCATCGTTCTAAACATAAGGTATAATTTAACTTATGCGGTAAATTGCGGGGGCGGAGATGAATTATTCGGTCATGAATTGTGCATGCGGTAAATTGCGCAAAATGAATTGAAGAGTGCCTATGAATAAATGTTGGCAGTCAATTGTTTGGAACACCCTCATTCTTTGTGATCATTTCATTATTTTCTTATTTAAAATGAAATACTCGGCATTTATTTCTCTGGCTGAAACTGCATTTAAAAATTTCTGATGCACTTTCATCAATTTCAAGAATAAATAATGAACATTTACATTTTGGCAGAATACCTACATCATATGGTATTTCTGTCACAAGTAAAAATCAATCAAAACAATTAGAAAGGGTAATGACTTCAAGTGTGACACTTTCACTTTTCTTTACAACAATAATGAAGTCTCCGTACTGACATACCCCTAAAGGTTGTTTACGATTCGACAGTACAACGATCCCTTTTTACCAAAACAATAGGGGTATATAAACAAGACAACAGATGACCCATTATCTCTTTCCCTGTCAAACTTCCTCGTGAAAACATCGACTCCATAAAGTACTACTCGCGTGTGTCATTATTATTATTATTATTCATTTATACAAACTCTGTGTTCGTGATAATATACAAATTGTAAGTTTTCATTCAGTTTGTTATTTCTTATCTCTTCTCTGTCAATACACCTGTCTAATTCCTTTTAGAGCAATAATAGGCACTTCACCCTCTGTGAGATACACTCTCTAATTGTTTGTGACTTGTTGGAACTAAAATATTACTAAATAGAGTTCACACTCTATTTAGTGAACACTATTCTGTTCTGGTGACCTCTCTTCCAACACGTCACAACAAAGAGGAGTTCATTCTGGATACCTAAACTAAAAATTCCTTTCTGGAGTCTAGACATAGAACCCAACTGTGGTTTCTATCATTATTTGGTAATCCCTTTTGGTTACTACAAACTTGCTGTATTGGTAACTCCTCACGGTTACCATTCGCCTTAACATTAACAGTAAAAACTAAGGGTTGCATAGTAAGAAATACCCCATTTTCACTCATTAAAAGAAAAAATATTTAATTCTTATTGTTTTTTTTTTATATTTTATTAAGTTTACAATAACATATACAAAATATAAAACAAACAAAGTATATAGAAAAGATTCACAGTAAGACAAAACATATTTACCCTTTACTAGAGTGCAAGCACTCGTGTGTAAAGGAGACATTTTTGTCAATACATTTGCAAATTAAATGCTGTATGTGAGGAAATTTTGAATTGTTTTATTTTTTTTAATACGGCATTTGTACATCTAGATATTATTTCACATGATGATACAGAAAAAAATCTTACACCTAAATGTAAAAAACCTGTTCTGAAGCAGTTTATGATTTAATCAAATATGTGTGATTTTAGTGCGCATGTGTGTCTGTCATTGTAAGTTTTCGTAATGCAATATATGGATTACAGTTTTTACTGCTATAAGCCTTTTTCAATGGCATCAAATTGAATGCTTTGACTCCAAGGAATTGAAAAAGTTTTTTTCGCAATATGAGATCAGTTATCAGGGAAGGGTTCAAAACAATACAATATTTATTATCGGTTATAAGAACTGTGTTCAAAACAATTCAATCTTCACTATCGTTTATCAGAGTAGTGTTCAAAACGATTGAATCTTCACTATCGATTATTTAAAACAATTCAAATGCCTATGTCAAAATAAACATAATATGAAAAGAAAGATAACGATAACAAGAAAAGAAGAAACAAAGGAATATATGAATAGTTAAAAGAGTCTGCTAATTTATTGCACATAATATTTTTTTGGAGGAATAAATTGCGTGTTTAAGTATAATATTGTACTACCCAAAGTATGTATGTACCCACGTTTCAGAAGTTCTGGGACACAGAAGGTCAAAGTTTAACGGTTTATATTATTATTATTACTTAAATAATTTAAAAAATGAGACGTTTTTACCACCTCGTTTTGGATGTGAGTGGTCAACTAGATGGCTGTAACACGTTAAAGGCAAAGTTTTTCGATACAATTGATATACAATTAGCGGTTCGAATGTTTCCTTTGGTAGTATATAATTGCTATTATGAAATTCGGTCGCGAATAAAATACCTATTTTCTTTTTAATACGTACGAGTTTTAATTTAACAAACACGTATTTTTAATCATAAAAATTATGTCATTCGCACGCGATTTTTGATATTTTTGGAACAAATTTTTACAAAACAACGTCACCCATTTGAATAACTTCCTACATGTTATTTCGTATACCTCGCAGGTTCAAGGAATTCTTGTTTAGGCATATGATGATAATTGATAATATACATATATAATATATTGTGCAATTGAGGAGTTGAAGTTGTTGTGAATAAAACAGCAAATAATTTTTAATGTATTAATTTTCATATATAAATTAAAAAATGGACTATTACCGCGATATTTGCAAAAAAATGTTCTGTATGATTTCGAAGTTCACACCTACCCGACGATAAGTCGGCGGGACTTTAGACTGCCTCAGACTAACCTGCCCCCCTAGAAAACGTTACATTTAGCTCAAAAAAAGAAACAAGAAAATATAACTCAATGTATGGAAGTGACAGTTGCTAGTCACGTGACAACTGTCATTTCCATACATTGAGTTATATTTTCTTGAGCTAAATGACACGTTGTCTAGGGGGCTAGCATCTGGTCTTGTCGATTTTCGTCGCCTAAGTGTTGAATACGTAAAAGGAAGAGTTCTTTTAGGATTTTGTGTGCTTCCTTTGTATTTTTGTGTATATTTGAATATTTTCTTATTTTTATATTTTTATACTATAAAAACTTTTTATTTTTTCAACTTGGGCGTGCCTCAAGGAGCCCATCTTGAACCTTTGTTATTCCTCATATTCATAAACGACATCACAATCTGTATAAATTATTCCAAAAACCTATCATTTGCCGGTGACTTAAAAATATTCAGAACTGTTCTTAATTTGTATGATTGTAATCTTATTCAAAAAGTCTTTCACCTCTACTCAAATACCTATACTAAAATATTGATGGTTTAATAACTGACTGGAATATTTTTTTATTATTATTATTATTATAACTATTTAATTGCAGTGTACGAGAGGAGCTTGCACTGACAGAATTTTTATACAGTTTAGTGAAAAAATAATATAAACAAATGTAAGTTTTATAAATTAATAAATAATTTAAAAAAAATTAAAACCTGTATTCTTATTTTGTTCTCGTAGTATGTACTTAACAAACAAATTCTGGCCTATTTTACTTCATGGGTGCACACAATCAAGTAAGAGTATATCGTTTAATATCAACACTGAAAAGGTTTGCCTTGTAAAAAGTAGGATAATTACAGATCAGATATAGATAAGATAAATATAAGTGCGACTCTCTGTTTTGTGGAATATAAAAATGTCAAATACATCATCATGGAAATTCGAGTGCTAGTTGTAGTCGTAACAAATTTAAGTAAATAATCCTTAGGCAATATTACTTAGTATACTACCTATTAAGAAAATACACGCAATCGTGCCGTATTATATAGTAATGGCAGGTATATGTAACACAAATAATGGAAGGTCTGGTAACAAACGTTTTTTTTTTACTTATTGATTGGTAAGGTGAACTGCCAATTAAGTAATAGAAGGTTACTGATGAAAATAACCTCGACATATATGTTAGAGCAGTAATAATGTGTTGTACTTCAAATATTATGGTTGCAGTAAATCAAACAATGCATGTTAAAATTATTGAACAATGAAAGTCAATTATCTGATAACTTACAATATTTCTTATAATAAAAAAATATTAAAACATGATAAATACATAAAAACGAGTGGGTTGTGGCCAACACTAAACTCTCAACACCATTGTATACGTTCATTTTTTCTTCTTGAAATGCTTACAATCTCAATATGGTAAAGAATGCTTATGTTGTATGTAATATTTTAGAGCATTTGAAAATTTTGACATGTGATTTCATATGAAGAAATTTTATGATATCTATGGAAAGCTAATCAGTACTAAGTTCAAGCTCTTTACACTATAACATGAAATCAAATTACTGAACTTTTCCATACATAAGAAATTTATCTAAATAAATATATTTTTATTCATTCTAAATTTTACTACCAGGAATATAAATTTTCTAACGATAGTATATTTTTATATTAAGGTAGACAAACTATAAATGCGGTATGGTGAAGAATGCTAACGCTGTATGAAATATTTTAATAAAAGCAGATAAATTTTGTTTTAAAAAGCGTGAGAGTATTTTGAAAATTTTGACACGTGATTTCATATGAAGAAATTTTATGATACCTATGGAAAGCTATTCAGTTCAAAGTTCAAGCTCTTAATACTCTTATATCAATATAAAAATCAAAGAAATGAAAATTGCCATACATAAAAAAATTCTCTTGTTACATATAAGTTTCATACAAAAATCCATTAGTTAAAATATAATTTTTCAAACCGTTGAATATTTTTCTTTTGGCATTGACCAACTTTGAATACAATTTTATGAAGATTCTTGGTGTTGTATAATAGTTGAAACCAAAATAAAATATCTCTCATTTCCTGGTCGTGAGACCATATTTTCAGTTTTTGAAATTTATGGACTTTACACATATGATATCGATAGAAAGTCAATCGGACGTATAGTTTGGGCTGCAGAGAGGACAAAAAAAAAATAAAGTAAATGATGAATTCATAGAGAAGAAATCAAAAGTTGTGTATGGAAAACTAATCAGCTCTAAGTTTATGGAATTTACACATATGATGTTAATATGAAGTCGACTTATAGTTTGGGCTGTAGAGAGGACACAGAAAGGATTATCCGTACGCCATACGCCACACGCCGTACGCCATACGCCATACATACAAACACATCATGACGAAACTCACAGTGTGCACTCTCTACATAATACCCGTTAAGAAATGTAAAAAAATACGCTTTAAGATTGTGAAATCATGACTCTCCACTATTCCATAGTGTGGAGAGTAAAAAACAAGAAAATAAATACATATTACCTATCAAATAAAACAAAACAGTTATTTTATAAGAATAATTTTTTTTTTTGTAGAAACAGAAACTTAAGTACAAAGATACTATTAAACACTGCGGTGCACAACATAATATGTATGTAGGTTTTATGTTTAAGTAGCTACCTACTCCAAAAAACAAAAATCAAATAATAGCACGTTAAATAACAAAACAAAAAGATCAATAGAAATGGAAAAAAGCATGAAATTATAGATAAAGACATAAGAAAAGTGTTATTTAAATAAGGAATGTAAATGTTTTAGAAAAAAAGCCATGAAACAATACAGCAAAAAATGCTTAAAAATATATATATAATCCTACCAATAATACATACATATTATATAGATGCCAAAACAGATTATAATATACAAAGATGAAACACTAAATGAGTAAGCTT
This sequence comes from Molanna angustata, assembly GCA_963576475.1. Lineage (NCBI taxonomy): Eukaryota > Metazoa > Arthropoda > Insecta > Trichoptera > Molannidae > Molanna > Molanna angustata. Next base: position 17,755,028 of record OY754978.1, on the reverse strand, counting down.
GTAAAAAGTAGTGTAAGAAAAAAGTAATGTAATGTATACATATTAACAAGAGAAAAAAGAATCCCAAATAAAAAAGAAATAATATTTTTATAAAAATATCATTAGTTCTTTCAAAATACAATAATTAAAACTGATTTCCACGAATTGAAATGTCATTTTGCATCACAATTACATATTTATTGTTTGCCAAAGACAAGTAATAAATGTCTCCTAGGCTAGAATATTTGATGGTGGTCCAAATCTTGTCTTTTTTCCAATGTTTGAAACTGCCACTTCATGATGAACTCCATAATTAACTAGAATTATGAAAAAAAAACGTCTGATCATATTTTTTTCATTAATAAAAGATACAGTTTATGACTAGGTACATTTATGAGCCTAATAATATTTTCGGTATACATATTTTGATGGCCTGTTTTCTTCTTTATTCGTGAATATTTGTTTTGTTTTTTTAAAGAAGGTAGGTATAACTTATTTTATTTAGGTACTTTCTCTTTATATTTCTCGTTATATTTACGGCAATGACGCAGTAATATGAGGCATAGAATATGTAATAACTCCATTATCCCTCCTCATTCCCTACAATTTCTGCATATCCCATTATTATCATTATCTATTTTATTTTATTAAATATTTTATTTCAATTTCTTATATCTTTAATTGCAAACTTACTCTACTTACTAACTAACATAATATGTTTTAGTAGTTTAATTTTTATACTACGCATAGTGTAATGTATATTGTGAGGAACTATTTTAGCAAATATAAAACATCGGTACATTGTTGTCTTTTTTAATTTGCAAATTGCTGTATTTTCCCTTAAATTAAATAAATTAAAAATCATTTAAAGTCATTTAATTCACAACAACCTACACTAAAAAAGATTAAAAATTTAAAAAAAATACTCCACTGTTATATGATTGATAACAACCCATGTACAATCGGTATCGTGCAACCCACATTTTCAACTACTTGAAAATGTGCGTTGCACGAAACCGTTTGTAGGTTGTGGTTAATTAAATAACAGTGGAATAATTAAAAAAATATATATTTTTAATATTTATTTTTTTAATTATTCCACTTGTAGACAAAAAAATAAATAAAAATAAAAAATAAATTTTAAGTTCAATTTAAAGTTTTCGAAAACGTGACTCCCATTCACCGGTATCGGTCTAGGACACTTGGCTGCGGCCACTTGGCTGCGGGACACTTGGGTGCGGGACACTTGGCTGCGAGACACTTTGCTGCGGCGGACATTTGACTGCGGGACACTTGGGTGCGACGGACACTTGGGTGCGAGCCCACTTGGTTGCGAGTCCATTTGGTCGCGACGGACACTTGGGTGCGAGCCCACTTGGTCGCGAGATAAAAAAAATTCTGCTTTGGAATGAAGTGTTTCATACTGAATTTTGTAATGCTCTTTATATATTTGTAGCTGATACACAAGTATATAGGCATTTAAAATATATAGATATATCTTCTTCTTCTTCGATGGCGCTACAGCCCAAATCGAGCCTTGGCCTCCGTTAACTTTCGCCTCCATCCAATCCTGTCCTCTGCTGCCACTTTCCAGCTCCTCTCTTGGAGAAGCTGAGCCGCATCCTTTTTGACCTCATCTTCCCACCGCAGCCTTGGTCTTCCTACCCTTCTTCTCCCACCTGGGTGTCCAGTCATGATTCGTTTCGGCACCCGTGAGGTTGGCATTCGTTGTACATGTCCAGCCCATCTCAGCCTAAGTAATTTCATGTGCGTTGAGATACTTGGGGTCTGGTATATGTTGTACAACTCATCGTTGCGTCTAATGCGCCATTCATCGCCATCCTTCACGGGGCCGCATATTCTACGCAGTACCTTTCTTTCAAAGGTGTCCAGCGTTTCAGACATCTTCGCCGTTATGGTTAATGTCTCGCATCCATATGCCAACACTGTTCTGACTATGGTATATATAGATATATACTTAAGTTTAATAGTATAAAGTAAAAACAAGGTTATTAAGTGAAATTATTTTTCATACCATAAATATGAGAATTTTTATACCCATACCTACATGAAAAGTGAATTATATTTTTTTCGAAATTTGTTGTGATAGCAAAAATGTAGTAAATTAGAAAAAGAACTCATGTAGTTAAACATCAATTCATACATACTATCATGCCGTATCCCTAATTTATGTGATATGTAAAAGCTTTTTTTGTACATATTACATATAATTCATTACATTTCATTATTACAAATATATATTATTATTTTTGAGTAAGAAGATAGAATCCTTTTTAAATAATTATAATATGTAATTTATTATTTTTTTTAAATATTAGATATTATTTTCTGTACATTAATTGTTTTATTTATATTCACTAAAGTACCTACATATATTTTGTTCTCTACAGTTTATAGACAGTCGTATCCAAAATAAATAAAAAAATCTTCAATAATGGGATAGTGTGATTTAATCAACTAGGTATCTTCAGATTTGAGATAGGAAAAAGATTAATAATACAAACATGATTTAAAAACCCGTTTAAATTTCTTTTTCTTAAAAAAAGTTTCTATCTACTTAAAGATAGTAATATGTGTTTGTAATCATGAAATGTAATCAATTGTATGTACCTAATAAATAAATAAATAAATAAATAAACCATTTATTTGTTGCCATTAATGTTACATCAAACAAAAAAAAAAAGAATATATATATACAATTTTGAACTACAATTGACAACAAAAAGGCTATTGCTCAGCTGCGCACTACCAAGTATCCCTGGAGTGCTGCTGGTTTTCAGCAAAGCCTTAGGACAACACAAAACATTGAGGACAGACCACATGTCATAACCTATAAAAATCTAATAGTACCTAATTAAAAAATAAAATGTATTTCTTCCTTCTCTTTTTTTCACTGCTGGCACCCTTGTTGGTTCAATAACCATGTCTTGCAGTGTTTCTTAAAACTCTGCAAAGAGTTCATCGCACGTATGTTCTGCGGCAACTCATTCCAGTACTTTGAGGAAGCATATCTAAAACGACCCTCGAATGCGGAGGTTCGATGTCTGGGGAGAACGAGTAAATGGCCTCTCTGTCGCGTTGAGTGGACGTGCAAATCACGTGACCATTGTAGTCTGTCAAACAGATAGGAAGGAGAACGTTTCTTTATCACACTATGTAGTTGACAAAGAAAGTGCAGCTTCCTTCTGTTAGACATGTTCAGAATCCCGTGCCGATTAAGATAAGGTGATATATGTGCTCGTCTAGGTATATTGAAGCAAAATCGGGCACATGCATTCTGTACGCGTTGCACTTGTTTTTGTGTTTTCTTTAACAGAGACGTACCATATATCGAATCCCCGTAGTCCAATATTGAGAGAACCAAACTATCTGTAAGCAACCTGCGAACACCCGTTGCAATGTAAGGACGGATCTCATACAAAAGACGCAACCTCGAAAAGCACCATTGCGTTTTTTTATTAATGTGCTCCTCATATCTTAATCTTTCATCCATTGTGATGCCAAGATTCCGCGCCGATTTGACAAAAGGGATGATGTTACCATTTAGCTGAATTTTGTTGCTGCTGTTTTTTACAGCATTGATTTTATGCTGTGAGCCGATTATTATTGCAATAGTTTTTTTGGGGTTAAGAGCTAGTGCATGGTCTTGTGCCCATGTCAGAATTCTTTCCAGATCACTGTTCAACATACCCACAGCAGACCCCGCATTGCGCTCCTCAAAAGATAAATACAATTGTGTATCATCTGCGTACATATGTGATTTGCAGAATCTGAGAGCATGCATCATGTTCGATGTGTATATGGCAAACAGCAATGGCCCAAGTATAGAACCCTGAGGAACTCCACGAGTCAGTTCAACAGCAGATGACAAAATTTCGCCGCATGCTGTGCGCTGCGTTCTGTGCCGAAAATAGCTTTGAAACCATTCGACAGTGTCATATGCGAAACCAAAGTATCGCAATACGTCCACGAAAAAACTTTTACGATCACATTAATTAGGGATACGGCGTGATATGTATTGATGTTTAACTACATAGGTTCTTTTTCAAATTTCCTACATTTTTATCACAACAAATTTCTAAAAAAATTGATTTTGCATATTGTGTATAAAAAATTCTCACAATTCTCGTAGTATGAAAAATAATTTCACTTAATAAACTTGTTTTAACTTTATACTTTTAGACCGTACATATATATAAAGAGCATTACAAAAATCAGTACGAAACACTTCATTCCTATGCAGAAAAAAATATCTTTATAATAATTTTAATATTCGCGATCAAGTGGGCTCGCACCCAAGTGTCCGTCGCGACCAAATGGACTCGCAACCAAGTGGGCTCGCACTCAAGTGTCCGTCGCACCCAAGTGTCCCGCAGCCAAGTGTCCGCCGCGGCCAAGTGTCCCGCAGCCAAGTGTCCGCCGCGGCCAAGTGTCTCGCAGCCAAGTGTCCCGCAGCCAAGTGTCCCGCACCCAAGTGTCCCGCACCCAAGTGGCCGCAGCCAAGTGTCCCATTCCGCACCGGTATCGCTCTATGCTGAGCATCGTTACAATGGATGGGAGTCGCGTCTGCTAAAAATTTTAATAGAACTTAAAATAAAATATGTATAATGTTTTTCATAATTATAGTTCAATATTCTTTTATGTATACACATGTCATGTCGTTATACCAACCAGACTATTTTCAATTCACATACTTACTTACACAATGAACCATAATAATCATGTTTCTGTTTGGGGCACGACAATGATATCCACACATTTTTCTATCATGGTATATGATTCTACATAATTCGTGTCTGTTTTATCCAATTCCCATCTTAGATGCTCCCGTTTAAGTTAAGTTACCTTTTTTTACGTTATACCTACTTCTCATTCCTATTATTTATCAAGTATGTTTCGTCGGACGCTCAAGCTTCAACTTATTTCGTGGCCAGGTTTAGTAACACTAAACAGTAGTCATTCCGATTGCGATATTAAAATGAATTTCACACTCCGAATAAATACCGTTTTTAAATCTATGATAAGTATAATTGGAATCAAGACAGAGTCAGAATATCGTTTCATAAAATGCGATGTCAGAACTAAGTATTAATGATAATTACAAAACAAAACCACATTCCCCCACTACTTTGTGAAACTTTTATTATATGACTTCTTATTGAAATCGTCAAAGTTTGAAACGTAATTCCGTCATGGCGAAAAATTAATTTGTTAGTATAATCACGAACAAATGATATTTATTATTACTCTGTCTATGTCCTCGTTTTCTCATCAAAGATCAATTCATTAAAATTAATAATAGTATAGCTTCAGAGAATATTATTCATTTAACGAATCATATAATATACGGAGTAAAATAAACACAGTTTTTCACTGCGTTCTCAATATATTTTGAGTAACAACTACGTACCTAAGTCAAAATAGATAACGAGTGGCCAAAATAAGTCAACGAATTTATCCATCTTAGTAGCGTGTGTCAACCGAAAGGAAGGTCAGATAAATATATCGAATGGAGAGTTATGGCAGGTAACAGATTGGTGAGGGCACACATACCAGTGATTAGCGTTCGCAACATATCAATGGAGGCCTATTAATGTAGTGCCAGTGTAGATGAAGATGACACAATTCTTGAATTGAGGAACCAAGTCATGCAAGGCCTTGTAATCTATTAAACTAACTTATTCATCTTTTGTCAGTAAATATGCAATAACAATAAAGTTACTTTCTATAACACCACTTCATTTGACAATAGTCAACATGTTTCAAGAACGATGTTCTCTTCCTCAGGACACATCGTCTCTAATAAGGGTTCTCTAACCCTTATTTAAAAAATTATAATTGTTTTCCCTATATAAAAGTTATCACAATCTTTGCAATTTGACTGATGTACTCCAGACTTTTTCATAGTTAAATCTTTATCTTTATTATTTAACATGTAAATTTTTAAACTTATAGTTGGTATAAAATGAAGGTTTTATTGTATTGGGTATTGTTTTAATTATTGCATTGGAAATATCGCTTTTTTAACAAAAAATTTACATATGTATATCAATCATTGTATTTGTCTTTTTTTCTTGTTTGAATTATTTTAAATCAAATTATTATCAAATCCATTGTTAATTGCCATCTTTTTGATACAATTTAATTTCATATTGTAATTGTTTTCAGACAAAGGAACCTTTTATAATCTATTTAACATATAATATAAAGGCTCATCGTTCAAAGCTTACATCGTTCTTGAAACATGTTGACTGTTGTCAAATAAAGTGGTGTTATACAAAGTAATTTTGTTGTTATTATTTATTAATGATGGAGCTACAAAGTCATTTCGCATTAGATTACGTGATCTTTTATCAGCCCCAAGATGATTTTTAATTCCTTACACAACTTTTTTTCTTAATATGGGTGATATTTGAGAATTAATTTTGCAACATGTCAATCTTCATAAACAATTCATCCGTACATTTATGCGTGAAGTGAAAAATTCAGTCTTCTTTTTAAGCAAACTTCGCGTATGGAAGTATTTGAGTTATATAAAGAGAGAATTGCAGAAAGCTAATAATTATATATAATATGTATGTGTTATCAATACATTAAATAAATATTTCACATCAAATCATTGATTGTTTTATTTATTACATTAAAGAGGGGAATAACTTTAATTTACCCGCGTAGTATAAGCGTAGAAAAACTAAGAGTCACCCAAAGAGCCATGGAAAGAGCCATGTTGGGATTAAGTCTGAGAGACAGGGTGCGAAATGACATCATCAGGGAAAGAACCAAATTGGTTGATGTCGTCCACCGCATTCTTACCCTGAAGTGGAGATGGGCGGGCCACGTGGCTAGATACCCCGAAGACCGATGGCCAAGAATAGTGTTGGCTTGGAGACCGAGAACGACAGTCAGAGGTGTTGGAAGACCGCCAATGAGATGGAGAGATTACATCAGCCGTTATGCTGGTGCCAATTGGTTGCTCAGAGCACAGGATAGAGTGGCGTGGAAGGAGATGGAGGAGGCCTTCGTCCAGGAGTGGACGGGATTGGGCTGAGAAGAGAAGAGAGAGAGTATAAGCTAATGTGACTAAAATATTTAAATAAGCAAGGTAGTCACACTGCAGTAGTCATACTTACAGATTTCCTCTATGTCAAGATCGTTGTTTACATTTAAGCTGTTGATGAGGTCCTTACGACGATATACAATATACAATAATTACAGTTCGTAATATTTGAAACGAAAAACTTGTAACCCTTGATGAATATGTAACATATATGAGTGTTGTTTTATTCTCCCCTAGCGCCGAATTCCAGAAAGATCGATGCTCGCTGATTGGACGCTAGGAGGCGTATACATTCATTAAAAGGCAGCCACATGAACGTGTTTTTTTTTATAGAACAGGTTCAATTAACTCCACTCAACGTAAAAAATTTAATGAATAATCTATCGTACTGACACTATTTAGACTAAAAAAATTGAATTGAAGATTCATAATAATATTTACCTTATAAACTTTCGTGATTCTGTTGACATGTTAAGGTCTCGATGAAAAACTGAGCCATTTTTGACGACGACATTATAATTTTATTTTGACAAAAATTATTAACGTTTCTGAGCACGCAATGTATAAAACATAAAATGAAAATATCTTTAGCCAATTTTGTCGAAATAATAATTTTATCAAGGTTGATAGATTTATTGTTGTTCCTAAGACTATTTTTTTCAAACACATCAATCATTTGATTTTTATAAGAATATAATTATTAATATAGTTGAGACATATTTTTGTATACCTACACTTAATTAGGTCATTCTTTTTAATGTCGGTATATCGTGCTTGAAATAACAATTACTATTTTTTTCGAAACTTTCAATATTTTAGTAATTTGTTATTTAATTTGAAATAAATAAAAAAAACGATTAAAAAAGCTTGGCTCATTAAGTAGCTCCAAAATCCTTTATGTATGCAAAGATAATATTTTTTAAGTGTGATTCACATTCCTACTCGTTTTCAAATAATACATATGTTTGGCACTTACATATATGAAATAAGTGACTCAAGAAATATAATATATATTATTTTTAATAGCATTTTATTCAAATCAGTATTTGTAGTTATAGTATACTTAATGCTAACTTAATGAGCCCGGAACTCAGATTGCGCCACTCCAATGTGTGGCGGCGGAAATCGCCCTGTCGGTTAATCTTATCATCGTCCATGTGTCCAGTTCTGCACGCCAAATCAGTAAAAAGTCGAGATCCGATAACGTCTCGCCACTTTTCTCGCCTATGTGACGACAATTCGTAGACACTAAGCACTGTCGAGTTCGTAAATGCACTTATTGGTATTTCTCGCCGTTGGCTTAGATTGCGGTACATTTGTAAATTATCATTTATGGCAATATATGTAAAATATTTTCCCTATGATTTGAATAAATGTCCTATTTGTTTACATAACTTTGTTGAATAAATATCTTATGGTCTTTTTTAACAGATTTTTAATTATCTCAATAGAGACGAAGTTGGAATATTTATTGTAGGTGAACCGGGAAATCAAGGCACCTACAGGGCTTACGACCTGTCATCGGCTGGTTTACGTGATCACTTTATGCGCTTGCGCAACGTTCACCAATTATGCCTTTTAATGAGATCCCTATCAATTCAATTTTCAATTCAAGGGATCTCATTAAAAGGCATAATTGGTGAACGTTGCGCAAGCGCATAAAGTGATCACGTAAACCAGCCGATGACAGGTCGTAAGCCCTGTAGGTGCCTTGATTTCCCGGTTCTCCTACAATAAATATTCCAACTTCGTCTCTATTGAGATAATTAAAAATCTGTTAAAAAATATCTTTGACTCCCGACAGGGAAAAAAATCCAATGTTTGCGCATATGCAATAATAAAAATATTCGATATCTTATGGTCATATTTTTAAGCACGAAAGTCATATTTTTAAGCACGGTACGAACTGTAATTATTATAAAACGATTAAATTTCTTTTGTGTTTATTCAATGTTTTGAGAGTAATTTTAAAAGTTGTTTTTAATTATATTTCGATCAATTTATCAAGTGTGATGACAGCAGCGTGTTATTTTTTTACTAAAAAATACGCCAAATTTTCTTTTGTTAAGTGTTAAAATACATATATGATAAAAAAGCTTACAAGAATACTTACTCAAAATCGAAAATTATTTCAAATCTATACGGAAAACATTTACGGACTCATATTTCCAATGAATATATTCGGTAATTAGCAATAAATGAATTACGCGGAATATTTAAAGGGTTTGAAGAATCTCTTAAACGGCATCGTTCAATATAAATATGAAATTCGGCATTTTTCGCGTAAAAAATGTCATTTAATTCAACATGGCGGCGTTAGAACTCGTCTCTCGACTTGATGTCGACCCAATCTTGCCGTCAAATAAGTGGGCGAGAGCGATTACGTGTTATTTGATTACTGACTACCAAAACTGTCAAAATATCGATTATTCGAGATAATCTCGATATTTTTCGATCGAGACTACTTACAGACAGCCTGAAAATTACACAATTGCAGAAGGTATCGTCTTCCATCGAGAAACCCCACGATGATTAAGTATACTTAATCATCGAGATACTTATATCCTGTTCAAAGAAAAGTCTATCGATTTGCATTTGTGTCAAAAACATCTGAACAACAGATTCGCTAGTTTGTTCATCAACCTCTCCGCATATGTGTACAGTTATAATTGGCCCCTTCGCAGAATACCCGAAAGAACAATTACAAAATCTTAATAATATATGTAATGTTAATAATTAATTAATCACCATCCCATCAAAGTTTTGATAAAACCTGTTTTGTTTTAATGACAGGATTAAATTTGTTGGCAAAAGTGTGACTAATATAATACTTCCAAAACTCAAGTTATTAATTAATTATACATATAAATAAATTTATATCGTTATGTTTTCAGGAAACAAAAGTCCCAAGTAAAATAACCAGAAATCAAATTACCCTAACTCGGTTTGATTGCAGAATTACCCAGGAAAACTGGCTTTCATAAACTCATTCCCGTACGTGAAAAGTTATTTTGATTCTGTGTTGTATTAAGTACAAAGGTACACAAGAGACCCTACATACAAACAACCTTCAAACCATGTCTTTTCATTTTCCACCATCTCCTCAATGTTCGAGTACCATCCTCTCGTAATATTTTTTTTTGAAGAACAAAGGTTCCAGTATCCAAGGTTACGAAAAGTTAAGTCTACTAAGGTACTTGACTAGTACTACAAAAACAAAGGACACTGAGCTTAGCACCTATTGGTTTTATCGATGGGTACGTGATAAAAATAACTCGAGGAAGGAAAAATCCGTGAAAATGTTCGCTTTATAAACGCGCAGTTTTATTCACGTGAGTTGCGTAAAACTCAAGATATTATTTTTGCAAGCAAAGCATTTGGAAATGGGGGAGATAGAAATGGGAATTTAGAAAAAAGGGAAAATCTGAGAATAAGTCATTCGATTTGTAACCAGGCTCGTTTGGAATAAAATATCATCCGAGAACTTTCCCATTGCAAACTTTGTGCGGTATCAGTTTGATAAAATTGCTAAATTTGCATACTATTAGAAAATAATAAAGCTAGGTACGAAAAACTTTATTTGCAATTTCATATTTATGTGAAGTATCAATTTCTTCTCCATTGGATTTTTTCCTTGTTAAATTGGAAGCTTCAAAGCCAGAGATCGTTTTTATTCACGTAGAGAGAGTTGAGAGCTTCACTTCTTATTTCAATATATTTTGAATTGTAAAGCATCTTATGCATTTCACCTGTTGTTCGAGCTATTTTTATTTCAAAATATTTTTGTCATGGTCGTTGATTTTGCTTTTGATTCAGCTGTTAGTCTTAAATTTGAATTTTCCGCTGTATTTATTTGTGAATAATTATTTTATAATACAATAAATATAAATGAATGGTAGGTAAACAATATTATAGACTCCCACGTATCGCTCTCTTGGAGAACCCAGCTGGAAGAAGACCTCCGAAGAGATGGCGAGACAGCTGGCAGTCCACATCGCATGAGACAGAATAGCGGTAGAAACAGATCTTCGGATTTATGAAAAGCAAGAAGAAGAAGAAGTAAACAATATGTATCCTTCGCATGCTTACATACGGGCTAGAAACGTCAGTATTGAATGAACATATTATGCACAAGCTCATGGTGACACAGAGGGCTATGGAGAGAAGGATGTTGGACATCTCTTAGAGATATAGAAAAACTAGTATGTGAATAAGACATTCGACCAAAATAACCGATGTTGCCGAGAGAGTCGCCACTTTGAAATGGAACTGGGTGGGACATATTATCAGATATACAGATGGTAGGTGGACCCAGAGAGTCTTGAAGTGGTATCCGAGACAGGGAAAAAGAAGCGTGAGACGTCCTTAGACACGTTGGTCGGGCTGCATCAAAGCAGTGGCAAGGAGCAAGTAGAAGCGGTGTACCCAGGAAAGGGAGGATTGGAAGAAGAGAGGGGAGGCCTATGAAGGGCTAATGAAGAAGTTGAGAAATAATATGTATTTAACAAAAAAAAACATCTTGTCTCAAACAACCTTCTAAATATAAAACTTGGAAAGAGTCATTGAAATTTGTAAAGTCATTAAATTATTAATTATTTATCGTTTTTGGACTCTTATGCAATACGTGTTTCATATAAAAAGAAATAGTGGAATGAAGATGACGATCTTTTGATAACTAGGTGTTATTGGTATTATGTATGCTAAGCGACTCAGATTTATATCTCATATTGATCACGCACGGTTTATCAATTTATACGATGTTGATTGTTTCATTAATGTAGACATTAATCTTTTTAAAAATAAATTATTTTCTTCTATATCATTCATTATCATCATTGGCCCTACAGCCCGTTGTGGGCCTTGGCCTCCTTCAGAATCCGTCACCATTCCTCCCTGCACTCTGCGGCTCTCTTCCAGTTGGTAAGGCCCAGCGCTCGTATATCAGCCTCCACATCGTCTGATATACATTGCCATGTCTGATATACATTGCCATCGCTTCTATATCATTGCCATGTCCTAATTTAGGTACGGTCGGCTCTCCTAATCTTCAACCAAGAATATTCTGTCCTGCAGTGTCGGGGCTGGAAATCGGGCTTCATGTATGAGCTTACTAATATAACCCCACCACGTAGATGGTGGACGTCCTTTTTCTTTCATGTTTTCTGAAAAAAAATAAATGATCTTATCCAGAAATAAATCAGTCATTCATACTTGCCAAGTTTCGAAGGTTTGTAGATTAATAGAAAAAAAAACATATATCAAAAACACCATGCCTATAAAAATAAATGTACATTATATATCGAAATACAAAGTAAAGAAAATTTCTAATAGTCAGTGGTAAAAGCAATATTAAAAATAAATATTTTTAAAAATTGATCATGCATTATAATGATATTTTATCAAATGAGACGTAATGCAAAATAAATTTTGTTGAAATGAGATTATTTAGAATAGGAGGCACTGAAGCGATGGTAAGAGCCTTCTGAAGAGTCTGGAGGGATGAAAGATATGGAAGGTATTGAAGGGAAAAAAGAAACTGAAGGGACTAAAGGGATGACATTATAATTTGTCGGCCTTCGTGGCTTCATTGGTTGGGTATCTGAAAGATTTAAAATGTGCTTTCAGTCTGGTTCTGGGGGACGATTAATATTGTAAGTCTCCAAAATGTGGCAACTTGTTGTTGAGTGCGTGGTAATTCATATTTGACACAGTACCTACCTGTTTGTTGCCCGAGAAGCAATATAAAATAAATAAATTAAAATTATATGAAGATCAACCATTTTTAATTATATACCTACAGACTATGTATACAAAGATCGCCGGATTTTGCTTGTCTTAAATGTATGACATTCGTGCAATGTTTCATTTCATATTTATTTCCCATATCAATCAGGTTTTATTAATTCGCTATTGTACCTACCTATTGTTTGCAATTATGGGGTTTTGAAAATGAACAATGTCTTTGAACAGTATACAACAAAGCCCGCAGCTTCCACATGCAAAATAAGATAAAGGGGAAAGTTTTGTGTTTATCGAACCTTTTGAAACACTGAAGGAACACTAAATCACTTTAAAAACATTTAAAATTTATTGTAGCATTTTCAGATTTACTTTGCTTTGCTTGCTGCTGCATGGCGTACTAAACAGTTTACAGGCGAGCTTTCTATCTTACATATGTGAAGCATCAAACCTACTTATTTTTTTTATCTTTGGTTAATATTTTATTTTATTTCCATCATCTTTGAATGTAGAACTCGAAAGTTACATTAGTTAAAGTAAAAAAGTTTTTATAGTGGCCCTATAGAGCAAGGAGCTATACAAAATTTATGCTTAGGTATACTTTAGTCATAGTATAAAGGCTGATTTTTGTTCTGTAAAAGGTTACCAAATTAGGTAGCAACGATCGAATAATATAATGAAATCTGAGTATTGGAGGCTTTCGGAGATAACAACAGCTTTTAAAGGGTTGAAAATTATTGTAAATATTACTTTTACATGTCAGTTAGGTCTAGTATGAAACGTTATAGCATAAAGCGTGTTTTATATATTTATTAGGAAGAATATCACACTTTCATCGGCCTTTTACCGTAGAAACAATTGTGATAAAAAGGTAAAAAAGTATTGAAGAAAATCAAACATTTTTTTATCTGCTGTCATATTTATTTTTATGAACCTCTCTCTCTGTTTTTATTTCATAAATCATGACAGGTTTGTGACGATTATATCAAAAATCATCAATGATTGTGAAATAAGATTTGTTATTGACCGAATAAGTAGAAGCCATACATATATATGTAAGTAGAACGTTCATCACCGAATTATATCAAATAAGTGATACATTTTATCCGATATAAAAAAAATGAATCACGGAAATATAACAAAGATCAAAAATATTTAAGAGGGACTCTAGATAATCTGTTCCTCTTAAAATAAAAAAATCAAATCATTTAACCTGCTTGGAGTATCTATAATGAACTAACTACAATACAGGGGCTCCATTGAAGCTAAAGTGAAACTCGTCTCCAAAAAATTGCGTTGTATATAGAGCGCTTAGGTCACTCATCAACTCAAATTTTCAATCTCTAAAAAGCGAAAATACGCACAAATATTGAATATGGTATTCACCTCTGGAGTGGCTCCCTCTAATACCTACTGAATACCCTCGATGTTGTACAAAGGGGTGATGTACGTCTGATTGACGACCCATCATTGACTGTTGGATTGCAATCACTAGACCATAGAAGCAGGGTCGGTATTCTTAGTTTAATCTATAGATACTACCACGGGAGATGCTCAGAAGAAATTGCATCCCAGGTGCCTCTTCCACCCATTCACAATACAGTCACTCGTTTAACTCAATCTCAATACCCGAACCTTCAATACACACGAACCAATCGCTTGTCGAACTCTTTTATTAACACAGCAGCGCGGCTGTTGAATGATCTTCCGAATTCTGTGTTTCCACCTTCTTACAACCCGGGTCTTTTTAAGATCCGAATTAATATTTTCCTGAGCAGATTGCAATACCCCCCGAACGCTACAATGTGCGCTTCTCTGGGAGAATATTGGATCTCTGGGAGTATAATGGATTCAAATTGTAAACGCTGGTGTGCTCAACTTAGCCAAGTTAAAAAAAATACTACAGAAAACCAACATATAAATTACTTATAGAAGTTATTCTTTCATGGGATTTTTGAGGTGCTAAAATATGGTTCCTTGAAATCTCCTGGCGCCTTGATCTTATTTTATCCTATTCGATGATATATGAACTCAAAGTTTTTGTCGGGGGATAAAAGTTTTACGTTATTTTATTTTCACGTCTGTCTATTCTTAGGTAATCGATTGCTTCTCCCAACATATATTCAGAATAGGCATACGAAATAAATATTCTTACAGACTGACGCGTGAAGATTTCTATACTTTAACTCTACAGTTACCATTTCGAAAATAAATATTGTTTCCTCCCAAGACAGCAATAAAATCTTCTTCTTGTTCTATCATAAGCCCAGGGCCTGTATTGTGCTGCATTTTCAGTCGCCATCTTTTTGGTGGGCGTTCTCCTGGTCGAGATCCCTCCGGTACGTTGTCTTGGGCTATCTTTGGGATCATATCTTCGGACATGCGGCTGACGTGTTCGTTCAATATAATAAAACGATAAATAAAATTTTAAAATTATCTAAACAACAAACGAAGCATGAATATTGACGAGACGATGTACCTATGTGTGTCAAGATAGAAAATTGTGTCGTAATGTTCTACTTGCCTACCCCGTTAGGGACATAGAGCGTGATGGTATGTAACAAAATAATAAATTAACTTTGATAGATTTCCACTTCTCTGTGCTTTTTAACATTTGATACTATTATTATTGACAATTTTTTTTACATGTCAATAGAGATAAAGTTGGGGTATTGAAAATTATCATACATTCGTAAATAGTATAAACCGCCTTGAAGCATTTGAAATGTGGATCCACTGCAGGACGAGAATCTCTGAAATATTTGAAATGTGGATCCACTGCAGGACGAGAATATCATGGATAAACATGATCAGTAACACTGAGGTAACACGTAGAGCCAACACCAACATAAAATTATTCACCAATGCTGAGCTCCGCAAAGTTTAGTTCTTCGGCCATATTCTGAGAGGTGAAAAATTTACCATTCTTCAGCTTGTCATGAAGGAGAAGATCGAGGGTCGGAATAAGGCAACTTTTCTGGTTTCAAAAAATCCAGGAATGGACCGGTATGAGAACTTTGGAGAAGCTGTTTTGCACTGCCCAGGACAGGGAGGCTTTCCCTATGGTGGTCGTCAACGTCGAGGGGGGCTGAAATGATACGAGAAGAAGAAGAAAAAGTATGTTTTTAAAAAATCAGTCCCCTCCATCTCTCCCGTCCCTCCCTTTTAACTCTTACCAACGCGTATTGAATATACGCGTTGGTAAGAGTTAATAGTTGGCCACAACCAATTTGATTTTTATTTTATACTTTTATTGCAAGCAGATGTGTATAAAAAAAACTTAGTGATTGATCTATGGGAAATGGTTAAAAATGTAATTGAATATTGATAGCTTTGGTAAAAGTTATGTGTTGGCCACAACCCACTCGTTTCTATATATCGTCATCGAAAGCAGGTGTGAAGGTATAAGTACAACATTACAGCAAGATAGGACTATGAGAAATGTATGTATATTTTAATTAGATGTAAAAAATAAATGTATTTTCTTACATTAACGAGTTTCTTAATATTAACGAGTTGAACAAATAACAAATTTACACAATATGAATTATATAAAAACATCAAAAATCAGAAAATATTCCAATTTACACAAAAATAAAATGGTTTGAAATATAATTGAATACCTATATGTTTTGGAAAGAGTTTGCGACATTGACACAAAAAATACTTACTTTAAAATTAGGAAAAACATTACTTCAATGAATCACCATGTTTTTCATTCAAATACTAAGTAATACTGGAAAATATCGTGTAAATACGTACTTCTGATATAAACAAATATTTTTCACGAAAAACTACCATTAATGACGATTCATTCGTTGCGAAAAAAAAATGGGAAAAAAAAAGAAAAATGACACATTAAAACATTAAAAAGTTGATTTTTTATTTAACGAAAACTCTGGTCATACAGAAAACAATGTGTGAAATAGTTATAGTTACAATATTCTCGTTTTTGATTGCTATTCAGCGGAAAGAATAGCCTATTATGTACATACATACATTTAAAAATACATTGAACTCACTAAAATATTAAGGTGGGGATATTTGATTCCAATTTTGACATTTTCTCCAAGGAACAAAATATTTGATATCGGTATGTTTTTTTGAATAATATTACAAAACGCCCAGTGTACATTATTAACCCTTTCTATTTCCGGAAATGAAAAAATACGGAAATGCTATAGCTAAACACAAATGTTGGTACCCACTCAGAATAAATGTAAATTTTTCTTCGCCTGAAAAACTCTCGAGTAGGGACGACATCCCTTGACCTAAATTCCCTAGAAATTTCAAAGCAACCTAAAAAGAAAAGACCAGAATACTCTGCTGTGTTTTTATTTGCAGGTGTAATTGCAGTCGAATGAGGGGTTGTTAATAATAAAATAGAAGGGCTCCATCAATCAAAAACGTAATGTGACGTTCAACAAATGTTTCAATTTCAACATCATTAATAAACATGAATGGTTTGTGGATTTGAGGGAAGGGAAATTATTTAAGTAATGTTCTAGAAAATACTAAATCTCATGTCTTTATCACGAATATAGTTTTTCATTAATTATTAAGGAATTATTACTGGGTGTAAGACAAACTTGTAAGGGACTTGCGGATGATGGGCGTTGTGAACTGGCGGCAGGAAGCGATGGTCAGGGTGGGGTGGAGGTACCTTCTGGAGGAGGCCAGGACCCATGATGGGTTGTAGCGCCACTGATTGATTGATTGATTGATTGTAAGACAAAACAAATATTGAAAAGCACGCTATCTTTCAAACACATAGGTTGAAAAATATTTATTTAAAGTCTAACAGATAGCAACGTCAAAAATCAGTTCATTTTTAAATGGCTGGTTTTTTTTATATTTAATTCCTTAATAAGTATGAAAAAGGTAAGTCTGGCACTTGAAAGTGGTTGCATTTGCAAATCCCCTTTCAACAGGTGAAAATTACAGATTTTAGTATCCTTTTTGTGCTCTTATGCCATCCATCTGACTACAACGAATCTTTGTGATCTGTTCAGTGCACTCTCGGTAAGATTTATGCAAAATAATCTTCTTTTTTTAATATATTTTTAAAATACCTATTTCAGTAACAGTAAGTACAAATAACATACACGTACAAAATATATTAAAATAATGTTAAAATCTGCAATTTTCACATATAAAGAGGGTGCGCACTAGTACACGCAACTATTCCCAGGTGCCAGACATACCTACCTTTTTCATACCTATAGGTATTCAAAGGAAAGACGATATCAAATGAAACAGCCACTAAAGAAATGATTCATCGAAATAGTTGCTATTTCTCCGACTATTACATCAAAGTCGAACCCAAACACAAACACACCTACGATCCGTGAAAATATCGAAATTGAAGATTATTAAAAAATATAAAATAAGCGTATCATTAGAATAAAGTTTTGTAGATACATGAAAACTTGATTAGTTCGTAATTATTTATCTTTACTTTGTGTGATACTTTGTGTGTAAATTTTCCCCAGTCGTAATGCGTGACAGTATTTAACGGATCGATTTTCACTCAATTAACAAAACTTATATGATTGAATCATTTCGTTGTATCGAGAAAGTCACGCAATACTTCTCTCGTTAATATTTTCGCAATAATTATTTTTCGTAGCAAATTTCTCAATAAATAATAAGTCTAAGATAAATTCGTTTTAATTTGTTGGCACGCGATTGTGTTTACTGTTTTATATTTCTTTATACAATTTTAACTGTATTTCGACTGAAAATACATACATTTTCAGAGAAAATATATATCATTTGAATTATAGGATAAATATCAAAGTTTATATTTTTCAAACTTAACAAACGATTTATAAAAGAGTCATCGTGTTATATAGCGAAGACTGATCAATTCATTATAAGAATAATTAAAAAATTAAAAAATATAATTTTACCCTAAGAAATGAATCTATTTTAAGGATATCTTCGTATATAATATTACAATAAATGTCGAAAAGCAAATTTCTTTGATTATTATTCTTCATTACGTTGCTTATTGATAGCTAAGTATTTTTCATTTTTTAGGTATGATTTATTTTATTTATATTTTTCATTTATTTATTCATATTTCTGTACAAAATACAAACAAATATATTGTACACCTGCGGGCTTATTTTCTATTATTTATATTATATTCTAGAATGAAAATCAAGGATAGTAAAACAAATGATAAATATATCAACAGACCATTACTATTTTACAAAGTTTTTTGATTCAGGTACACTTGGAAGTTTGTATTATTCAAAACGTAAGATAATTTATTTTATTCGCTCTTTAGATAAACCCAAAATTTACAGAGGCTAAAATTATACCAATATTATATTTATTTTAACATCTGAGAAAGTTTGCTGTGTCTAGCGATGTGCTTATTTATTAAATTATCATTCTCGTTGGGGCGAAGAACTATGTAGAATTAGCAAATTTATAAAATTTACTATAGGTAGGTATATTAATTCACTTGACAACGATAAATATGTTTGATTACGTATTCACACTTTACAGGTAAAGCACATTAAATTAATAATACCTTGATTAAATATGTAACATGGATGTGGGTACCTAGTAACACACAAATTATATCATTTTGCGAAATTATATTATCACTGAATATTCAGTTGTACGTAGGTTACATGATGATGTAGTATCAAAGTCTCAACTGAGAGAACATGATTTCAATAGACTTCATCAGCTATTTCGTTCTCTGGTTTGTGACAAACATGACATGTGATATATAATATTACATATCAGGTAGTGTATTCATGAATAATAAATGACACGCCATGATGTCGCAGTGTGATACTGGAATTCTGGACTCGGCTCAAAACAGCTTTAACTAATGTGGATTAGCGGGAGGAGATTTAGACACATGTTGAAATTATATGAGAGAAATACTAACGGAATCTAGGAGCATCCTTTGACAACAACTATTCATTCAATATTTCTTCCCCACATTCGTCTTTTCGTTGCCTCTTTTAATAATTATTATTTATAAAGCGCCGTTAAGTGTTATTACAGCATCACTCCGAGGGTGCTATTGCATGATTAACTATTGGCTCTGTGAAACAAAAATACTTTCTTTCTTTTGTCAGCCGTCCTTCGTCCAGTAATGGACATAGATCTACAGATCTCCACATCTCTCCACCGTGTGCCGCCTTATTTGATACAATTCAATACGTCTTTTGATCGTTCTAGGTCGCTATTTCAGTACTTTATAGTCCATCTGGAATCTTCGTTTCGGTCGACGTGTCCTGCTCAGCTCCATTTCTGGTTGATAACCTTTTGGACAACGTCGGTTACTTTGGTTTTCTCTCTTATCCACAAATTGGTTTTCCCATCTCTCAAGGAAATACCCAGTATTCTCTTTTCCATGGCTCTATGTGTTACAACAAAATTATGGAGCATTCGGTTTGTAAACACAAAAGTCTTAACTAATCTACTGAAAACCTTAAAACATTTCGTTCCACTTATGTCAGAGGGAAATTTATTCCAATTAACAGATATGTTAAAGAAAAAAACCACATTCATAATAAGCTGCTTCGTTGGCTCTTTCCAATTGTCTTTAAGAATTGCTGCACTGTATTTACTTTTCGTATGATCTATGATCCAAACTAACTCAATGTATGATGTGTTTTTGATGGCATATGCTTTTGACAAAGATTTTGAATGCAGTGTGGAACAAATTCATTCAAAATCTTACTGATCACCAAGGATACCTTATAGTATAATCAAGAATAGAACATTAGTAAGTCATTAAAAAAAAATACGAAGCTCTTTTCAGTTTTCTTCACGTTGAAATGAACAACAATTAAAGTTAATAAAAACTAAAATCGATAGAAGTTCAGAAATACAAAATTGTTCAATTTTATCCAAATATCAAATGATCGGTTATACACAAATTCTGAAAGTTTCCAAGCTCGTACTAGTCGGGAAATTAGTTTAAAAATCGATTAGGAAATACCAGTACTGACTATGTGAAGTAAAGTGAAAGGATGTACAAATGAAAAACACATATGTATATTTTAAGGCAACCTTGACGAACACAAGACACGAATCCCTGGAAAAATATCTAAATTTGGAGTTTATAAATAATACTACTTAATATACAGTAAGCTAAACCACTGGTATTAGCTTACTGTATATTACAAAAAGCCTCTCTTAGCTCATTCGTGTCGTGAACACAATTAACTTATTTATTAAATTCTTTGTTTTTTCCCCTCTATCGTGTTAGGAATGGATACTAAGATGTCGGCACTGAAGTCACATGGCTTACCACTTATGCCAAGGCTGTCGATGTCCACGTGTTCAAGGATATTTACCATCATACATATCAGTGCTATTTTGTCCAATAATGGACATATGATTCCCTCTGAAACCTCCACAGCTTCCTATGTCTATGTATGAGATGTATGTATGTATCTAAAGATTTTTTAGGGTTAATATTTTTTATGATTCGTAGAACAACTACAAACCCATAAGAAACATTTCGCACATTTAAAAAGCACTTTTGTCTATGAAATATGTAAGAATGTTTGAGCGGAGAATTCCGTGCGAGGAATATTCCGTGCAGATATGGCGTCTGTGTAAAATGTGTTGTGTTAGCTCGAACGTGAAATTTTCATTTAAAATGCTTTTAGCTTTATCTCTGGGCAGGCAGGAAATATATCAGGCTAGATATATGTTGGGATTTATCAAAGAAGAATATTTTATTATTATATAAATAATACAGGATGACATAAAATACCTTTCTAGATTTTCTTAATTTTTTAGTAATTCAATCTGGAATGTACCGTCTCCTATAGTATACTTGCCTACAATAAAACGGAAAATTTTTCATATCATATCAAAACTAAAAACATGATGTCATTGAGAGAGGGTTTGGTCAAGAAGTCCATTGGTATTGGTACGACCATGTTAACAATATTCTTATTAACACCCCAGCAATTTTGAAAATATAACATGTACACATGTATTTGAGGCGATGATTTTTTTGCGTTGACGATTATGACGCTTTTCCCATACATGGATATTGAGCGAATGACATGTATTTATATTTGAGTATGTAGTTGTAATGTTTTTTATTTATTTATTTTCATATATTTTAAATATCTTCAGATATAAAGGCACGTACAGACCGAATTATTCATAAGTTTTTTTTTTTAATATTATTCTTTTTGTCTCAATAAATGTTTTATTATTATTATTATAACATCACGCCAAGTCTTTTATGAAGAATGCAGAGAGAACCAAATGCCATATTTTTTTGTATATTGACAACAATCCGTCGCTTCATTTGCGTTCAAGTACTGTCTCGTCTATTTATTTATTAAAAAAAAAACAATAAAAAATACATATAATATTTAATGGATAAGTGCATATTTATGTATCCCATCTTCAATGGACAATTTGTCGAGTTTTGAAGTTAGTAACATTTCACAACACATAAGAACAGACTTACTAAAACACTATGTAAATCTTAATCTAGGCATCAAAATACTAAGGAACATACACAAATATTTACATTGATATGGAAACAAGATTTTTGAAAAAACTTGACAACCCAAGCAAAATGTAAATTTACCCACAGTTCGTGGAGAGATTGAGAACTTGGCCCGGAGTTCTCTTTTAGATGCTTGGCAACGTCGCTGGTCTTCTTCTTCCGTGGGCAGACTGACATTTTTATTTCTTCCTGATGTGAGGACTCGAATTTTTTCCTCGTGGATTGTTCCCGATTATTGGACCACGCAATTCCTTACTGGACACGGCAGTTTCAAAAGTTATCTCTTTCGTTTTCACTTATCCGATTCGTCCTCATGTCAGCTTTGTGATAACCCTGAACAGACTTCTGAGCATATCCTATGGGAATGCACTAACTTCTCCGTGTCAACATTCCGACGAGAACTCTACGACGATGTCCGAGGGAATTTCTTTGGACCCATTGGACATGCGGACCTTGTAGCCACGAAGAGCAACTTTAGGGCTTTCAAGACTTTCTGTCTTAAATTCGGTGCACTATTATCTTCACTATCACTGAGCAGTGAGCCAGTTGTTTCAACATGATTAGCTCTCTTTGGCACATTAAGTGCAGTGTCTGCAAGGTTTTAGAGTTCTCCGGACTCTTCGTATGTTCTTTATGTGTTCTTTCAGAGTTTTGCAAGGGGCCGTTATTAGTCCCCATAAGCAGAACGGGTGGTGGTGGGGGAAGAACAACCCAAGCAAAAATATAAAAAAAATCGCAAAACCTAAATCATCCTAATGAACAAAATAAAAATAAAACAAAATGAATATTCACATGTTATTTAATTATTTATTTTTGGAACAAAACCGCCATTACATATTTTTAAGAAAGTTAGCGAACATCATTGTTCCACAGATTAATATCACATAGACAATTCAAGCGAAAAAAGAAAAGAAAAATAACTAAATAAGATATTCTTTCGATGTTGCCAACAAGTGTTCATAAAAAGTGATTACAGCTAGTTTTTCAAATATAACTAGTGTTCAAGATTCTTACATTTCCGCTTTCCATTTTATGTGGTTGAGCTATCCTTTTTTGTTGTATCTCGTTACATCCAATGTAAAAATTTTGTCCTACATTGAAAAATAAAATAATGTACCTGTCATTTATTGATTAATCTCTTTTGATAGTGAATGAAGTATTTTTTTTTATCTTTGGCACGATTGTCAGATATTAATTTTGCTCGTCGACGAGCATCGTCAGAATGAATGGTGAACCATAGAGATAGGAAAATCTATATCGACTGTTATTTGACTTGAACGACATACTGATCGATAATGAATCATATACATAATATCGTTATATTCAGCCTTTTAAGCAGTGTCAAATGATATTTTCAAATGTTTGAATGTTAACTTTGTGGTTCATATTTAACAAATTAAATTTAAAGATATAACTTTGTATTAACCACGTTTTTTGGTTGAAACGATGCGACCGGTTTCGGAACTAACCGTTCCCTCATCAGGCTAACTTTCAGTTGAAAGTTAGCCTGATGAGGGAACGGTTAGTTCCGAAACCGGTCGCATCGTTTCAACCAAAAAACGTGGTTAATACAAAGTTATATCTTTAAATTTAAAGTGTCAAATGAGTTTACTATCATGGCGATCGGATATAATTTTTGTCGTTTGAGTCAAAATTCATCAAAATATAATATCGTGGGGTTCGAAAAATCACCACGTACCTAAAAAAAGAGATTATACCTATAGGTAATATTTACTAATTTAAAAAATATAGAAAAAATAATTCATTGAGTTGTTAATAAACATTTTCGCACTATTGAATCATTCCAATAATTTATGATTGCATACACTAATAAATCTGACGAGATTCAGAGGAAAAACCTATGCAATAGCATTGTCACTTCATAACATATAAGGATCGTTGCTTTCATTGTTAACGAACCAATTTCTCAAAAAATGGCGTTAGAAAATTTTTTTGCGAGAATTTTTTGTTAGAAAAGATGGCGATGATTTTATCAATATATTTTGAAGTACTAGATTGATAAGGGAACTCGATACAATGCATAATTGGTGCATGTTGCTCAAGCGCTTAATGTGATCATATTAAGCAGCCGATGACAGGTTGTAAGCCCTGTAGGTGCCTTAAATTCCCAGTTTTATTATATCCATTCGTTTCTATTGAGAAATTAATTTGTCAAAAGATTGAGTTATAATTTATGACTTTGGTAGAATTCCATTATCAATCGAAATTAATAAAATGTTTACCTAGTACAATAAGTAGAATAATGAAACAATCGAGACCTAATTTTATATGTTGAATCAGCTGTTTTATTTCATTATTTTTTTTATATTTTTCAACATAGATTTATCCCCAGCAAAAGAGAAATTTATATAAATTTGCGCAGGGTGCAGGGTGCAAGGAAGTGTTTATTAATATTTTTTAGTATATAAGTATTGTCCTCTTTTGATATTAAAATCACGTTGATCGCATGACATTTTATTTTATTAAATTTTTATTTTTTCAAATTGAAGTTAACAATGTACAAAGAATAGTATATATTATGTATAAAAATATTCAATAAAACAATTTTCATCTCCATACATAAATTATTACATACCATAATGAATATGGTTGGTTGGAAGATATTAAAAATAAATAAATAAAAAAATACTTAAAAATGACTTTCCTCTAAAATATACTTTATGGGGTTTAAGTAAAAAAACTGTCGATGTATTATAATCCAACTGTCGATTCGTTCATGAGAATTCAATTCTCTGAATGAATCGACATTATTAAGCCAAGATGCGTGTATGAAGAAACATTTTGTATGGCGTAGTTGACTTTTTGCATGCTAATAACACCAACTAGAGGCCTCGCACCATATATGTTCCAGTACATGGATTTACTCAGAATTCGGAGTAGAACATATTATGTGAGTTTTGTGTGTGTGTGTGTGTGTGTGTGTGTGTGTGTGTGTGTGTGTGTGTGTGTGTGTGTGTGTGTGTGTGTGTGTGTGTGTGGGTGTGTGTATGTGGGT
This sequence comes from Molanna angustata, assembly GCA_963576475.1. Taxonomy (NCBI): domain Eukaryota; kingdom Metazoa; phylum Arthropoda; class Insecta; order Trichoptera; family Molannidae; genus Molanna; species Molanna angustata. The sequence goes on along the minus strand of OY754978.1, from coordinate 17,729,702 downwards.
GTGTGTGTGTGTGTCCCTTATAACTTTTGATCCGCTCAATTTACAGAGCCCAAATTTTCAGAATATATAAATAGTTATAGGATTACAAAACTTTTTACTCAGAATTGTGAATTTTTGTTTCAGTCAGGGGTAATTAATTTTTGAAATTCTGGTTTATTTTTCCATATATCCCAGAAACCATAAAAACTAGAACGCTGAAAATTGGTATAAACATAGACAAATACAAAATCTCAAATTGAAAATTCCAGGGTTTCTCAAACATTTTTTATTAAGAAAAATATTTTTTTTATGATAAATTTATGAGTTTAACTGCCTATATTTCGAATTTTTTTTTAAATATCGAAAAAAGCCGAAACACCCCAACTAGATAATTTAATTTTATATAAAAAATATTAAAACATTGTATTAGCACATCTCAAATTTTTTTTAACAATTTTTATAAAAATTGAATTTAGTGACGACATTGTTTCATACAAATTGTATGGCAGTCGCCTATACACAATATCTAAGAAGACTTAGTTGTTTGATACTAATCTCTAAACATACATACATACCATCATGCTGTTTTCATATTCTGGGTAGGATCAAAGGACTGATCTCCATACTATCCTATCTTGACATACATACCTAGGTTCAAGTGTTGTATAGAAAACCAAATATCTTAAAATATTAAATAATTTGTATATATGGGTTTATAGTTTGGTACTTATTCTTCAACTATACATACTATCGCTATCGACAGTTGGATCTCATGTGTTACATGCAACTAGTTTATAAAAAAATAGGTGGGTATTTGTAATAAAGATAGTAAATTTTATTCGAGAATCTTTCGAAATTTGTTTTAAAAATAAGCACTTTCGTGTATTCAAATGAAAATAATGAAATTTCAAAGACTATTTTGAATGATATTGTGTTATTTTTTGTGAATATTACAAAACATTCGCTAGTTATCTTTTCACATTAATCATATTTTACGTCGACTTAAATATAATTGAAAGTGTGACTTGACATTTCACAGATAAAGGTAAATAATTCTTGTAGTGTTGGCAAACAAACGCCACGTTTCATTATTAAAAATCACTTTTTGTTAAATCGAATGATTTATGTTTGTATTATATCGGCATCAAAAAAGCAAGCTAAAAAAGTGTATTATTTTTAACACAGCGAATATACAAACATTTGTTATTTTTTTATTCAGTAGACAGACTTATCATTTAGTAGGTGATTGGGTATCGACAAAGTTGGTTTTCCGATAAATCATTAATTAAATTTATAATATTTATTTTTATTCAGTAGACAGACTAATTATTTAGTAGATGATTGGGTATCGACAAAGTTGGTTTTCCTATAAATCAACAATTAAATTTATAATATTTATTTTTATTCAGTAGACAGACTTATTATTTAGTAGATGATTGGGTATCGACAAAGTTGGTATTCCGATAAATCAACAATTAAGTTTATAGTATTTATTTTTATTCAGTAGACAGACTAATTATTTAGTAGGTGATTGGGTATCGACAAAGCTAGTTTTCCGATAAAACAACAGTTAAATTTATAATATTTATTTTTATTCAGTAGACAGACTAATTATTTAGTAGATGATTGGGTATCGACAAAGTTGGTTTTCCGATAAATCAACAATTAAGTTTATAGTATTTATTTTTATTCAGTAGACAGACTAATTATTTAGTTGGTGATTGGGTATCGACAAAGTTGGTTTTATTTATTTGTTTATTTATTTATTTAATATTGTTTCTCGGGCAACTAACAGGTACTATGTCAAATATTATTTAACACGCACCCAATAACAAGTTGCCACATTCTGGAGACTTACGATATTAATCGTCTCACAGATCCAGACTGAAAACACAATTAAAAACTGTGTTTTCCGATAAATCAACAGTTAAATTTATAATATTTATTTTTATTCAGTAGACAGACTAATTATTTAGTAGGTGATTGGGTATCGACAAAGTTGATTTTCCGATAAATCAACAATTCAAAATAAAGTCTTTATTTTTATTCAGCAGATAGACTAATTATTAAGTAGGTGATTGGGTATCGACAAAGTTGGTTTTCCGATAAATCAACAATTAAATTTATAATATTTATTTTGAATACATTAAGCAACGAGTGTCTTCACTACATAGTCAGTGTACATTTTTTCTTCTTAGGTTGACAATCCCTAAATACATTTTTATGAAGTACGTTTTTATTCTGAATAAGTATTAGTTTTCCTGAGGACAAAACTTTTCATAATACATCATACACACAAAAACTCATAGTATACACTCTCTACATGATACTTTTTTGAGAAATTGATCTACTCTGTAACGACGACATTAATCTGAAACTACGCCAAAGGATGATCAAAGGATGGCATGGACCCTCAAGGTTTTTACCATAAACCGCCTGGAAGCGTTTGAAATTTGGATTCAGCGAAGAATGCTAAGGATATTCTGGACCGACATGGTGAGCAACGTTGAAGTCTTGAGTAGAGCTAATACTGACAGACAGTAAGTTGTTAACGACGTGAGTGAAAGTTTCTTCCGAGTGATCGTCAACATCGGGGGGACCCGACAGGACACATAGAAAAGAAGAAGAAAAGTGTTTTGACATTCATTCATTTTATGTAACTTCTCGGGCAACTAACAGGTATTATGTCAAATTTTAACACGCACTTAATAACAATTTATCACATCTTGGAGATATTTATCGTCTCAAAGATCCAGACTGAAAACACAATCAAAAACTGTGTCTCCACTGGGAATCGAACCCAGGACCTTTGGATCGGCAGTCAGATACCAGTCAACTGAGCCACGAAGGCCGACTATTATTACAAAATTATTTTGATTATTACACCACTAAAAAATATACATACATACATACCATCACGCCATATCCCTTACGGGGTAAGCAGAGAGAACCGAGCGCCATACTCCTCTATTTTTACATACATTCCTAGCTTCCTTTACATTCATGCATCGTCTCATACATGATCGTCGATTATTCAAGCTTCTTATATTTCCTTCTTTCAAAATATCATTCACATGGTCATGCCATCCCTTTCTGGGGCGGCCCCTACTATTCACTCCATCTCTTACATCCATGTATATTTTTTTGGTCAGTCGTTCATCATTCATTCTTTCAATATGTCCAAACCACCTCAAGGAATTCACTTTCATTTTATTTATAATACTCGTCTTCATCTTGCATTCCCTCCTTTTGTCCTCATTTTTTATTCTATCATATATCGTTCTATTACATACTCTTCTTAGTGACCTCATTTCGTTTCAAATGCTGTGGAAATGAGATCACTAAAAAATATAATCATTAAAAATGTCATTAGCGAAAAAAAAATATGTTTTTCAGCTAAATACTAAATAAGATGTTTGTAGATTGTTGGCAATAGTACGAAAACGTTTGAGAAATACTCGCAGGACCTTTTTTGCGTTCGAAAAGCCATTTCCCATTCTTTGTGGTTAAATCAATTGTTATCTTGATTTCATTGAAGTTAACAACTATGTCGATTTTCCATTTCCAATTTTCGTTATCTAATAATTCCTCTATATATCTCCAACTATAAACAGAAAACACTTTTTTATGTCCGACAAAGCGCCGGTGACATTTTTATTGGCCGTAACGGATCAGCCAATCACGCGAGAATGTGGTACAATGCACAAAGATAATAAAATAATACAAAGGAGTGTAATAAAATAAACTGGGAATTTCTAGAAGATACAGAGTTTATGTTGTATGTGCGATGTTCCTTCATAATATACATAGACAACGTGTATTTTACAACCAGACAATACCAATTTGAACTAAATAAATGTTTGGACGCGTAGAATTATTGGCTTTTGAATGAAATGAGGCTACGATAGCTTAGTTGAAGAAAATCAATGTCCATAATATTTATTTATTAAATGTTTACAAAGATGTACACTACTGTCATGAATCAGTCTCTGTTACTTAAGCAACTCACTAAACTTTATGACAATACTAAAACTTCTTTTGGGCAGCGAAGTTACTGTTTTCAGGCTCCACTAATATCAATATTCTTCCCGACTATCTAGGATCAATCAATTCCTCTCTCAAATTAAAAAAAAAAAATGTCAAGATGTTTGTATTGTCTTAGGATGACAAAGGTATTCTTTCATCGTTAACCTTCCTAAGTTGAAATATATGTTTGTTTTATTTTTAATTTTATATACAATACTCATGGTTACCCTACATATTATATTTTTATTATTGCATTATTTATCATTTATTTTATTTTCAAAATATTGTTGCAAGTGGTTCATAAGTTCGCAGAACCAACAAATAAGCGAAAGCGGCTTAAATGGTATTTTACCATAAAACGGCGCTATAAAAAATGATCATTATTATCAAACTAAATATACGTTAAATAATTATTTTTTTTATCTTTTTCTACTTCTTCTTTGTTTCCTCAATGCTGAGGGTCGTGATCTATGGGGCCGCTAATGGACAGAACTAGTCGCCTCCAGTCCTCTCTGCCCTACGCAGCTCAACGGCCGAATAAAGGTCGTTCCCGGTCATCTCCTTAATTTATTTATTTATTTATTTATATTCGGGAAACAAACAGCTTAATACAATATAAGGGATTAACAATAAAATAATAACAACTATGCCAATAACATGTTTCCACAAGTATACAGGAAAAATTATCCTATGTAAGAAGTAGGAAGTAAGTATTATTGAGGTAGGAGGGAGTTAAGAGGGAATAGGGAGGGAAGAGAGGGAGTACAGAAGGAGAGGGATTAGTTTATATGAATAATTATTGTAAGATAAGTTTTGATTTGATATTAGTTATTGAGGAGTTGAATAAGTCAAATTCGTTTAAGTGCTCATTGAAGAAGTGTGATGCTCGATACATGAATGCATGTTGTTTAGCGCTTGTGTTACAGTGAGGCAGGTGTAATGAATGGTGGGATCGGGTAGCTCGGGTGGGAACTCGAAGAGCTAATCGTTCAAGCAGTTCCGGGTAATCCACGATGGAGTTGGCGATTTTATATAAGTAGACGGCGTCGGAAATATTTCTGCGGTCTTCCAATGTGCTAAGTTTAAATAACTCAGCAGAATCAGAGTAGCTAAGATGAGTTTGGAAGGAACGAGAATCGAGGTACTTTAGGTATCTATTCTGAATTTTTTTCTATTCTATGTATGTAGGTAGAGTACCTAGGATTCCAGACTTGTGAAGAATATTCCAGAATGCTGCGCACATATGTAAAGTATAATGTTTTCAATGTAGATATATTGTTAAAATGCTTGCATGTACGGAGGATAAAGCCGAGGATCCTAGACGCTTTGGATACAATGTAATCAATGTGCTTGTCAAATAATAGTTTTGAGTCAAGGATGATACCAAGGTCTTTAGTTTCTTTTACGTTACGTAGTGCTTGATTATTTAAACTATAGTTGAAGTTTGGTCACACCATCGCGCAGGAGATCTGCCTCTACTTCTTTTTCCTGGTACACTTCCTGTGATAATACTTGTTTCCAGGTTACCTGGCTCTCTCCTGACGATGTGATCAAAGAAGCTCAATACCCGGCGGATGCATACTGTAGACAATCTTTCTTTTATTGTGAGTTCTTTAAAGTTGCCTTTTATTTTTTTATATTCAGTATGATTTTTGTCTTCGAGGTTGCCAGCTGTCTTCAGCGAAAGCGCTTAGGCTCATTAAATTCATATTCGATTAAACTTTGGTAACTTACAAGTATTTTTTAAAAAATAATTTAACTAACAACAAAAATATTTTGATAAACACTGTTTTTGCCAGAACAATTTACGGAATTAAATTAGGTAAGTAGATACTTATTGAATACAATTTCCATGATATCTGTCACATCATTTTAGATTTGATTTCCAGAAAAGGTATTTATTCGATGTATATCTTGAATAATTACGTTATTAGATTAAGAGCATTTTCAATTATGTTCGTATAATTTAGGCAAGTTGTTGAGAAATCCTTAAATATTAAATAGATGAAAATTTATATTACAAACAATAATTACCTACCTGCTGAATGAAAGATAAAGCCTGAGGAGAAAGCATTGTCTAAGAGATCCAATAAATAAATTTGATTACTGCTTGTTAGCTTGAAGCTTGAGATAAATTTATTTAATTATTTAGTGCTTTTAATTTAAAACTGAAGAATAAGGATTAGTTAGGAATATTAAAATATTTTTTTTATTTATCTGCGATTCTCGGTTTTTTATTACTCATTATTGTAACCTATAGATGAGCGGTGATAGCCCAGCGGTAAGGTTGTCGCCTCACATGCGTGAGGTCGACGGTTTGAATCCGGGCGGGGCACGCACCTCTGGATTTAAAAAAAATCTATGTGCGGATTTATATCACCAGCTATGTGTAGCCATGATCCAATTTGTCTGGTTTACCTTTCTAAGGGTTACGAAGGACAGATGGCAGTCTCTTCAATGTAATAACCAGACTCGCCAATTCCAGGATCATGGTCAAAGCGTACCCCGATAGAAACGGGACAAAAGCGCTAAGGGGAAAGAAAAAGATTTATTGTAACCTATAGGTACCTTAAGATGTAAAAGACTCGACAATTAGACGAAAAAAAAATTCTGTTCTCTTTTTTCGTACATGGAACATAATTTTATATGCTAATTGAAAAAAGTTTGAATGAGCGAAAAAACCGTTCTTAACTTTCGTTAATCTCGGTGACAACGTTTTTAAAGCTCTAGATATCAAATAATATTTTTATGGAAATAAATCAATATTTAAGATTATTTTTTTTGTAACAATGTGTAGGTACGTCTACTCGTTTTATCCAATGTCTTTAGATTTTTTTTTCATAAATATCAGTTATTTTATTGTTATGATTTTGGAAAAACATAAAAAGATAACATTGTATGTAAAATAACGTATTTACATAATATACCTAATATGTTTTCTTCCGTGAGTTTTTTTTACTATCACCGTGGCTCTTTAATCTATACATTGACAACTGTGTTAGAGAACTAAAGAATTAGAACATTGGGCTGAAACTGGAAGGTGTGACTGTATGTGATCTAATGTATGGGGATGACAAAGTATTAATGGCTGAAAGCGTGGAAGACTTGGAATGTTTGGTTAAAATAGTATTCGATGGATGCATGCAAAATGGATTGAGAATGAATGCAACTTAATCTAAAGTGATGGTATTTGAGAAGAGCGAAAGACGAACAGAATGCGAGATACGAGTGGAGAATGTACAATTAGAACAAGTCGATGAATATCTATACTTAGGAAGCATGTTTCAGCGTGATGGAAGATTGGAAAAAGATATTGAAAGGAGAGTAACGGCAGGTAATAGAGTGAATGGTGCATTAACACCGGTAATGGCTGACCCAATTGTTTCGAGGCAAGCAAAGATCGCGGTACACAATGGTATCGTCGCACCGACTCTAATGTATGCTAGTGAGACATGGACATGGCAGAAGACGCATGAAAGTAGAATTAACGCGATTGAAATGAGGTCACTAAGACGAATGTGTGGTAAAACGATGTATGATTGAATAAGAAATGATGATATTAGACGAGAATGTATGATTGAAAGAAATATCGTAAGTAAGATGAAAATAAATGCCCTAAGGTGGTTCGGCCACATAGAAAGAATGAGTGATGACCGTCTGACAAAAAAAGTATACAAGGCTGATAAAAGAGGAACGAAAAGTAGAGGTCGGCCAAGAAAAAGTTGGCAGTTCGCATAAATGGGATTTTGAAAGATGGTGATGTTAGAAGTAAGAATAATAGAAGAGCGTGTATGAGACGATGTATGGACGTGACTGAAGCGAGGAATGTATGTCAAGAGAGAGGAGTCTGGCGTTCGGTTCTCTCTGCCTACCCCAAATAGGGAAATGGCGTGATGGTATGTATGTGTAAGTATGTTATTTATTTAGGGGACGAATACAGTCTTATAAGATAAACAGAGAAAATACATGTCATTATGACATGAAAAAGACAGACCAATTGCTTTTGTCCATAATTGATGTACATTAAACAATCATAGAAGTTTGTACCTACCTTAATACAACAAAAAATAAATTTAAATATTGGTAGTTTAAATTATTACATATTCATATATTTCACACATTATATTTGCCCGTGATGGGAAAGGAAGGGAAGGAAAAAGGAAGGGAGAAGGACCTAATTTGTTACTGTTGTGAAAAATAACAGAATCTGCTAAATAAAAACAAAAATCAAAATAAGTAGGTACACTATTATTTTTTTTAATAATACACAGGCTTACGCCGCTATGCTTCTGTATAAGACATTTCTTGAAGCAATCATAGCAGTGAATACACCAGAATGTGGAATACTGCCCAAGAGATTGATTTTATAGAAATGTCATGCCCTTTTGATAAATTCGTTTTGATTTAAATTGGTGTTGATTGTGATAATTACAATTGAACCGTTGAACCGTGTTGAACCGTTGTATTTAAATAATCATTTTTAAATAATCATGTTTACATATCAAAATCTTTCTTTTTTAAAGTTATAACATATACAATACATGGTTAAGTAAAAAATTTAAATTCAGTAGATGCTCTTTGAGCAAAACGCTTCAGTGGTCAATATTTTTTAATTAGTCGTAAAAAGTTAAAAAAATGTGTTTTTTTACTTATTCTATATAAGTGATAAATTTAAATTATTATATTTTTTTACTCTCCACACTATGGAATAGGGGAGAGTCATGATTTCGCAAAATTTAAGCGTATTTTTTTTACATCAATTTCTCAATGGGTATCATGTAGAGAATGCACACTATGAGTTTCGTCGTGATGTGTTTGTGTGTATGGCGTATACGCTGTACGCCGTACGCCGTACGCCGTACGCCGTACGCCGTAGCATTTATCTTTTTTGTGTCCTCTCTACAGCCCAAACTATAAGTCTGATCGACTTCATATTAACATCATATGTGTAAAGTGCAAAGACCTAGAGCTGATTAGTTTTCCATAGACAACTTTTGATTTCTTCTCTATGAATTCATCATTTACGTTGTTTTTTTTTTGTGTCCTCTCTGCAGCCCAAACTATAAGTCCGATTGACTTCATATTGATATCACATGTGTTAAGTCCATAAACTTAGAGCTGATTAGTTTTCCATAGACAACGGTTCATTTTTTCCCAATGTTTCTTTATGATTTCATCTATTAAAACTGAAAAAATGCTCTCACGACCTGGAAATTAGAGATATTTTAATTTGGTTTCAACTATTTATACAACACCAAGAATCTTCATAAAATTGTATTCAAAGTTGGTCAATGTTAAAAGAAAAATATTCAACGGTTTCAAAAATTATATTTTATTTAATGGATATTTGTATGAAACTTATATGTAACAAGATAATTTTTTTATATTTGGCAATGATCAGTTCATTGATTTCATATTGATAGAAGAATATTAATAGCTTGAACTTAGAACTGATTAGCTTTTCATAGATATCATATAATTTCTTCATATGATATCACGTGTAAACATTGTCAAAATGCTCTAACGCTCTTTGAAACAAAATTTATCTGCTTTTTTTAAAATATTTCATACAACATAAGCAGTCTTCACTATACTGCATTAATAGTTTGTCTATCTTAACATAAAAATATACTATCGGAAGAAAATTTATATTCCTGGTAGTAACATTTAGTATGAATAAAAATGTAATTAGATAAATTTCTATGTATGGAAACGTTTAGTAATTTGATTTCATGTTATAATGTAAAGAGCTTGAACATAGAACTGATTAGCTTTCCATAAATAACAAAAAAAATCTTCATATGATATCACGTGTCAAAATTTTGAAAATGCTCTCGCGTTCTTTAAAACAAAATTTATCTGCTTTTTTTAAAATATTTCATACAACATAAGCATTCTTCACTATACTGCATTAATATTTTGTTTATCTTAACATAAAAATATACTATCGGAAGAAAATTTATATTCCTGGTAGTAACATTTAGTATGAATAAAAATGTAATTAGATAAATTTCTATGTATGGAAACGTGTAGTAATTTGATTTCATGATATAATGTAAAGAGCTTGAACAACGAACTGATTAGCTTTCCATAAATAACAAAAAAATTCTTCATATGATATCACCTGTCAAAATTTGAAAAATGCTCTCGCGTTCTTTAAAACAAAATTTATCTGCTTTTTTTAAAATATTTCATACAACGTAAGCATTCTTCACTATACTGCATTAATAGTTTGTCTATCTTAACATAAAAATATACTATCGGAAGAAAATTTATATTCCTGGTAGTAACATTTAGTATGAATAAAAATGTAATAAGATAAATTTCTATGTATGGAAAAGTTCAGTAATTTGATTTCATGTTATAATGTAAAGAGCTTGAACATAGAACTGATTAGCTTTCCATAAATAACAAAAAAAATCTTCATATGATATCACCTGTCAAAATTTGGAAAATGCTCTCGCGTTCTTTAGAACAAAATTTATCTGCTTTTTTTAAAATATTTCATACAACATAAGCATTCTACACCATACTGCATTAAAAGTTTGTCTATCTTATCATAAAAATATACTATCGGAAGAAAATTTATATTCCTGATAGTAACATTTAGTATGAATAATAATGTAATTAGATAAATTTCTATGTATGGAAAAGTTCAGTAATTTGATTTCATGTTATAATGTAAAGAGCTTGAACATAGAACTGATTAGCTTTCCATAAATAACAAAAAAAATCTTCATATAATATCTCGTGTCAAAATTTTGAAAATGCTCTCGCGTTCTTTAAAACAAAATTTATCTGCTTTTTTTAAAATATTTCATACAACATAAGCATTCTTCACTATACTGCATTAATATTTTGTTTATCTTAACATAAAAATATACTATCGGAAGAAAATTTATATTCCTGGTAGTAACATTTAGTATGAATAAAAATGTAATTAGATAAATTTCTATGTATGGAAACGTGTAGTAATTTGATTTCATGATATAATGTAAAGAGCTTGAACAACGAACTGATTAGCTTTCCATAAATAACAAAAAAATTCTTCATATGATATCACCTGTCAAAATTTGAAAAATGCTCTCGCGTTCTTTAAAACAAAATTTATCTGCTTTTTTTAAAATATTTCATACAACGTAAGCATTCTTCACTATACTGCATTAATAGTTTGTCTATCTTAACATAAAAATATACTATCGGAAGAAAATTTATATTCCTGGTAGTAACATTTAGTATGAATAAAAATGTAATTAGATAAATTTCTATGCATGGAAAAGTTCAGTAATTTGATTTCATGTTATAATGTTAAGAGCTTGAACATAGAACTGATTAGCTTTCCATAAATAACAAAAAAAATCTTCATATAATATCACGTGTCAAAATTTTGAAAATGCTCTCGCGTTCTTTAAAACAAAATTTATCTGCTTTTTTTAAAATATTTCATACAACATAAGCATTCTTCACTATACTGCATTAATATTTTGTTTATCTTAACATAAAAATATACTATCGGAAGAAAATTTATATTCCTGGTAGTAACATTTAGTATGAATAAAAATGTAATTAGATAAATTTCTATGTATGGAAACGTGTAGTAATTTGATTTCATGATATAATGTAAAGAGCTTGAACAACGAACTGATTAGCTTTCCATAAATAACAAAAAAATTCTTCATATAATATCACGTGTCAAAATTTTGAAAATGCTCTCGCGTTCTTTAAAACAAAATTTATCTGCTTTTTTTAAAATATTTCATACAACATAAGCATTCTTCACTATACTGCATTAATATTTTGTTTATCTTAACATAAAAATATACTATCGGAAGAAAATTTATATTCCTGGTAGTAACATTTAGTATGAATAAAAATGTAATTAGATAAATTTCTATGTATGGAAACGTGTAGTAATTTGATTTCATGATATAATGTAAAGAGCTTGAACAACGAACTGATTAGCTTTCCATAAATAACAAAAAAATTCTTCATATGATATCACCTGTCAAAATTTGAATAATGCTCTCGCGTTCTTTAAAACAAAATTTATCTGCTTTTTTTAAAATATTTCATACAACGTAAGCATTCTTCACTATACTGCATTAATAGTTTGTCTATCTTAACATAAAAATATACTATCGGAAGAAAATTTATATTCCTGGTAGTAACATTTAGTATGAATAAAAATGTAATTAGATAAATTTCTATGTATGGAAAAGTTCAGTAATTTGATTTCATGTTATAATGTAAAGAGCTTGAACATAGAACTGATTAGCTTTCCATAAATAACAAAAAAAATCTTCATATAATATCACGTGTCAAAATTTTGAAAATGCTCTCGCGTTCTTTAAAACAAAATTTATCTGCTTTTTTTAAAATATTTCATACAACATAAGCATTCTTCACTATACTGCATTAATATTTTGTTTATCTTAACATAAAAATATACTATCGGAAGAAAATTTATATTCCTGGTAGTAACATTTAGTATGAATAAAAATGTAATTAGATAAATTTCTATGTATGGAAAAGTTCAGTAATTTGATTTCATGTTATAATGTAAAGAGCTTGAACATAGAACTGATTAGCTTTCCATAAATAACAAAAAAAATCTTCATATTATATCACGTGTCAAAATTTTGAAAATGCTCTCGCGTTCTTTAAAACAAAATTTATCTGCTTTTTTTAAAATATTTCATACAACGTAAGCATTCTTCACTATACTGCATTAATAGTTTGTCTATCTTAACATAAAAATATACTATCGGAAGAAAATTTATATTCCTGGTAGTAACATTTAGTATGAATAAAAATGTAATTAGATAAATTTCTATGTATGGAAAAGTTCAGTAATTTGATTTCATGTTATAATGTAAAGAGCTTGAACATAGAACTGATTAGCTTTCCATAAATAACAAAAAAAATCTTCATATAATATCACGTGTCAAAATTTTGAAAATGCTCTCGCGTTCTTTAAAACAAAATTTATCTGCTTTTTTTAAAATATTTCATACAACATAAGCATTCTTCACTATACTGCATTAATATTTTGTTTATCTTAACATAAAAATATACTATCGGAAGAAAATTTATATTCCTGGTAGTAACATTTAGTATGAATAAAAATGTAATTAGATAAATTTCTATGTATGGAAAAGTTCAGTAATTTGATTTCATGTTATAATGTAAAGAGCTTGAACATAGAACTGATTAGCTTTCCATAAATAACAAAAAAAATCTTCATATAATATCACGTGTCAAAATTTTGAAAATGCTCTCGCGTTCTTTAAAACAAAATTTATCTGCTTTTTTTAAAATATTTCATACAACATAAGCATTCTTCACTATACTGCATTAATATTTTGTTTATCTTAACATAAAAATATACTATCGGAAGAAAATTTATATTCCTGGTAGTAACATTTAGTATGAATAAAAATGTAATTAGATAAATTTCTATGTATGGAAAAGTTCAGTAATTTGATTTCATGTTATAATGTAAAGAGCTTGAACATAGAACTGATTAGCTTTCCATAAATAACAAAAAAAATCTTCATATAATATCACGTGTCAAAATTTTGAAAATGCTCTCGCGTTCTTTAAAACAAAATTTATCTGCTTTTTTTAAAATATTTCATACAACATAAGCATTCTTCACTATACTGCATTAATATTTTGTTTATCTTAACATAAAAATATACTATCGGAAGAAAATTTATATTCCTGGTAGTAACATTTAGTATGAATAAAAATGTAATTAGATAAATTTCTATGTATGGAAAAGTTCAGTAATTTGATTTCATGTTATAATGTAAAGAGCTTGAACATAGAACTGATTAGCTTTCCATAAATAACAAAAAAAATCTTCATATGATATCACCTGTCAAAATTTGGAAAATGCTCTCGCGTTCTTTAGAACAAAATTTATCTGCTTTTTTTAAAATATTTCATACAACATAAGCATTCTACACCATACTGCATTAAAAGTTTGTCTATCTTATCATAAAAATATACTATCGGAAGAAAAATTATATACTAGAAAAAACAGTTTATTATTATTACTCTCCACACTATGGAATAGGGGAGAGTCATGATTTCGCAAAATTTAAGCGTATTTTTTTACTCTCCACACTATGGAATAGGGGAGAGTCATGATTTCGCAAAATTTAAGCGTATTTTTTTTACATCAATTTCTCAGTGGGTATCATGTAGAGAATGCACACTATGAGTTTCGTCGTGATGTGTTTGTGTGTATGGCGTATACGCTGTACGCCGTACGCCGTACGCCGTACGCCGTACGCCGTAGCATTTATCTTTTTTGTGTCCTCTCTACAGCCCAAACTATAAGTCTGATCGACTTCATATTAACATCATATGTGTAAAGTGCAAAGACCTAGAGCTGATTAGTTTTCCATAGACAACTTTTGATTTCTTCTCTATGAATTCATCATTTACGTTGTTTTTTTTTTGTGTCCTCTCTGCAGCCCAAACTATAAGTCCGATTGACTTCATATTGATATCACATGTGTTAAGTCCATAAACTTAGAGCTGATTAGTTTTCCATAGACAACGGTTCATTTTTTCCCAATGTTTCTTTATGATTTCATCTATTAAAACTGAAAAAATGCTCTCACGACCTGGAAATTAGAGATAATTTAATTTGGTTTCAACTATTTATACAACACCAAGAATCTTCATAAAATTGTATTCAAAGTTGGTCAATGTTAAAAGAAAAATATTCAACGGTTTCAAAAATTATATTTTATTTAATGGATATTTGTATGAAACTTATATGTAACAAGAGAATTTTTTTATATTTGGCAATGATCAGTTCATTGATTTCATATTGATAGAAGAATATTAATAGCTTGAACTTAGAACTGATTAGCTTTTCATAGATATCATATAATTTCTTCATATGATATCACGTGTAAACATTGTCAAAATGCTCTAACGCTCTTTGAAACAAAATTTATCTGCTTTTTTTAAAATATTTCATACAACATAAGCAGTCTTCACTATACTGCATTAATAGTTTGTCTATCTTAACATAAAAATATACTATCGGAAGAAAATTTATATTCCTGGTAGTAACATTTAGTATGAATAAAAATGTAATTAGATAAATTTCTATGTATGGAAACGTTTAGTAATTTGATTTCATGTTATAATGTAAAGAGCTTGAACATAGAACTGATTAGCTTTCCATAAATAACAAAAAAAATCTTCATATGATATCACCTGTCAAAATTTGGAAAATGCTCTCGCGTTCTTTAGAACAAAATTTATCTGCTTTTTTTAAAATATTTCATACAACATAAGCATTCTTCACTATACTGCATTAATAGTTTGTTTATCTTAACATAAAAATATACTATCGGAAGAAAATTTATATTCCTGATAGTAACATTTAGTATGAATAATAATGTAATTAGATAAATTTCTATGTATGGAAAAGTTCAGTAATTTGATTTCATGTTATAATGTAAAGAGCTTGAACATAGAACTGATTAGCTTTCCATAAATAACAAAAAAAATCTTCATATAATATCACGTGTCAAAATTTTGAAAATGCTCTCGCGTTCTTTAAAACAAAATTTATCTGCTTTTTTAAAAATATTTCATACAACATAAGCATTCTTCACTATACTGCATTAATATTTTGTTTATCTTAACATAAAAATATACTATCGGAAGAAAATTTATATTCCTGGTAGTAACATTTAGTATGAATAAAAATGTAATTAGATAAATTTCTTTGTATGGAAAAGTTCAGTAATTTGATTTCATGTTATAATGTAAAGAGCTTGAACATAGAACTGATTAGCTTTCCATAAATAACAAAAAAAATCTTCATATGATATCACCTGTCAAAATTTGGAAAATGCTCTCGCGTTCTTTAGAACAAAATTTATCTGCTTTTTTTAAAATATTTCATACAACATAAGCATTCTACACCATACTGCATTAAAAGTTTGTCTATCTTATCATAAAAATATACTATCGGAAGAAAATTTATATTCCTGATAGTAACATTTAGTATGAATAATAATGTAATTAGATAAATTTCTATGTATGGAAAAGTTCAGTAATTTGATTTCATGTTATAATGTAAAGAGCTTGAACATAGAACTGATTAGTTTTCCATAAATAACAAAAAAAATCTTCATATAATATCACGTGTCAAAATTTTGAAAATGCTCTCGCGTTCTTTAAAACAAAATTTATCTGCTTTTTTTAAAATATTTCATACAACATAAGCATTCTTCACTATACTGCATTAATAGTTTGTTTATCATAACATAAAAATATACTATCGGAAGAAAATTTATATTCCTGATAGTAACATTTAGTATGAATAAAAATGTAATTAGATAAATTTCTATGTATGGAAACGTGTAGTAATTTGATTTCATGATATAATGTAAAGAGCTTGAACATAGAACTGATTAGCTTTCCATAAATAACAAAAAAATTCTTCATATGATATCACCTGTCAAAATTTGAAAAATGCTCTCGCGTTCTTTAAAACAAAATTTATCTGCTTTTTTTAAAATATTTCATACAACATAAGCATTCTTCACTATACTGTATTAATAGTTTGTCTATCTTAACATAAAAATATACTATCGGAAGAAAATTTATATTCCTGATAGTAACATTTAGTATGAATAATAATGTAATTAGATAAATTTCTATGTATGGAAAAGTTCAGTAATTTGATTTCATGTTATAATGTAAAGAGCTTGAACATAGAACTGATTAGCTTTCCATAAATAACAAAAAAAATCTTCATATAATATCACGTGTCAAAATTTTGAAAATGCTCTCGCGTTCTTTAAAACAAAATTTATCTGCTTTTTTTAAAATATTTCATACAACATAAGCATTCTTCACTATACTGCATTAATATTTTGTTTATCTTAACATAAAAATATACTATCGGAAGAAAATTTATATTCCTGGTAGTAACATTTAGTATGAATAAAAATGTAATTAGATAAATTTCTATGTATGGAAAAGTTCAGTAATTTGATTTCATGTTATAATGTAAAGAGCTTGAACATAGAACTGATTAGCTTTCCATAAATAACAAAAAAAATCTTCATATGATATCACGTGTCAAAATTTTGAAAATGCTCTCGCGTTCTTTAAAACAAAATTTATCTGCTTTTTTTAAAATATTTCATACAACATAAGCATTCTTCACTATACTGCATTAATATTTTGTTTATCTTAACATAAAAATATACTATCGGAAGAAAATTTATATTCCTGGTAGTAACATTTAGTATGAATAAAAATGTAATTAGATAAATTTCTATGTATGGAAACGTGTAGTAATTTGATTTCATGATATAATGTAAAGAGCTTGAACAACGAACTGATTAGCTTTCCATAAATAACAAAAAAAATCTTCATATAATATCACGTGTCAAAATTTTGAAAATGCTCTCGCGTTCTTTAAAACAAAATTTATCTGCTTTTTTTTAAATATTTCATACAACATAAGCATTCTTCACTATACTGCATTAATATTTTGTTTATCTTAACATAAAAATATACTATCGGAAGAAAATTTATATTCCTGGTAGTAACATTTAGTATGAATAAAAATGTAATTAGATAAATTTCTTTGTATGGAAAAGTTCAGTAATTTGATTTCATGTTATAATGTAAAGAGCTTGAACATAGAACTGATTAGCTTTCCATAAATAACAAAAAAAATCTTCATATGATATCACCTGTCAAAATTTGGAAAATGCTCTCGCGTTCTTTAGAACAAAATTTATCTGCTTTTTTTAAAATATTTCATACAACATAAGCATTCTACACCATACTGCATTAAAAGTTTGTCTATCTTATCATAAAAATATACTATCGGAAGAAAATTTATATTCCTGATAGTAACATTTAGTATGAATAATAATGTAATTAGATAAATTTCTATGTATGGAAAAGTTCAGTAATTTGATTTCATGTTATAATGTAAAGAGCTTGAACATAGAACTGATTAGTTTTCCATAAATAACAAAAAAAATCTTCATATAATATCACGTGTCAAAATTTTGAAAATGCTCTCGCGTTCTTTAAAACAAAATTTATCTGCTTTTTTTAAAATATTTCATACAACATAAGCATTCTTCACTATACTGCATTAATAGTTTGTTTATCATAACATAAAAATATACTATCGGAAGAAAATTTATATTCCTGATAGTAACATTTAGTATGAATAAAAATGTAATTAGATAAATTTCTATGTATGGAAACGTGTAGTAATTTGATTTCATGATATAATGTAAAGAGCTTGAACATAGAACTGATTAGCTTTCCATAAATAACAAAAAAATTCTTCATATGATATCACCTGTCAAAATTTGAAAAATGCTCTCGCGTTCTTTAAAACAAAATTTATCTGCTTTTTTTAAAATATTTCATACAACATAAGCATTCTTCACTATACTGTATTAATAGTTTGTCTATCTTAACATAAAAATATACTATCGGAAGAAAATTTATATTCCTGATAGTAACATTTAGTATGAATAATAATGTAATTAGATAAATTTCTATGTATGGAAAAGTTCAGTAATTTGATTTCATGTTATAATGTAAAGAGCTTGAACATAGAACTGATTAGCTTTCCATAAATAACAAAAAAAATCTTCATATAATATCACGTGTCAAAATTTTGAAAATGCTCTCGCGTTCTTTAAAACAAAATTTATCTGCTTTTTTTAAAATATTTCATACAACATAAGCATTCTTCACTATACTGCATTAATATTTTGTTTATCTTAACATAAAAATATACTATCGGAAGAAAATTTATATTCCTGGTAGTAACATTTAGTATGAATAAAAATGTAATTAGATAAATTTCTATGTATGGAAAAGTTCAGTAATTTGATTTCATGTTATAATGTAAAGAGCTTGAACATAGAACTGATTAGCTTTCCATAAATAACAAAAAAAATCTTCATATTATATCACGTGTCAAAATTTTGAAAATGCTCTCGCGTTCTTTAAAACAAAATTTATCTGCTTTTTTTAAAATATTTCATACAACGTAAGCATTCTTCACTATACTGCATTAATAGTTTGTCTATCTTAACATAAAAATATACTATCGGAAGAAAATTTATATTCCTGGTAGTAACATTTAGTATGAATAAAAATGTAATTAGATAAATTTCTATGTATGGAAAAGTTCAGTAATTTGATTTCATGTTATAATGTAAAGAGCTTGAACATAGAACTGATTAGCTTTCCATAAATAACAAAAAAAATCTTCATATAATATCACGTGTCAAAATTTTGAAAATGCTCTCGCGTTCTTTAAAACAAAATTTATCTGCTTTTTTTAAAATATTTCATACAACATAAGCATTCTTCACTATACTGCATTAATATTTTGTTTATCTTAACATAAAAATATACTATCGGAAGAAAATTTATATTCCTGGTAGTAACATTTAGTATGAATAAAAATGTAATTAGATAAATTTCTATGTATGGAAAAGTTCAGTAATTTGATTTCATGTTATAATGTAAAGAGCTTGAACATAGAACTGATTAGCTTTCCATAAATAACAAAAAAAATCTTCATATAATATCACGTGTCAAAATTTTGAAAATGCTCTCGCGTTCTTTAAAACAAAATTTATCTGCTTTTTTTAAAATATTTCATACAACATAAGCATTCTTCACTATACTGCATTAATATTTTGTTTATCTTAACATAAAAATATACTATCGGAAGAAAATTTATATTCCTGGTAGTAACATTTAGTATGAATAAAAATGTAATTAGATAAATTTCTATGTATGGAAAAGTTCAGTAATTTGATTTCATGTTATAATGTAAAGAGCTTGAACATAGAACTGATTAGCTTTCCATAAATAACAAAAAAAATCTTCATATAATATCACGTGTCAAAATTTTGAAAATGCTCTCGCGTTCTTTAAAACAAAATTTATCTGCTTTTTTTAAAATATTTCATACAACATAAGCATTCTTCACTATACTGCATTAATATTTTGTTTATCTTAACATAAAAATATACTATCGGAAGAAAATTTATATTCCTGGTAGTAACATTTAGTATGAATAAAAATGTAATTAGATAAATTTCTATGTATGGAAAAGTTCAGTAATTTGATTTCATGTTATAATGTAAAGAGCTTGAACATAGAACTGATTAGCTTTCCATAAATAACAAAAAAATCTTCATATGATATCACCTGTCAAAATTTGGAAAATGCTCTCGCGTTCTTTAGAACAAAATTTATCTGCTTTTTTTAAAATATTTCATACAACATAAGCATTCTACACCATACTGCATTAAAAGTTTGTCTATCTTATCATAAAAATATACTATCGGAAGAAAAATTATATACTAGAAAAAACAGTTTATTATTATTACTCTCCACACTATGGAATAGGGGAGAGTCATGATTTCGCAAAATTTAAGCATATTTTTTTTACATCAATTTCTCAATGGGTATCATGTAGAGAATGCACACTATGAGTTTCGTCGTGATGTGTTTGTGTGTATGGCGTATACGCTGTACGCCGTACGCCGTACGCCGTACGCCGTAGCATTTATCTTTTTTGTGTCCTCTCTACAGCCCAAACTATAAGTCTGATCGACTTCATATTAACATCATATGTGTAAAGTGCAAAGACCTAGAGCTGATTAGTTTTCCATAGACAACTTTTGATTTCTTCTCTATGAATTCATCATTTACGTTGTTTTTTTTTTGTGTCCTCTCTGCAGCCCAAACTATAAGTCCGATTGACTTCATATTGATATCACATGTGTTAAGTCCATAAACTTAGAGCTGATTAGTTTTCCATAGACAACGGTTCATTTTTTCCCAATGTTTCTTTATGATTTCATCTATTAAAACTGAAAAAATGCTCTCACGACCTGGAAATTAGAGATAATTTAATTTGGTTTCAACTATTTATACAACACCAAGAATCTTCATAAAATTGTATTCAAAGTTGGTCAATGTTAAAAGAAAAATATTCAACGGTTTCAAAAATTATATTTTATTTAATGGATATTTGTATGAAACTTATATGTAACAAGAGAATTTTTTTATATTTGGCAATGATCAGTTCATTGATTTCATATTGATAGAAGAATATTAATAGCTTGAACTTAGAACTGATTAGCTTTTCATAGATATCATATAATTTCTTCATATGATATCACGTGTAAACATTGTCAAAATGCTCTAACGCTCTTTGAAACAAAATTTATCTGCTTTTTTTAAAATATTTCATACAACATAAGCAGTCTTCACTATACTGCATTAATAGTTTGTCTATCTTAACATAAAAATATACTATCGGAAGAAAATTTATATTCCTGGTAGTAACATTTAGTATGAATAAAAATGTAATTAGATAAATTTCTATGTATGGAAACGTTTAGTAATTTGATTTCATGTTATAATGTAAAGAGCTTGAACATAGAACTGATTAGCTTTCCATAAATAACAAAAAAAATCTTCATATGATATCACCTGTCAAAATTTGGAAAATGCTCTCGCGTTCTTTAGAACAAAATTTATCTGCTTTTTTTAAAATATTTCATACAACATAAGCATTCTTCACTATACTGCATTAATAGTTTGTTTATCTTAACATAAAAATATACTATCGGAAGAAAATTTATATTCCTGATAGTAACATTTAGTATGAATAATAATGTAATTAGATAAATTTCTATGTATGGAAAAGTTCAGTAATTTGATTTCATGTTATAATGTAAAGAGCTTGAACATAGAACTGATTAGCTTTCCATAAATAACAAAAAAAATCTTCATATAATATCACGTGTCAAAATTTTGAAAATGCTCTCGCGTTCTTTAAAACAAAATTTATCTGCTTTTTTTAAAATATTTCATACAACATAAGCATTCTTCACTATACTGCATTAATATTTTGTTTATCTTAACATAAAAATATACTATCGGAAGAAAATTTATATTCCTGGTAGTAACATTTAGTATGAATAAAAATGTAATTAGATAAATTTCTTTGTATGGAAAAGTTCAGTAATTTGATTTCATGTTATAATGTAAAGAGCTTGAACATAGAACTGATTAGCTTTCCATAAATAACAAAAAAAATCTTCATATGATATCACCTGTCAAAATTTGGAAAATGCTCTCGCGTTCTTTAGAACAAAATTTATCTGCTTTTTTTAAAATATTTCATACAACATAAGCATTCTACACCATACTGCATTAAAAGTTTGTCTATCTTATCATAAAAATATACTATCGGAAGAAAATTTATATTCCTGATAGTAACATTTAGTATGAATAATAATGTAATTAGATAAATTTCTATGTATGGAAAAGTTCAGTAATTTGATTTCATGTTATAATGTAAAGAGCTTGAACATAGAACTGATTAGTTTTCCATAAATAACAAAAAAAATCTTCATATAATATCACGTGTCAAAATTTTGAAAATGCTCTCGCGTTCTTTAAAACAAAATTTATCTGCTTTTTTTAAAATATTTCATACAACATAAGCATTCTTCACTATACTGCATTAATAGTTTGTTTATCATAACATAAAAATATACTATCGGAAGAAAATTTATATTCCTGATAGTAACATTTAGTATGAATAAAAATGTAATTAGATAAATTTCTATGTATGGAAACGTGTAGTAATTTGATTTCATGATATAATGTAAAGAGCTTGAACATAGAACTGATTAGCTTTCCATAAATAACAAAAAAATTCTTCATATGATATCACCTGTCAAAATTTGAAAAATGCTCTCGCGTTCTTTAAAACAAAATTTATCTGCTTTTTTTAAAATATTTCATACAACATAAGCATTCTTCACTATACTGTATTAATAGTTTGTCTATCTTAACATAAAAATATACTATCGGAAGAAAATTTATATTCCTGATAGTAACATTTAGTATGAATAATAATGTAATTAGATAAATTTCTATGTATGGAAAAGTTCAGTAATTTGATTTCATGTTATAATGTAAAGAGCTTGAACATAGAACTGATTAGCTTTCCATAAATAACAAAAAAAATCTTCATATAATATCACGTGTCAAAATTTTGAAAATGCTCTCGCGTTCTTTAAAACAAAATTTATCTGCTTTTTTTAAAATATTTCATACAACATAAGCATTCTTCACTATACTGCATTAATATTTTGTTTATCTTAACATAAAAATATACTATCGGAAGAAAATTTATATTCCTGGTAGTAACATTTAGTATGAATAAAAATGTAATTAGATAAATTTCTATGTATGGAAAAGTTCAGTAATTTGATTTCATGTTATAATGTAAAGAGCTTGAACATAGAACTGATTAGCTTTCCATAAATAACAAAAAAAATCTTCATATGATATCACGTGTCAAAATTTTGAAAATGCTCTCGCGTTCTTTAAAACAAAATTTATCTGCTTTTTTTAAAATATTTCATACAACGTAAGCATTCTTCACTATACTGCATTAATAGTTTGTCTATCTTAACATAAAAATATACTATCGGAAGAAAATTTATATTCCTGGTAGTAACATTTAGTATGAATAAAAATGTAATTAGATAAATTTCTATGTATGGAAAAGTTCAGTAATTTGATTTCATGTTATAATGTAAAGAGCTTGAACATAGAACTGATTAGCTTTCCATAAATAACAAAAAAAATCTTCATATGATATCACGTGTCAAAATTTTGAAAATGCTCTCGCGTTCTTTAAAACAAAATTTATCTGCTTTTTTTAAAATATTTCATACAACATAAGCATTCTTCACTATACTGCATTAATATTTTGTTTATCTTAACATAAAAATATACTATCGGAAGAAAATTTATATTCCTGGTAGTAACATTTAGTATGAATAAAAATGTAATTAGATAAATTTCTATGTATGGAAACGTGTAGTAATTTGATTTCATGATATAATGTAAAGAGCTTGAACAACGAACTGATTAGCTTTCCATAAATAACAAAAAAATTCTTCATATGATATCACCTGTCAAAATTTGAAAAATGCTCTCGCGTTCTTTAAAACAAAATTTATCTGCTTTTTTTAAAATATTTCATACAACGTAAGCATTCTTCACTATACTGCATTAATAGTTTGTCTATCTTAACATAAAAATATACTATCGGAAGAAAATTTATATTCCTGGTAGTAACATTTAGTATGAATAAAAATGTAATTAGATAAATTTCTATGTATGGAAAAGTTCAGTAATTTGATTTCATGTTATAATGTAAAGAGCTTGAACATAGAACTGATTAGCTTTCCATAAATAACAAAAAAAATCTTCATATAATATCACGTGTCAAAATTTTGAAAATGCTCTCGCGTTCTTTAAAACAAAATTTATCTGCTTTTTTTAAAATATTTCATACAACATAAGTATTCTTCACTATACTGCATTAATATTTTGTTTATCTTAACATAAAAATATACTATCGGAAGAAAATTTATATTCCTGGTAGTAACATTTAGTATGAATAAAAATGTAATTAGATAAATTTCTATGTATGGAAAAGTTCAGTAATTTGATTTCATGTTATAATGTAAAGAGCTTGAACATAGAACTGATTAGCTTTCCATAAATAACAAAAAAAATCTTCATATGATATCACCTGTCAAAATTTGGAAAATGCTCTCGCGTTCTTTAGAACAAAATTTATCTGCTTTTTTTAAAATATTTCATACAACATAAGCATTCTACACCATACTGCATTAAAAGTTTGTCTATCTTATCATAAAAATATACTATCGGAAGAAAATTTATATTCCTGATAGTAACATTTAGTATGAATAATAATGTAATTAGATAAATTTCTATGTATGGAAAAGTTCAGTAATTTGATTTCATGTTATAATGTAAAGAGCTTGAACATAGAACTGATTAGTTTTCCATAAATAACAAAAAAAATCTTCATATAATATCACGTGTCAAAATTTTGAAAATGCTCTCGCGTTCTTTAAAACAAAATTTATCTGCTTTTTTTAAAATATTTCATACAACATAAGCATTCTTCACTATACTGCATTAATAGTTTGTTTATCATAACATAAAAATATACTATCGGAAGAAAATTTATATTCCTGATAGTAACATTTAGTATGAATAAAAATGTAATTAGATAAATTTCTATGTATGGAAACGTGTAGTAATTTGATTTCATGATATAATGTAAAGAGCTTGAACATAGAACTGATTAGCTTTCCATAAATAACAAAAAATTTCTTCATATGATATCACCTGTCAAAATTTGGAAAATGCTTTCGCGTCCTTTAAAACAAAATTTATCTGCTTTTATTAAAATATTTCATACAACATAAGCATTCTACACCATACTGCAATAATAGTTTGTCTATCTTAACATAAAAATATACTGTCGATAGAAATTTATTTTCCTGGTAGTAAAATTTAGTATGAATAAAAATGTATATAATAAGATAAATTTCTTATGTATGGAAAAGTTCAGTAATTTGATTTCATGTTATAATGTAAAGAGCTTGAACATCGAACTGATTAGCTTTTCATAAATAACAAAAATTTCTTCATATGATATTACGTGTCAAAATTGTCAAAATGCTCTAACGTCCTTTAAAACAAAATTTATCTGCTTTTATTAAAATATTTCATACAACATTAGAATTCTTCACCATACTGCATTAATAGTTTGTCTATCTTAACATGAAAATATACTATCGTTAGAAAATTTATATTCTTGGTAGTAAAATTTAGAATGAATAAAATATTTCATTGTCAATATTTGTGGTGTGGAGAGTTTAGTGTTGGCCACAACCCACTCGTTTTAAATAAGTACTGTCCCAATTAAGTTAAAAAGTTGTGTAAGGAACAGGAGTAAACTATGTGCATAGGTTTTACATATTTACATTAACATACTTATAATTACATACTACACATATTATATACCTACGTACATCCACGAGAATTATCGAATAAATTATTTATTAAATTTTATTTATAGCTAATACCTACCTACTTGAAATATTAAAAATTCTTATTTTTTTGTTAAGGATATAGGCAGAGCACCAATTAAAATTTATCTGAACAAAATCAATAACAAAAATTTACTTGTTATTCTACAGAGATTTAAAGAGTAGGTAATATAAATGATTATTTGGTATTCATTTTGATTTGCCGATACAAATAAGTTTATTCGTATCTAATTAATTTAGGTTTTGTACGCAATTTATTTAATTGAAATGGATTTTTATTCCAAATCCATGAAAAAGTGATGTTTTCTAATTCACCAGTCTTTTAAACTCAAAGGAGAAGCAAGAGCTACATAAAAATATTTTCATACAATATAATATTCTATATAAGTTTAATCCTTAATTTACTGTAAGTAAATGTTTTGAGAATAA
This sequence comes from Molanna angustata, assembly GCA_963576475.1. Classification (NCBI taxonomy): domain Eukaryota; kingdom Metazoa; phylum Arthropoda; class Insecta; order Trichoptera; family Molannidae; genus Molanna; species Molanna angustata. Next base: position 17,703,264 of record OY754978.1, on the reverse strand, counting down.
ATTAAGTTTTGAAAAATCTTGCGTAATCTTAATTTACATTATATGTATACTTCAGAAATTTCGCAAGATTTGCTTTTCCTCTCAAATATTGGTCATTTATTATTTACTCTCAAATATTGGCCAATTTGGTTTTTAAATAATGAATTTTAACTATTTGTAAATAAAACCTTTCATACACAAAGATTTTTCATCAAATACATATTATTTGGTATCAGGGGAAATAATTCTGTGTTAACAAATAAAAAGTAAATACCTATTGTTCACTAGTGTGCTTGTTATACAATGGAAAAATCCCCTGCAAAAGCTATATCCCATATTGGGGACCAGGTGTTAGGATGAACAAATGATAAAGGCAAAGCAACATGGGTAGAAGAAAAGGTGAAGCTTTGAAGGATTCTGGCTGGAAGCCAGAAGTGCAGCCAAGTAGACGATAAATGCGTTTGACCAACTTCCACCATGAATGGAACCCGACCATTTTAAATTTCACGGTATTTATGGGAACTGAAATGTGGAAACGGCTTCATTTGATTTTTTTGAAACCAATCTTCCCAACCGAGAAATATTAAGACATATGTAAGTACTGAATATAATACATAATCAGTTCAGTTCTTTGGAAGTTTCGTCTACCTCGGCACAACTACCTAATTGGTTTTATTTAATATTGTTTAAGTACAACTTTATCGTTGCTAATTGGAAAACTTCATTTGGGTTTTCAAATATTTTTGCTTTCAAAATATTATTGTACTATTTTAATCTGCAGTAGGTACCTACCTACATATATATTTTTTTTGTAAATGCATCTTAATGAAAATGAGACCAGGTTTTTTGTTATAATGTAGAAGCAATCGATACAATCACGCTGTCACTTACCAAATCTCATTCTTTGCATTTGATTTGCTCGCATAAAGTTCGCTTGTATTTAATAGAATTTTCTCTATAATCGTTTTTTGGAGTAGGTACCTAAGTAAATATTTATTTTTTAGTCAAGTCTAGAGCATAAAATAACTCCCTATACTATACAATTTTCTATGGATTGCTTTAGTGCTTTTCGTGGTACCAACCATTATTTTTAAGGACTATATAGGCATATTCCTACGAATTTGCTTAGGTATTTTTTCCAATTTTTTGCCCTGAAATTTCAATTACATTTATTTTTTATAAAATAATTTTAAAAAAATCATTTGAACATCTGATGGTATTCAATTTTCTAAAAACAACGTATATTTAAGTATCGCATTTAAATACATATTTAGGTATATTGTACGATTAAAAAAATGGTAATATCTTCACACGTACTCCTTCATACTCAAAGTGGTTAAAACAAAATTAATTTGTACCAAAAGTTTTTATTAAAAATGGTAAATTCAGCATAATTCTTTTAATTGGACTAGAGTGGTTGGGGGAAAGGATTCACCGATCGAAGTCATTTCCAGGACGACAGCCACATGCTAATGTGTCCATTGATGAGAGTCATCTGTAGTCCTGGGGATCTGATTATGACAAATGACAACGCGATGTCAGTCGCTGCTTATTGGAGTAGTACAGCTTAGCCGGACACGAAAAAGAAAGAAAGACGCATAATTCTGATTATTCATAACTATTCTTGATTTTAGTATTCAGCACCGAATATCCTCAGCATTGTTGAAATGGCGGGAGATCATGGGTGTGACCGGCGAATATAAAATGTCAGTTGAACTAAAAGGGCTGACATGTGTGTCATCCGGCTTGTGATCACAATATGGATCAGAAACCTTGAATACCTATCTATATTCCGTACCGCACAGACAGCTGAAATTAAAATGCTTAGATGGATGATCGGTATAACAAGGCATGACAGAATCCGAAACTCCGAGTCTACGTGTTTGTATCATCCCTGACAAAATTCAGAAAAGCAGGCTACGATGGTATGAGCAGAATGTCGCCAGAATATGTTGGTTTCAGTGTCCCTGGCAGGAGGTCTCGAGGATTCAAGGGCAGGTCTCGTGAGGTGCCAAAAAAAGACATCAGAGACAGCGATGTCACACCTAATGATGCGCAGGATTGGAGCAAAGAAGTAGCGGCGAAAGATTGAGAATAAATTTAAGAGGCAGACTCCACCACCATGTAGAAATAAAACATCAAGAAGAAAAAGAAAAAGATTTAAAAAATACGATGATTATTTAAATTATCATCGTGTGATGATTTTTCTATAAATTGGTTAGTATCATTTTAGACCTTGAAAATGCCGAGTCACCTCGGCCAAAACGTTTAGTCATTGTAATCGAATTTTGTGGAAAAATATTTTGTTATATATTATATTTGATCATTAATTTTAATATTAAAAATACCATTGAAATATCATATTAACAATTAATTATAATATTATAACAAACCATTTAAAACTTTTGTAATAACATTCAATTCAAGGAAAATCGTATTACTGAACATCCAACCTATTTAATTTTTACTGCTAATTTCGAACGTTAAGGCGTGTGATGGTCGTATTGTAAAATTCGATGGTGTTCTAAAAATTTACCTATGTCAAATTTTAATTTGCATCCAATTTTAATTTCTGAAACAATCAGCGAACACACACGTGGAAATAATGTCGCTATAAAATTTCCAATAATGAATACCATGTATATGTAAGTATATACAGGATGTCCCTAAAACCAACATCAAAAAGAAGACAGCTGATAGAACAGGACAGCTTATTAGTTATCATAAGAAGATATATAAAAAAAAAACATAAAATAAAAAATATTTGGTTTTCGTTCAATTAATTTTAATAATTTATTGATAAACGACTCGTTTCGAGAAAGGCACATCGCTAGAATAACACACACATATTACTCAGATTACAACAGATTATTCTGACGATGAGCCTTGCACGAAACGCGTCGATAATCAATTAAATTTAATAGAACGAAAACAAAGTATTTTTTATTTGATATTTATTATATATCTACATACAATGGAGTTTTATCAAGAATTATCGATTGACAAACTTAACATATTCATTAGTTATCACATGAATTAATTTCGGCTTTAATATTTTGTCCATCATTCGTGATAAAAACATTTTTTTAACTCTACAGCATTATACCTTTTTAGTGTGTGGAAAAATCTTTGTTTACCTTCGATAGCACATTTCTCTGGTTACGTTAGGTTAAATAAATGTATATAAAATAATACCTAACTTTATTTGCAGTCTTGGCACTCGAATATGCCAAAAACTGTGATATTTTTTTATAGATTGAAATAACCAAATTAAATCAGCCTTCTTCGTTTTGAAGAGATTTTAGGAACACCCTGTATGTATGTTCTTGCCGTATCAGAAGTAATGCAATGCGATATGAGCAGTCATTACAGTTAAATTTCACTGTATTTGATAAAATTTCATCACAAATGTGGCTACATGTTTTGTCAGTAGAAATGTATATATTCAAATTTTATTTTTTTATACCATTCATATTCTTCATATAATATAATATGTAATGTGTAACGATATGCTTGACAATATCAAAAGAGCCGCTTAAATGCTAACTAGTAATTGAGAGCACGTCATTCGATCCACATACTTTGGTGTTGAGATCTTGCGTAGCAATGAGCTGTACACCGCAGGTTAATAAAGCCCCAACACAGGTCAATAAAGTAATAGCCGTTACTGTTGGTTGCTTACGAAATATTTACCACTAGCAAAGTCAGAATATACAAGGCGTATGTCCTCCCTATCATAACATATGGAATAGGAGTGAGAGCCGATTCCAACATTACATAAAGCTGTCTTAGTGTGGCTGAAATGAAGACTCTGCGCTCCATCGCAGGAAAAACCCCCAGGACACGCATCAGAAATGATAAAATCAGGTCTATATGCGGTGTCTAGGACAAAACAGGTAACAGAATAGGCTTCTGGAGAGACCACGACGTTCGCATGGAAGACAACAGAATTGTCAAAACTGTTAAGACGGAAATACCCAACCAACATAAGACAACGCCGTAACACCTACGAAGAGACGGAAAGACAGTTGGAACTTCTCCTCCCAGGGTAGTCCACCCTCACAAACAGGTCAAATGACACGATAGATAGGAAGAAGATGAATGTGATGATAGTATTTTAAATTAATAGCTACACTACACCCACTTAAAGCATTAAAGCAAACCCATGAGATTCAAAGAAGACGTAAAGGATAAGAGCTATGCTGCTAATTTCTATACAAATCCACCCTCTAATACAGTAAAAATTCATGTATTTTACTCACAAATCTGAAGGAATAAAGTGTCTCAGTATAATATAATATATATATTATAAATATAATTAATGTTCACCTATTGAGTATTAGCGAACACAATAATATTTTAGCGAAAACGATCGTTACACGGGTAGGTATGGAAAATCGTTCAAAAGGTTAATTTCTCTAAGATATAATTAATAACATCGGCATCACATTTTCCTTAGCCCAGAAATATAATTTAATACCACAAATCTGCAAATTTATATTCCAAGTTTTATTATTTCGCCACGACACGCCCCAAATTTTGTCTACCTACGAATATAATTTTACGAACGGCTCTGTTGAAGCTCCTAATGGGGGAGTTGGGGGGAATGGGAGGGGGGGTGAGATTCCATTAAATAGGGAATATGGCTAAGCAAAATAATAGTTTCTTCACAAATGTGGTGTTTGTCACGTACAACAAACACCATCAATTTGACACAGAGAGAGATACAGAGTTAATAGGACGGTGTGAACTCGGATACACATACACTCGTTCCTATACAGAAAACGAACGAACTGGTGGGTTTAGTGGTAGGCGAGACTATTATTATTTTAAACATTATCTATGAACCAATATGAGCCTTAGAGATTTGACCGTCTCGAACGTAGGTACTTTTTTTTTTTTTTGGAAAAGATTTTTTTATAGCATTAAATCCATTTTCGTACAGAGTTTCAGTAGATATTGTGTTGTGTAAACTGCCATACACATTGTATGAAACGTCACTAAACTCAATATTTACAAAAATTGTATGAAAAGTTTGAGATGTACAACTATATTATGCATATTTTTTTGAAGAAAATGAAATGATCTAGCTGGAATGTTTCGGCGTTTTTCTAAAACATGGAAAAATAGACAGTTAAACACAAAAATTTATCATACTATATAAAATGTTTTTTTTAATAATTTAAAAAAAAATGAAATAATTTTGTGATTTTGTATAATTTGTCTATATTCATATCAATTTTCAGCGTTTTATCCTATATGGTTTTTGAGATATATGGAAACAATAAAGCAAAAATTCAAAAGTCGATAACCCCTGACCAAATGATAATTCGGAATTCTTAGTGTAAAAGTTTTGTATGCTTAAAATTTTCTGTACTTTATGAATTTTTGGGGTACGTAAATCAAGCGGATCAAAAGTTATAAGGGGTGGGACACACACACACACAGTCACACTAAAGGTTCTACTCCAAATTCTGAGTAAATCCATGTATGGAACATATTTATGTATGCTGCGAAGCCTCGAAGTTGGTGTTTTTTGACTTCAAAGTTAGAAAAACCATGCAAAAACTTTACTTTTGCATACAATTCTCTCACGCGGGACTAAGATTCATTAAGAGAAATAATTTCTTATAAACGAATCAACAGTTGGATAGTAAATACAGATTGATATATTCAAATACAGAACATGCTAATAAACAATATAAATGGTACATAAACAATTACACCTTGCAATAATGTGTGAAAAAAATCTTTGTACCCCTTGAAGAATACATCTTTCAAGTGTAAATATATATCTTCTTCTTCTTCTTCGTTTAGTAGACCTAGTTGGTCTGTTCTTCAGAAACTATACCTCCTGGGATGACGAAGTCCAGCTATCCTTCCATCTTTTGGGTGGTCTACCGGGTACGCGGCGGCCAGAAGAAATTTCATATATATTTATTCTAAAATAACATTATGTAAATTAATGACATCTTTCTAGTGTAAATATATATATCTATTCTAAAATAACATTGTGTAAATTAACAAACTTTTTCATTGACAAACTTTTTAACATCTCAATAGAGACGAAGTTGGGGTATTTAAAAAGAACCAGAACTCAAGGCATCCTCTGGGCTTACGGCCTGTCATCGGATGTTCCACCTGATCACTTTATGCGCTTGCGCAACGTTCACCAATTATGCATTCTTATTAAGTTCCCTTATCAATGTAATTTTTGTAAATTCTATATATTTGAGTAATGCGTAATAATTCACCTGAAAATAAGACGTTATTACGATTGCCATATATGAAGTAACGAAGAAACCCTTTTGAAACGACCTTTTGATCTATTATGTTAAAAAGTCAATTAAAATATCACTTGATTTCCGACAGGGAAATAAATCCAATGTTTGCGTATATGCAATTTAAAAAACAATCGATTAACAAACTTGTTAAACATAATATTGTTAAACCTTTGACATCACAAAACATGAGTATTTATACCTACATAACGACAATTAATTTTGAATTTTCATATGTCTCTTTTATATTATTTTGACCATTTGTTTATATGAAAACGATACTTTAATTTATACGATTCATTTTGTAGAAAATGCATTTAAACAGATTTACTCATCATGATTTTTTACCTAAAATGGTACCTTATTATTGGACGAAAAATATCTATAACTTTTCATAATGAGTAACAGATTTGTTTGAAAATAAGATATTTTTACTATAGCAAATCTATGTAGTAACGAAGAAACCATTTTGTAACGCCATCTTTTGAGAAGTTGGTTTATTTGTAGACAATGAAAGCAACAGTCTTTATACAAAAGGTAACAGTATTCTCGCACATATGTCACCCATGAACTGCTACATAACGAGTATATATATTAAAATAGATTTACCGATTGCTAAAATCTTTACCGAGCATTATCTACTTGATATGCGATTCAAATTATATTCCTGTATCATGACCATTTGACACATCTCTTTTATAATGTTTATTATCAGAAGATATTAAATATTGTTTTATTTATATTGTTTTAGAGACGATAGGCGGCGCCAGTAGGCAGTATGGTTGGCATAATATTAGCCACTGTACTGTTGATATGGCCCCCGCCTGCTCAACTCTCACCGCCCACACCTCCACAGGGAATAGGTAAATATTACAACCATATTATTTTTTTTATTTTTTTATTTTTTTTATTTTATTATTTGAATGAACATTACAGCTTTGAGTTTTATATAAAAATAGTATAAAAATTACAAATTTTCATAACGCCAATTACAATGTTCTTATTTAGTATTATGAATAAAAAGTTTGAATAAATTAAAAACTATTGAACCTACATATAGCATTGCAAGAGGGTTTGGGAAGGGTCAAGGAGGGGAAAAGGAGGAGGAGAGGAAGGGATTAGCTCCCATTTGGAAAAATAAGTTGTCGGGTCAGTCGAAAGATCAGTCCCAGCGCAGGCATACCCAAAATACAATTAAAATTTAACCATCTCCATCAAACATTTTCTGAATGTATAGAGACTAGACGTAAAAATATCAAGCCTAGGGTCACTCATACAGTTTTTATTGTAACAATAACATGCTCTATTAACAAATGAATTGCGTGAGTAATTAGTCCTAGGTGTGTCAATGTAAAATAAAGATGGGTTCCTGACTATTCTCTGAGGGCAATGAAAGGGAAGTAGCTGCAATATACTCGGACTATCTACTCCACCATTAACTATCTTGTGCAAGTAACATAAGTCAGCCACAAGTCTTCTAGACTCCAATGATTTCAGTTTGTAGTGTTGAAGGCTAATTCTGTAGTTTTCCAAATGGATTCTATTCCTAAAATTCAGCTGTTTAATTAATTTTTTTTGGGGTTTTTCAAGTGCCTCAATGTGGGTTATGTAATTAGGACTCCATATGACAGCTCCAAACTCAAGCACGCTTCTAACCAAGGAGTTAAACAACACCACCAAGGACATGGGATTTTTGAATGATTTGGTGCTTCTTAATATGAAACCGAGCATGTTGAATCCTCGCTTACACACACTCTCAAAATGCTGGACATAACTCAATTTTTCATCCAATATGATTCCCAAGTCTCTTATCTCCTTTTTATATTCTAATTGTTCACCATTTATAGAGTATGTATAAATTATTTTGTTGATTTTTCTGGTAAAAGTGATTACATTACATTTTTCTGTATTCAAGAATAACTGGTTGTTAATGCAATAATTGTGAATTCTATCGAGGTCGGATTGGAGTTCCAAACAGTCTTGCAAGCTTGTAATCGTTTTATATATTTTAGCGTCATCCGCAAAAAGCAATATTTTTGAGTATCGTAAACAGTCTCTAATGTCGTTGATGTATATCAGAAAGAGCAGAGGTCCTAAATGGGATCCCTGGGGTACACCTGAGTAAATAGGCCTAAAATCCGATGTATATCCGTGCAACAGTACAGCCTGAGATCTATTGGTAATGTAAGATTCAAACCACCTAAACAAGTCTCCCCGGATACCCATATACCAAGCCTTCCGCAGTAGAATAGTATGATTAATCTTATCAAACGCCTTAGTGAAATCGCTGTAAATTGCATCAATTTGTCCGCCCCCCTCCATTTTTTTTGATAGGTAGCATGGAACTCTAATAAGTTTGATTCTACTGACCTTTTAACGCGAAAGCCATGCTGGCTGTCAATCAACCTGGTATTAATTATTGGACTTATTTGGTCTATCACTATTTTTTCAAATATTTTACTCATGATGGAAAGTTTTGAGATGGGCCGATAATTTTCTATTTCATGTTTGTCACCCTTTTTGAATATTGGACTTATTATAATTTGTTTCCAAGCTTTTGGGAAACAGCCATTTTTCAGAGATCGTTTATAAATAATAGATAGCGGTATAGACAACTCACGAGAGCAATTCTTCAAAAAAACCCCAGGAATTCGATCCAGCCCACAACCCTTACTGACATTAACCAACCTTAGATATTTCTCTACAATTGTACTGGATATCTCAATGTTATTGATCAAAATTGTGTTAGCATCCTGGTGAAGGCGACGGTCCGCCAAATCGCAGAATTGCGTTACACCTGTATTAAGGTTTTTATCGTGAACCGATGTGAAAAAAATATTAAAATTATTGCAAATAGATTTTGCGTCAGTGATTGATTTGCCCTTGTAGGTCATGCACTTGGGCACACCCTTAGAATTACGTTGTGAATTCAAAAATTTAAACAAGTGTTTTGGGTCACACTTAATGTTATTTTCAATATTTTTTATGTATGTGTCGTAACATTCGCGAAGCAATATTTTTTGTCTACGTCGTAATAATGAAAAAGATTGATAATCCAGTGGATTATTGTAATTCTTCCACCTTTTATGATATATACTCTTTTCTTTTATTACTTTAATTAATGCAGACGAGTACCATATGGGATACGATTGTCCAATTCTAATTTTTTTTATAGGTATGACCTCACGTATAACATTATCTAATATGTTATAAAATCTTTCAACATAATTATCATTACTAGGGTCTGCGAGTTCCTGCTCCCAGTCGAATTTAGAAAGTTCATTTCTCACCCTCGCATAATCAGCTTTATTGTAAAGAATAATTTCTTTTTGATTGTTTTTTATTACGTGTTGTTTAATTTGAGAAGTATTCAATTCGACTAGGAGAGGTACGTGATGAGCATCGGGGTCTACCAATGGTGACTCCGAAACACCCACCAAGCAATCATGATTTGAAATGATCAGATCAAGTATTCTATTGAAAGTGTTTTTGACATTTGAAAATTGAGTCATGCCAGTAAAGGCCAGGAAATCAATAAAAGATGAGTATGCCCTGCCACTGTCATGTTGGCCAATCACTAGCCCCGTACTAGAACTCAGAGTCCACTCAATCTGCGGTAGATTATAGTCCCCAGTCAAAACAATAATATCGTCACTGAAACTATCACAGATCTCCTGCGCCATACTCAGGTGAGACTCAATATTCTTAGTGTGATTTGGGCCCGGAGCAATATATGCACATCCCACATGGACACTCCTTACTTTATTAATGGGGATCGATATCCACATATCTTCGGCGGTCGATGTCCATGTTGACCTATGCACCGCATTAAGACCAGACCTTACTGCAATTAACACTCCACCTCCCACACTGGACAATGCTTCATTCCTATCTCTCCTATAAACATCATATCTATCATCAATCAATTCAGAGCAAAATATTTTATTATTTAGCCATGTTTCAGTGAGACAAATTACATCATAGTCATTCTCTAAACAATTAAGTAGACATTCATTTGTTTTTGTGCGCAGCCCTCGAACATTCTCATACAAAATGTTTAAGGTATTCATTTTATTTTTTGAAATTTAAGGCAAGACACACGAGTACACTGAACTGCCCTCAATAGCGTGACAACTATGGGAAAGGATGATTGGGATGATAGGGGAGGTCTGGGGAGAATAAATGAATTTAAATTAATGCAATGCTTACCTATAGAAATAATATTAAAGAATTTAGAATAAACAAGTGATTTAGATATGTCTAGGCTGGTGATTCCTCCAAAGACAAGGTCTCCACATATGGTAGTTCCTTTGAGCATTTCATTTTTTCCAAATCTGCCAACCCCGAGATCCATATCTTGGGGGATGTATCGTTTCTTCGTAAAAAAACTCTACCATTTCTAACCCAAATATATTTGAAACCTCTTTCTTTAGCAAGTAGCTTACTTTCATAAAGTATTTTTTTATTTCGTAACGTGAGATGTTCATTGATAGTTATGGATCTGGTTGTGCCTTCAATATTAAGATCTGCAGTAGTAATCGTCTTCTTCTTCTGTCTCACTGCTGCTAGAAGGGTGTCCCTTGTCAATTTGCGAAGAAATTTAATAACGATGGGCTTAGGGACATTTGTATTAAATGATCTGGTACGCACTATGTAGTCCACGTCCCCTGGATCTATTTCGACACCAACTATTCGGGTTATTGACGTAAAGATCTGAAGTAGTGACTCGCCCGTATGCTGGTTTACACCTTTCAATTCTAGATTATAGGATCTACTTGACTGTTCCTTGATATTCATTGAGTCTTCTAAGATTCTGTTGTGATCCTTTAGTGATTTAACCTCCTCTCGCAACTTGTCTGGGTCATCCTGAGTCTCAAGAGAAATCACGCGCTCTCTTAACTGGCCGTTCTCTCTCCGCAGCTCCTCAATCATAGAAGATATCTCTGCAAGCCGAACCTCAATGGCGTTATTATAAACTAGTTGCATGTAACACACGAGATCCAACTGTCGATAGCGATAGTACGTATAGTTGAAGAATAAGTACCAAACTATAAGCCCATAAATACAAATTATTTAATATTTTAAGATAATATTTGGTTTTCTATACAACACATGTACCTAGGTATGTATGTCAAGATAGGGTAGTATGGAGGTCAGTCCTTTGATCCTACCCAGAATATGAAAACAGCATGATTGCATGTATGTATGTTTGGAGATTAGTATCAAACTATTAAGTCTTCTTAGATATTGTGTGTATGCTACTGCCATATAAATTGTATGAAGCAATGTCGTCACTAAATTCAATTTTTATAAAAATTGATAAAAAAAATTGAGATGTGCTAATACAATGTTAATATTTATTATAGAAAATTAAATTATCTAGTTGGGGTGTTTCGACTTTTTTTGATATTTTAAAAAAATTGGAAATATAGCCAGTTAAACTCATAAATTTATCATAAAAAAATATTTTTTTATGAGACACACACACACACACACACACACACAGACACAAGAAATGTTCTACTCCGAATTCTGAGTAAATCCGTCTATGGAACATATATGCTGCAAAGCCTCTAAGTTGGTGTTTTTTGACTTCAAAGTTGGAAAAGCCGTGAAAAAAGTAGATCCTGCATACAATTCTCGCGTATCCTGGCTTGAAACATTGTCGATTTGTTAAGAGAACAAAGTTCTCCTGAAAAAATCGACAGTTGGATAATGATTTCAAGGAAGTTCATTCTTAAACATTTTAGTTGACATGGATAAGAATTATTATTTAAGAAATATCCATATATACTTTTAAGCATATATGATAACAAATGTTTTAAAAGGATAAAAAAAATACTAATAAATTTTTGGTTTCACAAATGCGTAGTTACATACTCAAAAATTCAATATTTGGAGTTAACTTACTGATTTAATACTTGTATCTAAAATGTCTTAATTTATTCTACTCTATATATTATAATTAATGTATTATAACACAAGCATTTATGATTAATTTAGGGAATGTATGAGGATGTAAACCTATGTATTTTTTACAGGAACATATTCATACCATATTTTTTAAATTAAATATACAAATAAATTAATGTAGGTATGTGAAATGTTACCTACATTAAGAAGTGCAGGTAGTAAATAATTTTTGTAAATCTAAAGAATACCCGTTTAAAGAAAACAAAACATTAACTTCGTCTATTAACTATTGAGATGTTGAAAAGTTTGTAAAAAAGATCTTAAATCAAGGACAAATCCCTGTTATTTTCATAATACAAATAGCGTTTGTTTAATTATAACAAGGAATCGTATATGTATTTTTTTCACATATTTTAATGCAAAGATTTAAATATCTCTAGAATGTCATTATGCACGGTGGAATTATAAACATAGATATGTTTGTAATCAAGTGCATTTGGTAAAATGAATCGGCTATAAACCATGAAAAAAAAAATATTATGCGATATCGCATAATAAATATTACTCTAACGATATTGTTTCAAAATTTGTTAATCTATGATGAATGAGCGCTACTTGAGAATAAAAACTAGCTGATGCGAAAAAAACGTTTTGAGAGCTTTCACAAAATTCTGCAGTTTTAATCCACTCTTCCAAGCCGACGGATAGTTCGTAACTGACAAAGTTTTTAGTGAAGTACTTTGATGCCAGCACCACCAGCAGTAGCAACCGACATAGAATGTTGGCTTGTTTGCGGGTAAATAAATCGCAAAATTGTATTTTGAATTTCTAGTTTTTCCGCACTTACCTCGGGTAGATTATATTGAGTTTTTGCACCCTTACTCCAGAACCTTCCAAGCGTATTAACAACCGGTATCCGCATCTCGGAAAATCTCACAATAAAAAAGACGTCGGGAAAATCTTCAGCTATTTTAATTTCTCCTTCGCAGAATGGCAAAGAGAAAAAAAAACTTTTGGGAGACCCGAAAGTTAATACTAGTTTTATTTTAGTTTCATCCCACTACGCCTGGCTAATTTTATTCACGATACTACGCTGTATTCTCCTAAACTTACAAGTCCTTTTTTTCCTTTTACATAAAATGTGGGAAGTGAAAAATTAATCTTAAGAGTAATATAAAATAAGACGATGATTTATTTAAGTGATGAAGTTTCGAAAAAATACATCCGCATATTTCTAATTTATGAAAATTGCGATAACAAATTCTTTAACATCTTTTTTTTGTTTGTTAATATATTGTCATTTGGGGGTATTCACCTGCTCAATCAAATGGTAAATATAATAATTTACTCTTTACTACGAAAATATTTGATAATATTGTGCGTGTTAATAAGTTCAGGATCGATATTTACAAATAAGTACCACCAAATACACAAGATTGTCAATCTCAAAATATACAAAAAATTAAAGGTTAACAAAAAAACACATATTTTAAAAAAAAATTAATTAATTATAATAAATATATTATAATTATTTTATAAAGAACGCGCAATTTACTGACGGCGAGAAGGCTAGTTATGTTAATCAGAAGAGTAATTGAGTTTCTATAACCTTCGCGAATTTTTTGTACCATAGATTTTTATTATAATATACTAGGTACATAGATGTAGTACTCCGTGCAAAAAGTGAGTCGAAGAATATCACGCTTTTGACGTTTTGGTTGGTAACATATATCAGTTTTCCTTACATTTCAACACATCCTAGATAACTGTTCTTTAAATATTAATAAACAAAGAGTTTTTTTCGACAAATGAATCCGAAAACAATTCACATTAGTCGTTATTCTCTATAGAAAAACGATGTGTCTCCCAACCAAAACGTCAAAAATCCCCCGGAAAAAAGCCTCACTTCGATTCATATGGTATATTCCTGTATGTATTAAAATTTCAAATATAGTTTTTTTTCAGTTAACGTTCAATTATTCATAGAAAAATATAGTCAGGTAATAATATAAAAAAAAATCAATTTGAATTTCAAATAATGTTTATATTTTTTTGCAGATGAAACAAGTAGAGAGAGTGACTGGCAGCAGTTATGGTACAATGGTTTCGAAGAGTACCAGAGATTGGAGCCAGCCTTGGACAACAACACTGTTACTAATGTGACTGCCCAACTAGGATCCACGGCTTTCCTACACTGTCCTGTTAGACACAAAGCTGATAGAGGGGTGAGTACTTTACCAATAAAACAAACACGATGAAAAAATAAGAAACAAGATATTAAAATATAAATAACTTTGTGTAGTTTTTAAATAAATTAAACACTTGGTTTTCTTTCTACATTTATTTTTACTCTCCAGAACGACCGTTTCGCCTGGTGAAGGCCTTTTCAACTGGTGAAGTACATGGTGTGGTTTTTTCTTATATACTATTACATTAGATGAAATTTATACAAAGCAAAAAAGGGGGGAGGTGAGAGGGTGGGTGGTTGTTACAGTTTAAGTATTATATCCAGTCCTAATCTCTCGTTCTTACCTGAACATATGTACCTAATTGCAGCTGTGGGGAATTGTCATCTTTGGGATATACCCACTTTTATTGCCTAGGTATCTACTTACTAAATATGAGAAAAATACACGTTGAAATAATATCTTACATTATACATTATTTGCTTTGGGGTGGATGGTTGTTATAGTTAAAATATTATATCTAGTCCTAATCTCTTCTAGGTCGTGTTGCAGCTGTAGGGGATATTCATCTGTGGGATATACCCACTTTTTGGCAATCTAGATACCTACTTACTAAACATATAAGATAAAATATACACTATGAGATAATATCTAACTATACATTATACATTATTAGGTTTGAAAATATTAAGTAAAGGAGAGCTATATGTGTTAATCTGTTCGTTGATGATATTATTGTTCAGATTCTTGTTAATTTCTAATTGTTCTAGTATGTTTAATTTTAGTCCTTTGTTACAAAATTGTAGCGGGATTGGTTTATTGTTGTCTGTAATATGATGGTTATTGTGGATGAGATGTTTGGCAAATTGTGATGTTTCTTATTTTTTATACTTGTACGCTCTTTTATGTTCTTCAAAACGTGTGTTGAAGGCTCTCCCTGTTTGGCCTATGTATTGAGCATTACATTCTTCGCAGGTAATTTTATATATTCCGGATTTTTGAAGTTTGACTCTGAGTAGTTTGAGCATTAAGATGTTTTAAAATAAAACTTGAACATACAGTTCATTAGACAATAATATCAAATTTTGGCCCTTCCATTCTATACTCTTTATAATAAAAATACCTCTATATTTTTTGTATACCTACATACAAACCATCACGCCATGTCCTTTACAGGATAATTTTAGTACACATTCCTGGCTAAGTTTACATCCATGCATCGTCTCATACATGCTCGTAGACTGTTCAAGCTTCTTATGTTTTCTTCTTTCAAAATA
This sequence comes from Molanna angustata, assembly GCA_963576475.1. NCBI lineage: Eukaryota > Metazoa > Arthropoda > Insecta > Trichoptera > Molannidae > Molanna > Molanna angustata. Next base: position 17,687,628 of record OY754978.1, on the reverse strand, counting down.
TCATTCATATGGCCATGCCACCCTTCATGGGGCGGCCCATACTAGTCACTTTATCTGTTACACCCATGGTGAGTCGTTCGTCATTTATTCTTGCAATATGTCCAAAGGACCATATAAGCCATTCACTTTTATTTTACCTATTTATAATTTTCTTTTTGTAACTTGCATTCTCTCTGTTCTCGTTTTTTACATACCTACTCTTCTTTGTGTTCTTATTTCTACAGCATGTTTTTTACTTAATTGGTATTCAGTAGAATAAATGCTGAAAAACATTTATTTACATATTCTATTTCCATTTTTGTGTTTTTTTTATTTGTGTTGCTATCTTTCACATTTTTTTCTTTAATTTTTGTGCATTTTCTAATTATTGTTCATTTTTGAATTTCTAGTTTGTTCTTTTTATATTGTTATTCTCTATGACACCTTATGATAATTTCGTAGAATCTACTTAGTGGTTTCTTCTCTATCATGCACAACATTATCATTGCTTTATTAGGTACTATAGATGTATATTTTTTGTAATATTATAGAAGTTGCTGGTTTTTCCCCGTAAATAAAAAATATAAAAATTAAAAAAATAAATTATATTCTTTAACAAATAAATCGTTTTAGTTAATCAAATGGACATTAATAATAAAAAATACTATGTGCTCATTTTTACTACCCCATTTTCTTTAACCACACTAGATGTAAGAAATTGTATTTTTTTTACATCTAAATAAAATATATACAATACAATACTTTTTTTTTTTTTTTTCGTTATCACACGACAGCTGCTGCCAATTATGGTGTGATGTGCGGTTCGATGACGGCTACCTCTGTTTAAGGTACGATTTAAAGCGCCTTATATTCCAATGGAAAATATCTACCTCGTCCGAGAGTGAGTTTATTTTTTCCATAATGCGCACCAGAGTGCTGCGGGCCACTACATCCGTTCTGGAATGGGGGACGTTCAGAAGATTATGACCTCTACCCCTTATGTAGTTGGGTGGCACAAAAAGTCTTGTCAAACTTGTCTGTTTTATCTGTAGGTACTTTAATATTGCAATCGATTTTTAACTTACTTCCCGATAAGTTAGACCTCTGTTTATTCTCGATTTGTGTATTTGATGAAATTTAACAATTTTATATTTCAAACAAAGTATTCATTTAAAACTATGGGTTTCCGGCTGAGCGTTAGGTAAAATTGAATTTTATTTAGTTGATGCAAAAATAATACCTTACTGTTTTTGACGTCAAAACAGTTAAAATTATAATAATATGTATGTGTAAGTTTGTAATTTTTGAAAGTTAGGAGAATTAATTGAATAAAATGATTATATTGATAACCCAAATTACAACAGAGTTTAAAAGTTTAAATAAGTTTCGATAAATGTTTTAAATTGTAATTTTCAATTTATTTTAGAAAAATGTATTCATTTATTTTTGTTATGTTTGTTTATTTATTAATTTGTTGCTGAATTGTTACTCCAGTCGAATTTGCTACAGTTGAAGCTATGTGCAAGAGGAAGAAATATTATATTTTGGGGGTACCTACATGTTTTATCTATTAGTTTGATCAGAAGGATTATTTTTATTTTATTTTATTTCCGGGAAATTAACAGTAAAATAACATTTTTTATATAGATGCATTAGGGTTAGTCTGGGGTAGTTGGCCATAGTTTTTTTAAACACATTTTTTTCCTTAGTTATAGTAAATAATACTCCTTTGATAGTTGTATTAAAAACTTTATTCAATTTTAAACAAAATTCTTTGGTAGAGATACAATCATAAAAAGAAACAAATGATGAAAAAAAATAACAAAAAAAAGTTCAATTGGCCATCTCTCCCGGAGTGTCCGTTATAGATGGCCATAGTACAATGGGAGTGATAGCCATACCTATTTTTTAGTTTTTTTTGCGAAGTCCCTTGCCTTTTCCTTGCATTTTTGCATCTTCTTTTTTTTAAGTTTTGACCCTAGTGACAATTTTTATAAAAGCTTATCACAACCTTACAAAGTTACCCAAGCTCTTTATGCAACCAGATGTATAATAATTTATAATCCAATCCAACACTTTTGATTATTTACATAGTTTATTTTGGTACATTTCTGTCCAATTTATCGGCATATTAATCCTTTGCTGAATGGGATTAATGAACAGTATTCATTAAAATGCCATAGCTGATCTTAGGTTAAACAGATGATAATAATCGTAAATAAAGTTTTTTTATCACACGTTGTTAATATTTTAGTAAAATGATCCTTCTTTTAGGAAATAACAGACCTAAATTACGGTTCCGTAGTAAAATATCTTTGTAGTCAGGTATGACTTAAACGAATGAAATAACTACATTGACCTCGATAACGAATAAATAATAGAAAAAAAATTTACATGCTTACCGTTTCGCAATATCCCACAATGTGTGGTAACCAAAGTGCGTTTGTTACAATTTTCATTTGATCGCCCACGATTTGGTAAGTATATTTGTTAACAGGAAGAAATGTGATTTTTATAGTAACGTGTACATTAATTAACATATAAATCTGACCCAAAGTACAATGGTTAACTCAGAAGGATATTAAAAAAATATAAAAAATATCACAACTGACCACATCCTAGGGGCGGTTGGTACAGTGCTTAGGTAGGGACAGATTCAAAAATACATCAAAATTGTCTAAAATCGCTTTAATTATCGAAAGTAATATTTATTTAAGATTTGGTAAAGCCTGTCTGTGGGTAGGTATATAAAGACAAAATTATTTTGTTAATAACATCAGATAACGATTTAAAATGAAAATATAAAAAAATATATTATATCATCACTATTTTATAAAAATAAATAAAAAAATAAAAATAATAAAATAAAAGTGGAAGACATATAAATACGAAAAATATGAGAAAATAAAGAAAATAATTTATAGGTATAAAAAAATAAATACATATAAATTAATAGGTAGGAGCGTTCTTACCAAATATTATAACCTCAGTCTACAACAACAATACTTGGCAAGTAAAAAGATATGAAATGTTGCATAATGTAATTTGTGATACGCCAACATGACGACTGTCACAATCGTTACTTGGCACAACCGTACCCAGTCTTACCTAGCCTATTTTACTTCTCGGGCAACTAACAGCTTCTATGTCAAATATTAATTTAACACGCACCCAATTACAAAATGCCAAATTCTGGAGACTAACGATTTTAATCTTCTCACAGATCCATACTGAAAACATAATTAAAAACTGTGTCTCCACCGGGAATCGAACCCGGATCCTTTGGATCAGCAGTCAGATACCTAACCAACTGAGCCATGAATGCCGACGAAAACACAACACATGCGTGTATCCTTACGCATAAGCCTTGCTACACTTAAAAAGAATACGTTCAAAATCCAACCCTCGTCCTCTGGATTACTTGATCTGTTTATTCATTTATTTATTTAAAACTTTTTGAGCACATGTATACAATGGTGTGCTTATTGCCAAATGGCAAAATCTTGTGCTGTCACAGACTCATCTTAATATGTACTTTTAAACAATTTTGACTTGAGGGGATAATAATCTTGATACTAAGCATGAAAATCTACGTTGTAAATTAAATTTAATGTCCAATTTTAGATTTGAGTGGTTAGAAATTTTGGGTAAATAAATTAGGTATATACTTACATAAGATAACATCATTAGAAAATAGACGTACCATTGCAGACATGACATACCTACATAAAATTATTGATGATGCCGTTGACTCTGAGTCTCTTGTTGGGAGTCTTCCAATTAACTGTCCCTTTCGTAGTACTAGAACAAATAATCTTACTTTTAGATTGCCTCTCTGCAGAACTAACTATGTCCAAAATTCATTCATCCAAAGGGCATGTAACATTTATAATGTTTTTTTAAAAAATGTTGATATTTTTAGACATACTAAAATAAAATATAAGAATACCATCTCTGAGACCCTTAGAGGTTTACGGTAGCTGATTCCTGCTTTGTCCTTTTTGACTGCGAGTTCCACAATCTTCCTTTCTCTCTTTTTGTCCTTTTTATTCTGAATTTTGAGTACCTACTAAATTCTAAATAGCAATTTGTTTTACACTGTGCAGCCTAAAAAGATAATGTAATAATTGCTGTGGAACAATTTAACATTTGATATTAGAACTGCCACATCACTTCCAATTTTCAAATCTCGTCTTAAATGCTCGCTCTTCCTCTCAATTCCATAACGAACACATGTCCCAATTTCACTTTCCATCATATTTGATCGCTCCTCATCCTCTCCCTTCCCTTTTTGATTTTCCTCTCCTTTCTAAATTTGTGTAATTTCTCACTTTTGATTTGCTGTATTATACTGGTTGTGTTATTGTGTTATTATGTATATGCCGAAACTATGTTTTGTACTATTGATCTCAGATGGTTGACTGGAAGAAATTGCCTCTAGGCAATATGTCCGCCATTTGTACTATGTAATATTGTGTATGTACAAAAAAGTGTATAAATAAATAAATAAATAAATAAATAATATCCGCAAACAAAATTGGTCTATGATATATTGTTAAAATTGAATTTGTTGTAATATTTGTTTGTATGACTGTATGTTTGTTAGGTTTAAATAAAATAAAATAAAAATAAGTGTTACTTCCTTATATACATACTTTGGAAGACATTGGTTGAGATTTCAATCAGACGATATTCAATTTAAATTATTGTTTCATTTATCGTTAGGTACTTGGTCACAATAAATAACGTAAAATCGTAGATTTTATTGCTCTCGCGCCAAGATACAGTCTCTTTGTATAAATAATCATTTGTATCGTAAGGGATGTCGTAAATCTTTCGTCTAATTGAAATATTGTTTGTTTAGCATAACGTATGTATGTATATTATAGGCATACATACAGATGCGAAAAACCGACGATACGTTCGTCATTTTGTAAATTCAGTTAGAGGCGGCGTGTGAATTAATACCCCATATGTCACTGGCGAGTCGGCAAAACCTCACAAAGCGTTTTGGGATGTCTACAAAACGCTATGGAATCGTTATAGCCACATCACAACTAACCTACATGATGTATTGTATCGTATCGAAGATATTTTCGGTATAATCCAATTGCTCATAAAGCCCTGAAATAATTCTAAACCAAACCAAATTGAAACGTCCTTTAGACCTACATGAACATATAATATTTATGTCGAAGGTATAATTATAACGTTAAAAGCATTGAGTAGTACCTACTCACATTCAATTTGTAACTTAATATTGTGGAAATATTGTCATTTTTTCTGAAAGGTTTTTTTTTGGGTATATTTGTGTGGGATCCTTGATGGTTTTTATTTACAATTCAAGTAAAAATAGTAACAGTAGAAATAATAAGTAAATAAAAAACCTGTCAAAAATGTAGGCACGCCTGGTGTTATACAGACAGTATAACTTTGTTTTTTTTTTATAAGTATAACTTTGATATTTTTTTTATTTTTTATTAGTATAACTTTGAGATATAGGTACCTACCTACAAAAAAATGCGAAACAGAAGATTCATTAATTTTATACAATTCTTCTGTACGTGTGTATGTCACTGAACGGCCGGATCGATTTCGCGTTTCGCTTATATAACTCGGCATTATCAAGGTCTAAAATGAAAGAGACAATGCCGAGACACTTTGGAGAAAGTTTCGGTCATTGTAATCGAATTTTGTGAAAAAATACTTTTGGTATATATTTATATATTAATTTTAAAACGGATTTCTACTCTGTTAACGCAAAAACTTTAGAATCATTAACATTTAGATTGTTTGTTAGTAGATGTGTTTAAATTAAAACTATGTATAACTTAAGTATTAAACTTTTATAGTAAGTAAACCCTATATTTTTGTATTCATCAATATTTGGATTAATATGATTCATGAAAAAAAATAATGATATATAGAGTCAACTAAAGTACCAATTGGTTATATCCTGATTTTTATATTTGCTTCAAATATTGTTAAATTCATTTGACACGAAACAAGTTTTCAAAAAGTGAAGTTTGTAGTATAAAGAATCAAATTGCATATAATTTAAACTTATTCAAAAATTATTATGATGTGTAACTTAAATTCATATACAATACTTTAATTCCACCAATAAACGTCAAAATAGAATGAACTTAAACACGTTGAGATGATATGGACATTTTGGAAGAATGTTAAATATTTCCTATGAAAAACGCCGTATTAAGTATCAAATTAAAAAAATAGTACCTATAAAAAGCAGCGTTCACAGAAGAACCTAGTATAAAAAAATAAAATATTGTGAATCAGATTTATTTGTTGGCAAATGTATATTTTTTGAAAAACTCTGCAGATATATTTTTTTGTATTTTAAGAGTTTGTCTATTGGACCATTTTAGTCGGCCGATAAGGAATCTGAGTGTGGTGAACAAACGACAATAAATAATAAAATATATGAAGCGTACAACACGGAGTCAATCTCTAGGAACTTGGATGTATGCCAAATATGGACTCGGTATGTTGGTATTATACTGTACATATTATAACTGGTCATATAACTTCCACGAATATATCTGATTTACACTACTCGACGGGAATCTTAATTGTATCTTGTATTGAATCATGCTCGTCATTTGAACCTCTACCTACAAATGAAATGAAATAAGAATAAGTCCAATCACAGAATACAAAAATATCGCACGAATCTTTATAGTATCTAGTGTTGAATCTTGCTCGTCATTTGAACTTCTTCCTACAAATCAAATGAAACTGAAATAAATCCAATCACAGAATACAAAAATATCACACAAATCTTAATGGTACCTAGTATTGAATCTTGCTCGTCATTTGAACCTCTACCTATGTACAAATCAAATGAAACAGAAATAAGTCCAATCACAGAATACAAAAATATCACACGAATCTTAATTGTACCTAATATTGAATCTTGCTCGTCATTTGAACCTCTACCTACAAATCAAATGAAACAGAAATTAGTCCAATCATAGAATACAAAAATATCACACGAATCTTAATGGTATGTACCTAGTATTGAATCTTGTTCGTCATTTGAACCTCTACCTACAAATCAAATGAAACAGAAATAAGTCCAATCACAGAATACAAAAATATCACACGAATCTTTATGGTACCTACATAGTATTGAATCTTGCTCGTCATTTGAACCTCTACCTATGTACAAATCAAATGAAACAGAAATATTCAGAAACAAGTCATTTGAACCTCTACCTACAAATCAAATGAAACAAAAATTAGTACAATCTTAGAATACAAAAAATATCACTCGAATAATAGTGTAAAAGTATAAAAAATATTTAACTTTTTTACCCAAGCTCTATCGGTAATAATATATTATTTATCTTATTAAAAAGTATCTGTTTTTCTGACGGCTTGTGCAGATATGTCTGTGTCCGCTGTAGCGACGAAGCTATGATACCTAGGAAGTTGAAATTTTGTAAGAGTGTTTTTGGGAGATTGAACTAAAAAAATAAAAAAATATTAAAAAAATATGTAATTTAATTCAACACACTTAAAAAAACAATTATGTTAAAAAAATAATCATTGCTTTATCAAGTGCAACTATTCATTACTCAGACTTGTTTAGACAAAGTCCGGTATTTCCTATCCCAATGCCTTGGCTTGACCATGAAAAATATTCACCACCCTTAACGCAAAGAAGAATAAAGGGGGGATATATGTAATTATTTCTACCAGCGTTCAAATTTCAGCGTTCGTTTTTTATTGCATAACATTTGTTGATAAAAAATTCATTGCCTTTATAAATGTCATTTAAACATACTGCACCACGGTGAATAATTCTCTTAATTCATATTTTTTCCCTATTAAACCAGCTTCATTTTAACGCATAAATTAACGTCAGTGAAGTACATACACACTGGCTACCATATAAACTCCCGTAGTGAATATGGTGGAATTATTGCAGTCTGAACCAGTTTACAAAGAATATTGAGGCAAGTTCGTTCCTTAACCCATAACCTTTCCACCTAGGCGTTTATATACCAGGGGAGAAGTCTGGTCCGACCGGCGAAAAAAAAACCCTAGTGATTATCCATATCATGGATATAATTATTATATGGAGTTATATAATATCTTTAGATGTCATAGAACTCCATATTTTAATTATATCCATGATATGGGTTATCACTAGGGTTTTGATTTCGTCGGTCGGATCAGACGTGCCCCCCAGGTTTCTTGATATTTATCGGTACTTTTGATAAATGCACGGGTAACGCTGGGGTCTACTAGTCATACATAACGTCTTGTTAAATTCAAACTTTTTTCATGAAAAAAATATCAGACAGATACATTATGCAGGGAACTAAACAGTGAAAAATAAACGAAAAATAATACATACATACATACATACCATCACGCCATGTCCCTTACGGGGTAAGCAGAGAGAACCAAGCGCCATACTTCTCTATTTTTGCACACATTTCAGGCTTCCTTTACATCCATGCATCGTCTCATACATGCTCGTCGATTGTTCAAACTTTTAATGTTTCCTTCTTTCAAAATATCATTCACATGGTCATGCCATCCCTTTCTGGGGCGACCTCTGCTATTCACTCCATCTCTAGCACCCATGTATATTTTTTTGGTCAGTCGTTCATCTTTCATTCTTTCTATATGTCCAAACCACCTTAAAGCATTCACTTTCATTTTACATATAATATCCTTCTTTAACTTGAATTCTCTCCTTATGTCCTCATTTTTTATTCTATCATATATCGTTCTATTACATACTCTTTTTAGTGATCTCATTTCTACAGCATTTATTCTACTTTCATGTGTTCTTTGCCAGGTCCATGTTTCACTTGCATACGTCGGAGTAGGCACCACAATTGCATTGTGTAATGCAATTTAGGCTTCCTTTGAGATGCTTGGGTCGGACATTACTGGTCTAAGTGCTCCGTTTATTCTATTCCCTGCCATAACTCTTCTTTCAATATCTTTATCGGGTCTTCCATTCCGTTCAAACATACTCCCCAAATATATATATTCCTCAACTTGTTCTAGCCATTCGTTCTCTACTTTTATCATACATGCAGTTATACTTTCAGTCTTTTCAAATACCAATATCTTAGATTTACTAACATTCATTCTCAGTCCATTTTGCAGGCATCCTTCATACACTTTATTCACTAAATACTGCAGCTCATCCGCACATTCAGCAATCACCACTTTGTCATCTGCATACATCAAATCACGTACGTTTACAGTACTTAGTTTCAGACCTTTATTTTCATTCTTCAATGTCCTAACGCAGTGATCAATATACAGATTGAACAGCCATGGAGATAATACGCAGCCTTGCTTCACCCCTTTATTAATAGGGAACCATGTTGTCAACGCATCGTTGACACGGACACAGGCTCCACTATTTTCATACAGAGACGCAACGGCACGTATTAGTTTGCTCTTCACTCCATATATTGATAGGATATCCCACAATTTTTCTCTATTCACTTTATCATATGCCTTCTCTAGGTCTATGAACGCACAGAAAAGTTTCTGGTTTTTATGCAGAACCTTTTCTGTAGCCATACGTAAAGAGAAAATTTGATCGATACATCCTCTGCCCCCTACAAAGGCACCTTGCGCATCCCATATTTTGCATTTCGTAATCTTGCGTATTCTCTTATCAATAATTCTTGCATACATCTTGCCAACCGAACTTAACAAGCTGATAGCTCTATAGTTTTTGCAGTCGAGTTTTGATCCCTTCCCTTTGAAAAGAGGAACTACAACTGCATTTGAAAAATAATACTGCTTTTTTTTAATTGAATTTTACCTAGGGGATAATTTACTGACTTAATTTTGCTAAAAATATTCATAGTTGAATATATTTAAAAAATTATTGGTTCGTTGAAGGAATAGTAAGACGAACAAATTGACATAGGGTATTTTCCAAAATGGAATAAGGAGATCACAGAACTGGCACGAGCTTGCGAAGAAAGCTCCAAATCTTACAGTGGACACCATTAAATTCCAATATTCACCATTTCACAAGGATCTGTATTAGGAGGAATCTTACAACGCCTCACGCCTTCGCATCACTTGTGAAATTCAATTTCAAAATGATCTATTAATCCCGGTCTAAAATTAATTCTGGACCTCTTTGATCCGGAAAATTTCTACCAATTTTAGTATAGTCTCCAACAGCACTCGACCTAGAAAGGTATGATTGGACTTGGATCAAATATTGTACCATACCAAACCATCACGCCATTTCCCTATTTGGGGTAGGCAGAGAGAACCGAACGCCAGACTCCTCTCTCTTGACACACATTCCTCGCTTCATTCACGTCTATACATCGTCTCATACACGCTCTTCTATTGTTCTTACTTCTAACATCACCGTCTTTCAAAATCCCATTTATGTGATCGTGCCAAGTTTTTTTTGGCCGACCTCTACTTTTCGTTCCTCTTTTATCAGCCTTGTACACTTTTTTTGTCAGACGGTCATCACTCATTCTTTCGATGTAGCCGAACCACCTAAGGCCGATTTCAAATGAGTATCAAATATTATACTCATTTGAAATCATCCTAATTTTGTAAAGTTAACCGTTATTGTATGTTTGCCCGTAATGGGAAGGAAAGGGATGAAAAAAATATGGAAGAAGGGTCAAATTTTCACGCTATGCATCAATATAGAGAAGTTATTACAAATTTGTAGCAGTTATTACAAATAGTGGATACATCAGAATTTGGGATACTGCCTGAGAATTCGACATTGTAGAAACTATACGTCCTTTTGATAAATTCATTTTGATATGATTTTGTGTTGCTTTGATGAACGTAGTAACAAATTATTCGATTTGGCATTTCGCAAGTTCGATATTAAATTTATATAATTATGTAATCTAGACAGTCAAATTTTGAGTAAATAATTTTTAAAAGAAACATCTGATCTTCTGTCCTGTGTTCGATCTTTGTATTTCGGAAATTTTTATCAATTTCATCATATAATGAACTTTATAAGTTATATGATTTTGAATTTGAGAAATTGATACATAGATCAACACGCACCCAATAACAAGTAGTCACATTCTGGAGAGTTACGATATTTATCGTCTCACAGATCAAGTATAAAAACTCAATTTAAAAACGTATCTCAAATGGGATTCTAACCTGGAACCTTTCGCTCACTCAGGAGAGAGATGTATTGCCAACGAAGCAACGAAGAACAACTATGGACCCGAGTTCGGATTATGCCGTGATCGATTTCGATCACCTGTAACACAAACAATTGTTTATATAAGCATCGCATAATGTATGGGGTTGCTACATAATATATAGCCTAGAAACGGTGACTCTTTATAAACTTAGAAGAAATTCACTCAAAGAGCTAATTAAAGATTGTTTATCCACCGGTAATCAAACCCGAAACATAAAGTCCAGCAGTCAGTTATTCAACCAACTGATACTTGAAGTCCCAAACCAAATAAAAATACTATACTTAAAATTTTAATCGAATATTTTTATTATTGCATATGCGCAAACATTGGATTTTTTTTCCCTGTCGGGTGTCAAAGGTATTTTTTAACAGATTTTTTACTATCTCAATAGAGACGAATTTGGAATATTTACTGTAGGAGAACCGGGAAATCAAGGCACCTACAGGGCTTACGACAGGTCGTGAGCCCTGTAGGTTCCTTGATTTCCCAGTTCTCCTACAGTAAATATTCCAACATCGTCTCTATTGAGATAATTAAAAATCTGTTAAAAAAGAATTTTAATAATTAAATTTTTATATATAGGTGTAAATAGGTGGAAAAAAGTCACAAATACACACGTCAGATCATTTCTCTTCTAATAAAGAGTTTTTAAGTTTAAATCACAATCTTCATTTGTGAGAACTAACAAGAGATATAAAACAAAACTCACATGTTAAAAGTTTCCCGAGCAAAAGTATTAATTTAAGTTTTTAATAAATTGCAAGAAAGGAATATAAGCTCAACGAAAAAAAAATAGTTATCAAACAAATAATGAGTTTAGAGAAATAATGTAGTTACCTATTTGTACGCAGCTATATAAAATAAAGTATTAAGTAGAGTTTTCTTTTATTTCGTCATTTATTGATTTCCAATAAACAGAGAACACAAGTTTCTTGGAAAACACCGAAGGATCCAACCAACTTGTACATATCGTACGTAAATACTTCCTTATTGGAATTTATTGAACCACTAACTTTCGGATAATATTGTCTTATTCGCTGAATATTCAATTAGTTTCGATGTAATGTTGCTCATCAATGTATTAGAAAGAGATGGGTACTTGATAAAAGCGATGAGCGCAAATAAGACCATGACCGAACTAATATATTTTATATATAATTCTTCTGCACGAGTGTGTCACTGAATTCCTAAACGGCTCGACCGATTTTGATGATTTTTTTGGGTGTGTTTTAGTGAATCCCTGGATGCTTTTGATATACATTTCGAATAAAAAAATGGAACAGTGGAAATAAAAAAAACATATAAAAAATGAACTCCTGGAATTTAGCAAACAGCATAACTTTCGCCACGGCTCAGTCTGAATGTTGCCTTTTTATAGGTGAGGCGAGATTGATCTACATATGTGTATACACGCGTGTGTCGTGCTTTCTTTACTAAGGGCGATGCACACCTGCACACCTGTTACTAAGTGACCCCCTATTGTGGGAACAGTCGTGTTGGTGTGTATATAGTTATTTTTATGTTTGCTGAACCAGCTAATGACAGGCAAGCCAACGTTCGGGCGGAACAACGTCTGTCGAGTCTGCTATTTTTTGTTTATATTTCAACAAAATTGGCGTATCCAATAAAGAGACTTCATATTTGGAAATAATATTAGGTAATTTAAAAAAAAACTATTGCAAACGGTTTTTTGTAATTATATAAAACACACACGAACTCACAACTCGAAAATGGTTGAAGATGAAGAAAACAAAAAAAAAATTAAGTCTTTCCGTTTCCATCCCCATATCCATTCCTGAAGTAAGATTTTCTGACTGTCTCCATGCACTTATTAATTGACTGGACTTTAGGAGTTCTCAGTTGATTGACACATACTGTATGGACATCAACCACCACCTAGACGCCCCAAATCTCGGAGGAGTTTCCTAAATACGACCAAACCCCTAGCAGATACTCCTATGACTGCAAGAGTGCTTCTGTGGAGAGACACAACGGAGGGCACACAAGGGGCCATTTTTAATACACCAACTGAAGCACTGCCCCCAGCACATGACCAACCGTGGCCAATGTGGAAAACCCTCAACAGGATTAGGACTGGGGTCGGCCGTACAAGGAAGAACCTCCAAAGATGGGGAATGGCTGAAGACGCGATGTGCGACTGTGGTCAAACGCAGGACAGCGAGCACCTCCTAGCATTTCCAATGGCTCCTGACCTGTGTGATTGGAACACTCTTAATGAACGAGCCCACCTAGAGGACAACGCAAAGAAGTTTGTGACTTTTTGGGCATTTAGTCTCATATATGTTGACCGACACGACAAGAAGAAGAAATTGATTGATATTATTCTACGTTAGAAATTACAATTTATTATATTTTCCTGTTATAAATTATTTAATATAATTATAATTGCTTGGTGGTGGAGCGGCTTATATGCTGTCATAGTAATCGAGTGGCTCTGGGTTTAAACTCTGCCTCGTTTGATTTCATTCATCAACTGAACGAGCATTTTAGTTTTATTACAAATTCTTTTTAATCAACAACAAAATTACATTTCCAACGATTATATAAGAATAATCCCCGCTCGAAAGTAGAAATTTAGTTTTGTAGCATCTCAATGGCCATTATTTTCGAGTTATGACCGCACGCTTTGACAAAAGATACGAACAATTTCTGAACATCCATTAAAAGTTTCTGCTGACGATATTTTACAATATCATTTCCCCTTATTCAAATGGAACCGATGTCGATTCGGTGAAATAAAACGAATAGTACATTTAAACTTTGAAATAAAACAGATAAATTAAGAAGACATAACATTTATTTCATTCCACAATAAATTGTAGACCTCAAAATAGGTATAAAACATTAATTTATGGACGCCATACGAATAAAATTCATTAGTAACAAACTATGTAATTCCAATATTATTGATGAATGTTAAGTTTCTCAGATTGTTGAGTTATTTCACGACGGTGAATATAGCCATTGACTTCTGTAAATTATTGTCCTTTGTGAAACCGGATAGATTATCTTTAAAATGCGAATTTTCAAAATTACGAGTCTAAAGAGATATGGTTGATTTATTGCTTTTAATCTCCTTTATAATCTCTTTGCCGATACTTTTAAAATAGGTCAAAAGCGTTTGATTATTTTTCCACAGCTATTATTTTCCTTTTGGAAGAGTTATTTGATAATTCCTACATATAGTCCAATATGCGAGTTAGTCTTGTGTTTGAGATTTGAAATCGGTCAAACTAGAAAAGCAAAAATATCGTTACATACTTTGTTTATAGTAAACAGTATTCCAGTTGAATTCTACTGTATCAACCAGCGTTTAAAGTTTCTCGTTTTGATATAAATATGAATATTGCATCAAAAATTCGATTGAATGTAAGACATAATTAATGGAATAGCAGCTTGATTTATTTATATCATATAGGTAAACAGATTAAATCATACAGTACAAGTACATACATGGTCATTTTTTTATTACTTATTTAGTGATGATGCAAAGACTACGAAAATTATATGTCCGTTGTACTACAATAGTTAACTAATAAAATGAAATAATTAAATATAAAAATATAATAATTAAATATTTTTATAATTGCATAATATTGTACACTTTAGCTCATGCCCAATGCCTATGGGCAAATAGAAGAGTGGAAACATCCATGTGACTCCAATGACTCTTATTAGCATTTTATTTATTTTTATATATGCATTCTTTTAACTTTTGTTACTCGTAACCATTTTTTTGTAATTGAATGGATTACAAAAAATAAAAAATAAAATAAATAAATAGTGAACCCTAGAGGACGTGTGGTGGAGTTCTTTTAACATGGCCTGTAGGTCCTTCAGGTCATAACTGATGATCACCAATCTCTATCCCTTTCTCTTCCCATTTTAGGTTTTTAACCCTATGTTTTCCAATAGCAGAGTGAATAATTTTGGTGATACGATATCCTCTTGTGTCACACTTTTGCTTATTTTTAATTTTATCTATCCTAGTATCATCATCAATTCTTATATACATTGTTGCGTGATCGTTAATTTTATTGAATAGTCACACAAAAATAAAAATAAAACATACATAAGTTTTCTTTATTGATGAGACATTCAGGATTACTGATGGTATGATGAAGTACTAATGATGCTTGAGTAGGTATCGAAAGTCACGATTGCTTCGACGAATGAGTCAAGCATCAGAAAAGCGTAAATATTTTCATATAATATGGTAGGTTTACTACAATAATAACGAAATTTCCCAATAAAATATTGTTAATTGCTATCAAAGGAAAATAACTAAATGACTTTTTTTCGCTTAGTACCTACATATATCTCATATTCTCGAGTGTCGCAAATATAAAATAACTCTACCATGATTTTCCCTTTTCTACTGTACCATTTCTGCGTCCATATCTCCCTTACGTTCCCTTTTCCCAATCCTTTCCATCCCTAACACTACTTTCACCCACTTAACCTTCCAGGTTCAGGTTACGTTTGTTTAGTTTAAATTCAGTTAGGGCAGATAAGTACCAAGAAGGGTTTATAATACGAGATTAACTGACCAATGATGGTCACGTTTTCTGTTTGGATTGAATATCAACATTATGATCAACCAAAGTAATCCTGGCTTAAATTGGTTGTATATCTGAAAAGAGAACCAAAATCATTTAAATTTACTTTTTGTATGTATACTTAGAATTTGGTAATACAACTTCCAACACGTACAATTTATCTTTTTTTATGTTTTATTCCCGGAAAATTACATATAACAAAATAAATTTAAACATTATAAATATACACATTTGGTATCTATAGCAATATAAAAAGTTTAATAAAATTTTATGAAATATATTATATATCGAGTTTCCATTGAAAGTATGATTGTGGTCATGGTGCGGTATTTATATGAATGTGTTTGATCATTATTTTAATGTATATTAATTTGTCGGATTACGATCTATAGGGCTTTCTGCAGATTCATCACAGCCATGCCACCCTTACTAACAATACCATATGAGAGCACAGTTTGGCCCAGTGCGTAATATATTGTCTTTAAGTTTTATAGATCAAAAATATCTCGAATATTTCTGAATATGTATGTAAGTTGTCGGGTTTTATTATTTGATTAAATATTTATTGGGATTTTTTTTCACCATGGTGCCGATTTTTTGCTAATCCAGGGAAGACTTCATGTATCAAATTTAGCATATAAAATAAATTCGTTAGATATTTTAACAAAATACCCCCGATAATCTCAAAGAAGCTCATTGAAAACGTGAAGGGTAGAAGATCGAAAGGAGGCTCGCAGAGACCTCATAAAGAGACTTTGTTAAATCCGCTACATGATTTTTAATCACGAAGTTTTTTGATCTGCCCATAACCATTGATAAGTGATTGAGTGCAGGAAGAAGAAAGTATGTCCTAAAGGCAAAAGCATACATTTTTACTATAGGTAGGTATGTGAATGTTCGAGGACTTGCAGTCTCTCAATTGATTAATATATTTTATTAGCTTGCTGTATATTAGCTTTCTTATATAATATATTAATCAATTAGCAATTAGCGAGCTGTCAGCAATTTATGAAAAGGATATTATTTTTTTATAAGGTTTCAATACACTCAAAATGCTTTGTGTGTCGTATTTGCACGGTGTGAAATGCTTTCTTTAATACACTCGACGTCTCTGCGAGCATTTTCAGTGCATTTAGGACAGCTTTCTCTTCCTATCAGACTAGTAGTTTGATTTATGCATCTGTCTTATATTCGTATTTTTTATGTACCAGTCAATTAATTATGATTTATTTGTAAATTTTCGTACCTAATTGATATTAATTATCCTATTGAATAATGCGTGGAGTTTTCACTGGTCAACTGATAAAACAATGCAACATTGTTTGATTTAATAATTTGTGTAGTAGGTACATAACTCTCTATCAACTATCAAAAAATAGATAACGTATCAACTTAGCACGCTAATGAAATTATCTCTTTTTTTCAGCAAATTTCATGGGTGCGAAAAAGAGATTGGCATATCCTCTCTTCTGGAATGTTCACCTTTACGAACGACGAAAGATTTCAGGTAAGCATTTATCTAAAAAAATATATATTATTAAAGAATAGTCTTATTAATTTGTTAACATTAATTTTTTATTCAGATGAAAGCCGTCATGTTTTTGATTTCTTCACGCGCGTGTTATACAAATTATATCAATGGGTCTTAAAGATATAAATGGGCACACATAAAGAATAATTTATGGAAAATAAGAGCGTCCTCGGCTCCGATTATCGGTGTCTCATTTTTATCACTTAAAATTGAGTAAAAACTTGTGAGACGAACAACATCAAAGTAAGAAACCTCTTCAAAATGTTACAAATTGATATTGTTTTGAAAATATTTGGGAAAGTACGTTTCGTTTGGTTATTGTGTACCTAGTTAAAAAAATAAAGCAAAAAAAAATCTTCTCCTTTTGGTTCAATATTTTCTTTGGATTTAACAAGAATTAAATATCAGATTGATTCCTTGAAACCTTTTAGTTGTGTAGTCACAGAAAAAAAAAAAACGAGTGGGTTGTGGCTTACGCTATAATCCTCACTACCAAGTCGCGAGTCACTCAACAAAGTATGAAATTTTGTATGGAATATTTTCAACATTTTTATAAAATGAGTTTTTACAATATTTTTTTATTTAATTATTTTATTACGAAAACTTGATATTTATTCAATGCCATTATATGAAAGTGATGTACCTTTTTACCAATTTCAAATTTTAAGTTTCCTGAGCTCGGAGTCACTTTGAAATATTTCACAGTAAATAAATGAGATATCCTTCGAAATCTAATGGGGTCTAAGCGAGTATTAAACATACATATTTAGAAAATTTGAAAAGAATCGAACGAGTACTTTAGTCATAGAATTATAATGTACAGAAGCCGCGCGTAGTACAAATTTCGAATTCAAATGTATGCCAAGTTTTTTTTACATGTGTGTGTGTGAGGCGGTAGATCACTTTAGTCTTTAATCGATAAAGTAAAATAAATACGCCGTACATAGCACACAACACATATCACATAGCACATAGCACACACATACATTGTGATGAAATTTTCAGAATACAATCCTAACATGATACTAGTTGATAATCTGCAATAAAAAAATACCCTTAAAAATTGCGAAATCATAACTCCCAACTTATCCCATTGGGTCAGTGAGCAGTAAAAATAGAATAATACCTACCATATTTCCAAAGCATAGAATTCTTATCTTGCGATGACATAATTTTTGGAACATTTTTGCATTATTTTCTTTTAGACACCCGTTTTCAGAGACAATTGGGAGGATTGTAGAGGCCTTAGGCCTTAATTTTCCTCTATTTGAAATAATATATTATGTAGGTGTGTTGTTCACGCTTCTAATATTTCCATCTTTCAAAATACCGTTCACACGGACGTACCATCCCTTCCTTGGGCGGCCCCGACCTCTCATTCCATTCCTGTCCGCAATGTATATTTTCTTCGTCAGGCGTTCTTCATTCATTCTCTCCATATGTATAAACCATCTCAATGTGTTCACTTTCATTCTATAATGACATATTTTTTCAACAACAGACGAACACGTATAAGACGATGCATGAATGTTGACGAGGCGATGTATGTATGTCAATATAGAAATAAGTGGCGTTCAGTTCTCTGTGCCTACCCCGTGAGGAACATGTTGTGATGGTATGTATGTATGTATGAAAAAATATATCATCAAACAACAATTATATAATATTATTTCAAAAAATATATCACTAAACGAGAATTATATTTTACGATATTTCACATTAAACAACATCATTATACAACAATGATACCTATATTATCTGCCATAGAATAATAAAAGTATAGAATACTCTTTAGCCTGCAGTCAACGCGACTGCTTTATGTTGACTTATTTGGTCAACATTTTACTACGAGCATTAAATAATCATTTGGCCGTCTGCGTGATACGTTCTCCAAATAGGGAATTTTTTAACTGCTTGCAAAATTATTTACGCAATCATAACGAGTAGTAATGTACGAAGAATTTCCTACCAGCAGAATCATACATATATTGACACGAGCCGGCCAATAAAACGGCTTCGCTTTTTCAGCGAGGTATAGTATGAGAATGAGTATTTTATAGTTTTATTATTACTTTATATTATCAGCATATAAATTAATTAATAATATGTTCTGAAATATGTACATTTTGGCAGTCTGAATAGAGTCTGCTTGTCGTCGGCTTAGGTATAATACCGCGTAAGTCGATATCGAGAATTTCACAGTGGAGCAAAAAAAAACATACCTACTTATTACATTTGAAAAATGTAAAAACACAAAACCATGCAAGCTGACATGTTTTTGTATTAATTTCAAAAGAATGTATATTTTAATGCAATATAATGAGAATTTTAAAAGGTTTTTTGCTCTGCTGTAAAATCGCCGATAGTGACTTAAGCAGTGTATCTAAAAATCACCTAACCCTTAATGCGACGATGTGCAAATCAAATTGACAACTATAAGGCTGCCCCGTCCCCACCGTGACTTTAGCTGCACGGCACGACATCGAAAAATCCGAGATATGAAAGTTTTCTGTCCTCTAGGGATCAATACGTAAAAATAAATAATACTCTAAGCGTACTGAATACAAGTGATTTTGGAATACCTCAAGGCACAATATTGGGCCCTCTTTTGTTCATCTTATATGTAAATGATATATATTTAATTTGACAATATCAGGAAAACTTGTTTCATATGCAGACGATACGGAAATTATTTTTCAGGCAAATTCATGGAATGAGCTTGAAGAAAATGCTAACACTGACATAAATTTATTAAAAGAATGGTTTGACAATAATATATTGACCCTGAATATTGAGAAAACTTATTATATACCTTTTACCATAAACAAGAAAATACCTCCCATTGCATTAAATATTAAAATCCACTCAAAAAAATGTTCTACAAAAGTATTGACATGTAAAAATAACGATTGTCTATGTATAACAAATAAAAATGAAATTAAATATTTAGGAGTAATAATTGACAGTAACCTTAAATGGAAAACTCAAATAAATAACACTATAAACAGATTAAGAAAGCTTATTTACATATTTATTAACCTTAGAAACATTCTCAACTTAAAATGACTTAAAAATGTGTATTACGCTTTCGCCCATTCAATAATGCAATATAGCATTGTTGCATGGGGGGCGTATAAAACATCCATTTTGCCTCTAGAAATTACACAAAGGTTGATAATAAAAATTATAAATAAAAAACCATCTGACTACCCAACTTTGCAACTATTTCGTGATTTTCAAGTGCCATCTTTTAAAAATATTTATAAAAAAATGTGCTATTTCAAATACATAAGGACATTGGAAGGTCGCACCATGCCTTTGTACGTGTGGCGAGTGATAGACATAATATAGTGGGTCAACTGTTTACCCCATTAACACATACAAGTTTTGCACAGCACTACTACACGTACAATGGGGTGGTGTGGTTCAACCAACTTGAAACAGATTTGAGACTGGCAATTGAACATAATAATTTTAAAAGAAAAATAAAGAATAAATTAAACTTATTATTTGACTGATATGTAAATTATATTAACTTCTTTTTGTATAGATAATAATAATGTATGTATAATATTTTGTGCATTCTGTATTAAATTGTCTCCTTTACACACGAGTGCTTGCACTCTAGTAAAGGGAAATATGTTTTGTCTTACTGTGCATCTTTTCTATATAGTTTGTTTGTTTTATATTTTGTATATGTTATTGTGAACGTATTACAAAAAAATGACAAGTCTTGTTGCTTTACCTTAGTATGTACCTATTACTTTGTGAGCCAAATTTGCTTTGCTCGCATTGTTCCAGCGATTGTTCCAATCTTTCAGCTGTCACATATTCGAAAGGTACGATTTTATTTTTTTCTCAATTAACATACTTTATATGTAAAATATATTATCCAAGTATTTTACTCTTTTTATTTTACTTTTGCCCGAAGCCTGAGGCCTCCACTATCCTCAAATATGTATCTGAATACGGGTGTGGATGATTGAAATTATTACTATAATTCATACAAACTTACCTTCCATCATGTCATGTCTTAACAAGTAAAAGCACTATTTTAATGTTGAGAATAACAAATAATTGTAAATCCTGCTATTTTTTTATTTCATTTTCATAATCATGAATATAATGAATTAAAACATGAACAATAAAAATACATAAATTGTAAAAAACACTTATAAATAGAAACACAGTTAGATTCCACAGTGAGAAATATATAAATGAGAAACACACAAAAAACCTAACTCACTCATATCTCTTTCAAATATACATATACAATTTATTGAAAACCTACATTAGCATTTTTTCATTATATATCAATTTACCCTATTTATGTAGAGTGCTTTTTAGAATTTTTGTTCCAGTCAGGGGTTACCAACATTTTAATTTTTATAGCATTTGTCCACATATCTCAAAAACTATAAAAGCCAGAACGCTGAAATTTTTTACAAATATAGTATCTCAAAATGGATTTTGAAAAGCAGTTCCAGGGTTTCTCGAACTGTTTTTATTAAGAAGCAAAAAATTTGTATGACAATTTTAAAAAAATAACTGTGACGACCAAACTGGCTACCTGCGTTTTTAGCCAAACCTTTGTTATCAATAATAAAAGTTAATCTATTTATTACTGTAGTGTTTAGCTCAGGGTACAAAATATTTAGTAGCACTAAACGAACTGTTTTGTAGTCACTATAGTTCGGTTAATTTTAACATAACTTATTTTCAGTGTATGTCCATTTCTTTTAAGAATATCGAAAAATTCCGAAACATGTTAACTAGAGAATTTAATTTTCTATAAAAAATGTCTACATTTTAGTAATATACATATATCAAACTTTTTTTAAGAAAGTTTGTACAAATTAATATAAGGACAACATCGCTTCCTACAATTTGTATGGAATACACAATATCCAAGTTCAACTAAACATACTATCGCTATCGACAGTTGGATCTCATGTGTTACGTGCAACTAGTCGATAAAGTATAATGAACACGCCGTACATAGCACACAGTACCTACATAACACACAGTAGGTATATAGCACACAGTACGCAGTACATATCACACGCACACACAGATATATTGTGACGATACTTTCAGAATACAATCTCAGCATGATACTAGTTGATAATCTGCAATAAAAAAATAGCCTTTAAATTGCTAAATCATAACTCCCCACTATAACCCTTGGGTTAATGAGGAGTAAAAATATATGTTCATAGGTATAACATGTCCTTATTGCTTTCTAAATACCATCCTCTACCACATTAAATGTCGACTGCAGCAGACTATGACGATATATGTATTAGGTACTTAATATATTATTTGCTTTAGTTCTCTGGTTCTCTTGGGAACATAACAGAGGTATATTATTTCATTATTTGTGTACCTTAGTTCACTCAAAGAAGGACACGGAATGTTGGGTTTTATTTATATCAAACTCTATGGTATATATTGTATTGGTTAGTGTTCACCTTTTGTGCTGACTTTTAATAAGATTAATGTCAGTGAATTTCCTCTGAGTGAAATTAATACCGATACCACTTTCCTACTTGTATTCAAACTTTGTCGGTGAAATATCACAACATTAATTTATCTGAATAAAAATTCTACATACAGCGAATTCGGTGTTTCTTATAAATTCATTTACAGAATATGTGAATTCTTATTCAATGTTTTCAATGCAAAAAAATAGTCAATCCAAAATAATTTATTTGTATACACGACGTAAACGACGATTTTTTTCAGATTTGTAGAAACAAAGGATTAAAGAATTTTGAAATAAATACTTTAAAATGATGTTGAAGTGGGAAAAAGATACTGAAATTTTACTGTAAATGGAGAGTAATTTACTCTCCTCAAAGGATATTGGTGTCTTTTCCATCTGCATAATTTAATTTGAGGCGAAAATTAGGCACATAAATCAATCTATGTCAGGTCACACGCCCTGTTGATACTCAACATATGGTCTAATATTCGTACCTTTTTCGATTCTACACCATATTTTTAACCTCTACACTACAGCGGTCTCTTTACAAAATATCAACGTGATAATACTTCATACAAGAGCTATGACAGAATACAAATTATTCGTTAGTGACCGCAAATTCGTCAGAAAATGCATTTGAAGGACATATGTGTAGTTAAGATTAATTTGACAGGAGAAGAAGATGGATAAAATTCCTTCTTTATTTACAGTGAAATAAATATTAAGATATTATATAAATGAATATGTAGGTATAAACAGAAATGTGTTTTTCTTTAAGTTCTTTCTGATTACTTCGTGTTAGGAAACAAAGTAACCTACATAAAACATTTTAAAAGCAAAATCGTTTGAATAGTTATGTAGTTTTTTAATTCAAAATTGAAATGAAATTAAACAAAACATACCAACCAATCGTCTGTGAATTCAAAATAAAGCACTTAATAATATTATTTACACAATGAAATCAAACAATATAAAATTTCACCGTACATCTGAATCGAAATTACCATTCCAATAATCATTGTTGCATTAAATAAATTTCAATCACGATTATGATTGAAATTTTATATTCATGATTGAATTAAAATAAGCACAATTGCGAGTGCCTATCTGTTTATCAATCAATATTGATTGGACAAACCGTATTGTAAATTATTATAAAGATTTTTGTTTGAATAGTTGATTAATCGGGTTTAAAATGATATCGTGTTACGCTGTGGTGTAAAAAAAGTAATAATTTAATGCTATCAAACATTTAGATGTTGTAGCTATAGGTAGTAGTTATATTATAATTTAATTTTTAAACCTTGGATAGATGTGAATTAAATTATGCGTTGTAGTTTAAGGCGATATTATATAAACCTAAACACCCCAATCCGAAATAAGAAAAATCAAATATTATGACAGTGCATTTCTAAAAAAAAGTATTTTCGAAATTTCTCTAGTAGGTACATCATGTTCGTCACACGATTATGTATATTCAGTACAAATTCCCGTAGTAATATTACTTTAAATATCCTTTTTTACAGCTTTTGTTAATTACTTCATACTTAACTATAGGTATGTCGTAGAAAAATTAATCATTTATGTCATTAAAGTATACATAAAATTAAGTGAATGTAATTGATATTTTTTTCATTTCAAGTCAGCCCCCCTAGACAACGTGTCATTTAGCTCAATAAAATAAACAATAAAAAGATAACTCAATGTATGGAAGTGACAGTTGCCAGCACGTGGGGGCTGGTCTGTTCTTAAAATGCAAAAAATGAGCAAATCTTGGGTTTCAAATAATCTAAATCACCTACAACACACGCAAATTTTTACAATTTTTAATGTACGCGATAGTTATCTTAATAACACATAACTTCATAGTGTATAATGCGGTTTTAGTATACCATTGTTATCACTAGATCGTTATAATATGGTCTCTTCAATTATTTTTTTTGATAAAATATTTCAGCGCACATTGTACCAACTTATTTAAAACCTCTTTTGGCGGTTCATTTTGAGATTTTGGTATTTTTTATAGTTTCTAACTTTACCACATTAAAAAAAGTAAAAATATTACAAACTTTGTAATACTTTACAACTTGCGAATACGTTTATTCGATAAGTTGCTTTCGAGCTTGCGCTCATCATCAGATACCTTTTATAACTATAACTTATTCGCAAGTTGTAAAGTAGAAGTATTACAATGTAAGTTATATTTTAAAATCTTTTAAAAATGAACTTTTTCAGAGTTGCTCATGCCAAGTTTGAAGAAAAAAAAATTAAATTTATTATATTAAAAAACCTCGTTTATTATCAATTCAGTATAAAACACAACAATATTCACAATCACAGAAATAAAAGTATTTGGATATATCCGCGTCTCATTTACACAAATTGTAGTATGGCGAGACAGAGATAGACGATATTCGAGTAGGATGAAGTCTTAGTACCTAATAATAATAATAAATAGAATTTACAAAGCGCCGTTAGGTGATACAACATCACTCCAAGGACGCTGTAGCTTATTTGTTGGCTCTACGAAACAAGGCAGTCTTAAGAAGTCTACCGAAGGTGTCAATGCTCTGAGTTCCACGTATGTCAAGGGGCAATTTATTCCATAAATCTCCCGTCTGGCTCCTTAGCCTCATGTCAGTTTTGTCGATTCCCGGACCAAACTTTGGAACAAATCATGTGGGATTATTACCACCCAGTGATGTCCTCTTATAGAACGGAGCTTCTAGTTGCTATAGTGGGCCTCTTCAAGGTCCCATTGGTCATGCGGATTTTGTGATCTTGAAGAACAATTTGATAGTCTTCAAGAAGTTCTGTCATAGCTATGGTGCCTTACTATTGGTTGATTCCCAGAGAGTTTATTTTTTAAAGAGATCTTAGTCACACCTATATTGCTTTACATATTCACATTCTTCGATTGTTTTTTTTTTTCACTTTGGTGCCGATTGCTGATCTAGAGGGCTTCTTGAGCTATTTTTCGTGCTATGCTTTTTTGTCGCTAGCGTTCTGCAAAGGTGCCATTTACAGTCCCCATATGCAAAGCGGGTGGTGGTGGAAGTAGCGATAATCTTCCGTCAATCGTTCAGCTCCGAGTAACTGACTAATCCACAAATCGTCCAAATAACACTAAATTCAACAGAAAATCTTTTTTGTATTTATAAGAGTGTAATGAATATTATGACTAGAAGTTCCTTTGAGGTTGAACCTCTAATGGTGATGAAATAGTATTATGGATGGCTCGTTTGTTTTTAATAAAATGACACGCGGTCTTGTATGTTAAACAATATGTCATGTTTTCTATATATAATATGTACAATACACCCTTTATACTAATAATAATAATAGTATAATCTTACGCTCCCCAACTTTTGTTCCCCGGGGCAAGGCTTAATGGGAAATTATGGAAGTGTATGACGGTGACGTGTCGGCATACGAGGGTAAATTGGATCAAAGGGGTCTCTACATATATTATTATACTTTTTGATGTACAGTCATCGCAGATAAAAAAATGTCCAAATACAAAAAATAACAGTTGCCCTTTGTGGGATGATTAGATAATATTATGTTCTGTGAAAAACGGTTGATTTTTGGATAAAAAATCTCTTTTCTGTAAAATATTTAGTTAAATTTACTTTCGTCTAAGGTACCTATAGATTTTTATTTGTTGTAGTGGCGGGCTTATTGCAATAAGCAATATCTTCCAACCAACCAGATTCCAAAGTACGACAAAATTATATAATAATGTACCTGCATAAAAAAATGAAACAAATAATATATAAATTACACTCAGATAAATATTGAAAACAAAAAAAAACGTATCACAAGAAAATAAGAAGGGTTGGGATAAAACGTTTTGGTTTTGTACAGGGTTTACTTTTTAACTAGTATTAGTCACTTGTCGACCATCGTTTAAGGACACGTTTAAACTGGTCTGTTAAAGCCTTTAAAAATGAAAACATTTTCTAATTATTTTATTTAAAAAAAAACAAGCAATTTGTCAAATAATTTTTTGTATCTGGTGAGAATAATATAGAATTATAAATAATGTCTTGGAACAAAATACGTTTTGTTTCAAAGAAAGTCAATTATGCGTGTCTTGTTAATTGAATTGCCTTTCAGCTTTGATCAGTAATTGTGGTAATTGAACAAGTTATCGTTAAAAACGACGTTAGCGTTTACTTTGGGACACATGTTGGCATTTCAACACAATTCAGAAAAACACAACTTCGTTAGTTGATTCACTTCTCTTGGTTGGTCAAAAAGCGTACATTTCTGGAAATCTAGAACATAAGTATCTATAAATTAAAATGTATCCCCATCAAACCATGGTTTTCCGAATTCCATTGTAGCAGACATGAATCTTCCGTCATATGCCGATTGGGATTCGGACACTTTTGTTCCCCTTCTCACCTAGCAAGGTTGGGTATTAGGAACTCATCTCTTTGTCAATGTGGCCAAGAAGAAGGCAGCTTGGATCACATATTTTTCAATTGCCCTACATCTAAGTTCCTAATATTTTTAACACACCTGATTAAATTTAAAATATTTCCTCCTCATAATATCATCTCATTACATAGCCTTAATAAATTTCAAGTAATAACGTCAAATTGTTATTTCATTTTCTAATTCCCATTTGAAAAAAAAATTACCAAGATTACAAATTTTTAATTTCAGTATTAATTAATTACCTTTTTTTGTATTCCACCTAATTTTTAATTTGTTTTTTTATTTTAATGTAATTAAGATGCACGATTTTGTGAAAAACTTGACTCTGGACAATGTTCCTCCATTTGAGGTTACAAGTGTCATTTAAAAAATAAATTATCTATAAATTAGATAGGTATACATAAGTACCTTTTTTTTGTTGAGGGGAAATCCTTCATAGACACCCAGTCCTTCTGACTGGATAGTGCCGGATTCCCACCGGCTAAAACCCCTCATCTTCTTGAAGCATAGTGCCTATATTTTATTGATCTACCTTTTGCTGCACTTGGTCTTTTTTATTACTCGCTCCGTTGTATGGCTATTTCGTCTTTCTCTTTCTGGGTCATCACCATCTCCATGATTTCAGCTATGATATTCCAAACTTTCATTTCTTCTATGAGTGTTTCTGGTGTTGGGAAAATGAGTCTTTGTATTTGGTCCTTGTATCTCTGTCTCTCCTCCTCCCATCTCACACAAACGAACATAGTGTGTTCGGCGTCGTCGATATTATTGCAATACATACAGTTTGGCGTATTCGCCTTGCCAATCCCATGGAGGAATTTATAGAACACCTCGTGTCCTGTTAGGCATTGGTAATCCTGTACGATAGATACCTCGCCGTGAGCTCGTTCTAACCATGGACATATTCTCTTGATGAGTCTTGTGTCCATCTTCAATTTTTCGCATCATTCCATTCTCTCTGCCATATTATTAGAGTTTCTTCCCTTTCTCTTTTTTCACTTTCTCTCGTATGTTGCGACCTGGATCTATATTTACGAACACGATCTTCGGCTAGCAAGTGTATGGGAATCAGTCCGGTCATGAACAGCATCCAGCGCGCGGTGGTATGCACAGCATACCCTGAGTGCCATCGGTCTTTGTGCTTCCAGAACCAGTTTACGATTATTTCTTTTCCCCAGGGCATACTCCCAAACAGGTGCAGCGTACAGTAGTATGGATCGCGTGGCAAGCGCAAGAATTTTCCGTTTTCTACATAAGAACCTACCTGTGTTTTAATTTGGTAGGTATACAAAAGTTCGTTTTGATTTGGTTAGTATAGGTTAGTGTAGGCACAAAAATATGTTTTGATTTGATTGTTAGGTATACATTAGTATGTTTTCATTTGGTAGGTATATGTAGGTGCATGAGTACCTATGTTTTGATTTGGTTGGTATATATAAGTAGGTTGAGCATCGGCAACCAAATCACAAGAATTTAAGGGTTTAATCTTAAATTGTGATGTTTATGTTAAGCTTGAGGCATCTGTACATAAGTACCTATCAACTTAAGGTTTGTCGCCTGAGCAATGTTGGTGCGGAATATTTGACCTTACTTCAATCCTGAACTAGAATACTACGTGAGGAATCGTGTAATTGTATGCTTGTATGGATAACGTGTTAAGATTCTTGATACAATCTCAATCTTGGTCCAGATGATGTATTAACGTGACCGTTGGTTGGTTGCTCTAACTTTGTTGTTCTTAAGAGATTAATGGCCGTATTCACCGACAAATCTTGAGGAAGCCTCAGGCCTTCAAAGTGGCTTAAAGTCGGTTTCGATATTTAAAGATGTGACGTCACATTCCATGAGGGATCATGAATATTAAACACAAAATTTATTCCTTGACTTTTTTAATTAAAAAAAATAATATAAAAAGTATTACACTTTTTAAATTAAAAAAAAAATTTAAACGTATTTCCATCAAGAACCTTCGGTCGAAAAATTTAATTGAATTATTCCTTGTTATCTTTTGGAGAGAAAAACATACTTATTTGTGGGCATGCTTATAGTACTACTTTGAAATTGCGTACCTACTTTCCTCAATGTGTCAAATAATAGAAGATTTGAATATTTACGAGACAATTAGTGAATAATATCTACATATGTACTTTGATTCTTTGTATCGAAAGAAATTCACTTTTTTTAAACATGGCTACAGCGGACACCGGATATTAAGATTTGGGTCTAGTGTACTCTTCTGAAGAAGGTAACTTGAAAGGCTGAGGACTCCCCAATACTCATATTTGATCTGAATACGGGCATAGGTTGATGAAGATTATTAATCATTATGAAAAATGAAACTGTACCATGTTCTGTAGCGTTATCTTAATATTTCACCTAGTTCACCTGGCATGAACAAGCATTTGTCTTCTTCAGTTCAGAAAACAACACTTAATTTCTTTAATTTTGGTTGAACTTGGATTCGATTATTGTTCATCCATTTATACCATCACGACATATCCAACAATGCGGGGTTTCATCGACATGTGTCGTTCTTCCTAATGAAAGGAAAAATCACTAGAGCTTGTTTATCGCACAGGTCATTTAACAAATGCTATATGCGCTGTCAAAGTTAACATTGAACGCGAAGATTTTCAACACTAATGGCAAAGGTGTTGATAAAATTATTCCTGCAACTAATTTCCATTCAATTTATAAAGCAACTTGCCCACGCGAGTTGCTTTTTTCATTAAGGACTCTAAACCTAACCAAGAAGTAAACGAGAATGGAGATTTACGTACACATCATACTGTTATTTCGTTGTCGTATTTTCGAACATTGGTAAAATGACCTGTGCGTTTACTAAGCTCTAGTGGAAAAACCCACGCGCCAGTCTCATCTAAAGTAATAAAGCAATCAAAATGTTAGTGTCTGTGTGTGTGTGTGTTTGTCTCACGCCTTTTGAAAAACCAAGAGCATCTAAAAATCTCATTTATGTGCGAACATGTACCAGTATACCTGATGCAGTGTCACGCTAAAAATAATGCGATAAAAATGCTGAATTTTAAAAATATTTCAATAATTATTTTTTTCATACAAAATTTTCCAAGTCATATCTGTCAAAAAAGTGTACATTTTGCACGCAAATATCTGTTAGTTTAAAAGTTACAAGTACGTATTTACACGAAAAAAATATATTTTGAAGTATAACTTAGCTTTTACATAAGTGAAAAACATGGTGAATATTTTGTCTAATTATAATGTTTACATAACTTATTTTTAAAGTAAGCGTTTTGTACAAATGTACATATAACCCCGCCATTTTAATATCTTTTCATACGATATTTAATTTTCCTACCGAATGAATATGTTCTTTAAAATAATATACCTTTGAAATAAATGTAATTATGAAATAATAAAATGAAACACAAGACATTACAGCAAGTTTTAAGACATATATTGTAAAAGTCTGTTAATTATTAGTAAAGATATAGGCATAATAAAATTGCATAATTTGTATGTAATATTTGATATTTTGGACAATTTTCGTTTTTGTGGCTTCGAACAAACCAATGTAGGTACCTACCTACATATCCAAAAAAATGTATCGAGCCCATTTGATAGTAATATTTTATATGTTCGATGGTTACTATGGTTACGGAAAGATTCTGATATTCAAATAAAATTTGTTATGAATCGAATTTATTTAGAACATTGTTGTAGGTAGGTACCTACCTAATACTATTTACTTACAAATCAACAATATACTGATTTCCTTTAGGAAAATTATTTTATTTATTTATTTATGTATGGATGCATGTATGCTATGTGCTCCTAAACCGTTTGTCCGATTACAATGAAACTTTGGTGAATTGTCGAGCGTATGCCCGGGATGGTTTCTGGATTTAAATTTTTTTCTTATTCTTCTTCTTCTTCGTGTATTTGGTCATTTTACCAATGAAAGCGGAATATCCTGGGAAACGAAGGTCCGACTGTCTCTCCATCTCTTCGCAGGTCTTCCAGGACGGTTCCTGGATTTAAAATTTTTTCTTCTTCTTCTTCATCGTGTATTTGGTCATTTTACCTATGAAGGTGGACAAACCTGGGAGAAGAAGTTCAAATTGTCCTTCCATCTCTTCGCAGGTTTCTGGATTTAAACTTTTTTATTCTTCTTCTTCTTCTTCATGTATTTTTGGTCATTTTACCTATGAAGTTGGAGAATCCTGGGAGAAGAAGGTCCAACTGTTCTTCCAACTCTTCGCAAGTCTTCCAAGACGGTTTTTGGATATAAACTTTTTTCTTCTTCTTCTTTTTCTTCTTCATCGTGCATTTGGTCATTTTACCTATGAAGGTGGACTATCCTGGGAGAAGAAGGTCCAATTTTCCTTCCATATCTTCGCAGGTATCTGGATTTAAACTTTTTTCTTCTTCTTCTTCGTGTATTTAGTCATTTTACCTTTGAAGGTGGAGTATCCTGGGAAAAGAAGGTCCTTTCATCTCTTCGCGGTTCTTCCAGGGTGGTTTCTGGATTTAAACTTTTCTTAAGCGGCTGAAGGGACGGGATGTAATGAAGGGAAGGATGCACTAAAGGGCCTGAAGGGATGGGAGGTATAAAAGGGCCTGAAGGGACGGGAGGTACTGAAGGGCCTGATTGGAAGGGACGTAATGATGGATTGAAGGGATGGGAGGTACTGAAGGGTCTGAAGCGAAGGATCATGGAGTCTAATTCTTTTTCTTCTTAATTTTATGTAGACTTTACAGTTTTTACACAAACTATTTCCTTTAGTCTTTTTCTTCGTTTTCTTATTTTATGTAGAACTTTGGTGAATTTTATACAAAACTATTTCCTATGGATTAATCTTCTTCTTCTTTTATGTAGACCTTTTAGTCAGTTTTTATACAATCTATTTCCAATAGTCTAATTCTTCTATTTTATGTATTTTTTCTTATTTTCTGTAGACCATTGAAATAGTTTTTTATACAAACTATTTCTTATAGTCTTATACTTATTATTCTCTTTTTTATTTAGACTTTTGGGTTAGTTTTAAGTCTAATAGTCTATTGTGCAGAAATATTATTAACGATATGCACACTTGATGAAAATACATATGTAAAAACGAATGGGATGTGGGATGTGACGATGTAACCTGCACTAGAATCTTTTCAATACTTTTGTTTAATTAAAATTTAAACCATTTATATTATCCTATTTTGAATAATTTTCAACACCTTCATATTTGATTTCGTTGACGATATTTAAATAATGGGGGTTGTGGCCATTACTGAACTCTTCACAACGTTTATATTCAAATTAAAAACTATTTATTATAGTTTAAGTCTTTTTCTTCTTCGTTAATGTAGACTTTTGTGTCAATTTTAAGTCTATCAGTCTAATTGTGCAAAAATATAATGCACACTTGATGAAAAAATATAAAAACGAATGGGATGTGACCAATATTAGATCTTTTCAGTACATTATTTAATCAAATTTTAACCACATTCCAACATCCAAAATTACTTAATTTTCAATAGGTATATATTACAATTTGTTTTCGATGATTATATTTAAAAATGGGGGTTGTGGCCAAACCAATCTCTTTACAACGTTGATAAACTGTCATATTTAAAACCATTTCGCGTAGTCCATGCGTGCAGAAATTGTATATTATACTTCATTCACACTTTATAGTAATATATAAAAAAGAATGGGTTGTGGCCATCACTTGAACATTTTACAATGCTTAAACTCAATCAAATTTCAAACCACTTTTCATAGTCCGATATTGCAAAATAATTGGGTGACAATATTATAAAAACGATTGCTTATTCCTTCACAGTTTTACATTCTTGGCCAACGGCGGGACATAAAGGCTAGTCTCACATAAAATGGAAACATTCAGAAAGGGCGGTGAACCTAATTGCTGAACTATATAGGATCCTATGTAGCTTCCTGTATTATCGATAACCCGGCTCTTACGGGTCCTCCGAAAAAGATGATAATAGAAAACAGCGGAGCCACTATTTGAAGGATTACATGAAAATTCTTCGAAACACAATTGTTCGAATGCGCAATTGTACGAATAACAATTTTTCGAAAATCAGTTATCAGAATGACAATTGTCCGAAAGCAAATTATACGAACTAA
Organism: Molanna angustata; assembly: GCA_963576475.1. Lineage (NCBI taxonomy): Eukaryota > Metazoa > Arthropoda > Insecta > Trichoptera > Molannidae > Molanna > Molanna angustata. Next base: position 17,654,270 of record OY754978.1, on the reverse strand, counting down.
CATTTGTTGGAAAACCATCTGACCGAATTCAATATATTTTTGTGTCATTATGTTGCCTCCTTTGACATATTTGTTGCCAGTAAAATACATTCGGTGAAGACTATTATTACTTGTTGTATTATTGTTGGGTACGTATGTTTGCACATTTTTAATAACTGATGTTTGACAATGCGGTGCGTCGCCATGTTGTTTATTCCATAGATTTTCATTATAGGTACATAATATACTATGTAGATGTAGTACTTCGTGCAAAAAATGAGTCATGGAATATCGCGCGTTTGACGTTTAGGTTCGCAACACATTTCAGTTTTCTTTACATTTCAACACATCCTAAAAAAACTTTTGTCTTAATCTAAATAAACAAAGTGTTTTTTATGACAAATAAATCCGAAAACAATTAACATTAGTCGTTATTCTCTATGGAAAAACGATGTACTAAAACGTCCAAAATCCCCCGGAAAAATGCCTCACTTCGTTTCATACAAAATTTGCAAACTACGACTTCTGGTATATTATAGTAAAAATCTATGGTTTATTCCTCTCACAATACTACCAACATGACGTCATAAAAATTCGAACAATTGTAATTTCTGATAATTGTGTGTTCGGAAAATTGTTTTTCGAAAAAATGTGATTCGAATAATTGCCATTCGTAAAATTGATTTTCGTAAAATTGAGCATTTGAATAATTGTTTTTCGAATAATTTTCCTGTCACTATTTGAAGTCGGTGCTTCGCAGCAAAAAAATTTAATCATCATTTACATTTTTACTATTTTTGAATATGAACACCTTATAAATCTTATTGTTTATATTATCTTTTAAGTATTTGATTTTTGTTCAAAAATAATATTGAAAATTTTCCCAGAACGCATTTCATAATTAAAAACTTTGATGCTGAATTTCAAAACAATAACTTTTTGCCTTGACATGTGTATAGATTTCGTGATGATTCTTCTTATTTTTTGTACACTGATAGATGTAAGTAAGTCTCTTCCATATATCTGCTTTAACTTGTTCCTATTTTTTGGTTCTACATACTTGCTAAATTGACAATATCATCGAAACATTATTAAGAAATTAAGTATCATATGAGGTGAAGGTTCATTTTTGAATCGCCAGCAAAGGGGTGGAAGGGAAGCTCCCCGCCACGACTTGGCGGTACTTGATTCAAGCTTCGACTATTTGAAGTGAAAAATAAGCATGTAAGGTGTTGGCATAAGTAAATACAATTTTTATCTCTATCGATATGAATATGTTATGAAACAGTGCCGTATTAATATTATTAGAGGAATAACACATATTTGTCCAAAGCGATATCAAGGAAGCAGATGGTGATGGTGTTTGAAGTTATTTGTTCCCTGGACCAGATCCACCAAAAGTTTTAATGGTGTAGTTGCGCCAGACCTATAAATCTGGGACGCCAAATATCGGGTAAAGAATTAGAAATAACAACATAAAATAAGAAAAATAACAATACCTTTATATATTTGTTTACTTCGTGTAGGTACCTATATTATTTTGTGTACGACGGTGGGTTTATTGCCATAAGACAATTTCTTCCAACCAATCAAAACTACGTGAGGCCATAAATAGTCTAGTGGTAGGTACATTAAACTTATTACAAAAAAACAAATAGAAAGATAAACACTTTACATTATTAAATGTACAATCACAGCAACAAAAAAGATGAAAGATAAAGAGGTTGAGGGATGTAGGGGAGGATAGACAAGGAATGTCAAGTAAGAGTAGGTATAACAGCTTTATTTAAAAAGTTGACAGTTTTAATAGACAGGTATAACAGCTTAAAGTGAATCGATTGAGACTTCGTAATATCATCACTTCAGGGGGGTAGGTCCTGTCAAACAGTGAAATCAAAACCCTCACGATTATCCATAGCATGGATATAATTTTCGTATGGAATTTTAAAATAACTTAAGATATTATAGAACTCCATGTGATAATTATATCCATGATATGGATAATCAAAAGGGTTTTGTTTTCACTCTTTGACCAGATATGCCCCACCCCCAGGTGTTCCATAGTCTTGCTGATTGTACTTCAACAGAGGAAATGAGAAATTCAGAATAATAAATGGATTTGATTTTAATTATTTTTTTTGTATAAATCAAAAGACATAAAAAATACTGCTTTCTAACTCAGTCTTAGAACTCGTGTGTAAGGGAGACATTTAAATACAAAAGTAAAAAATTATACTTAAACAATTATTATACGAAGTATTGTAAGTAGATTACTATATAAAATGAAGTAAATTTTATTACTAAGGGTCAATTATTTACTCGTCTTCTTCTTTTGAATTTATTGAATTTAGTGACCTGTCTCAAATTTGTTTCAGTTGATTGACTATGACAGAACGCAATGCAGCTCCCTTTCGCATTGCAGTATTATTTAGTCCCTTTTGTTCCAGACAAAGATTTTCCCCGTTGAGCCTGCCACCAGATCGTCTAAAATATTCGTAGTAGGTACCTAGATAATTTTTAATAAATTGATTTGTGAGATTTGAAATTTTCCCGGATGTCTTCTTTGGTTTCAATCTTGTTCTTTACTGGTTCTCAGCAAAGCTATCCATCTCTTTCTTCACTCCCTCGTTCTTCAGCGATTGTCTTCAAATCTGTGTAGGAGGGACAGTCCAATGTCGTGGCACACCTGCTCTAGATACTTCCGGCAGAGACGCCCTATGCCAGTTGTTCCCTCAACCATTCATTCCATGATGATGATTCATCGCAAACGGAAAGATTTCATACGAGCGCACGAATAATATAAAAAAACATACAAGTACAAAAAATAATGATATGCGAAGTTGACTTATAAGGAGGATGTACATTGGAAAACGCAACCGCTCTCAGGTGCCAGACTTACCTTTTAAATACCTACATATATTCAATAAGAATGAAATCATGAAAAAAAAAACTTACATAATAATTAATCGAAAACTTTGCAATCTCTCGTATTATAAAAAAACTTACATAATAATTAATCGAAAACTTTGCAATCTCTCGTATTATAAAAAAACTTACATAATAATTAATCGAAAACTTTGCAATCTCTCGTATTATAAAAAAACTTACATAATAATTAATCGAAAACTTTGCAATCTCTCGTATTATAAAAAAACTTACATAATAATTAATCGAAAACTTTGCAATCTCTCGTATTATAAAAAAACTTACATAATAATTAATCGAAAACTTTGCAATCTCTCGTATTATAAAAAAACTTACATAATAATTAATCGAAAACTTTGCAATCTCTCGTATTATAAAAAAACTTACATAATAATTAATCGAAAACTTTGCAATCTCTCGTATTATAAAAAAACTTACATAATAATTAATCGAAAACTTTGCAATCTCTCGTATTATAAAAAAACTTACATAATAATTAATCGAAAACTTTGCAATCTCTCGTATTATAAAAAAACTTACATAATAATTAATCGAAAACTTTGCAATCTCTCGTATTATAAAAAAACTTACATAATAATTAATCGAAAACTTTGCAATCTCTCGTATTATAAAAAAACTTACATAATAATTAATCGAAAACTTTGCAATCTCTCGTATTATAAAAAAACTTACATAATAATTAATCGAAAACTTTGCAATCTCTCGTATTATAAAAAAACTTACATAATAATTAATCGAAAACTTTGCAATCTCTCGTATTATAAAAAAACTTACATAATAATTAATCGAAAACTTTGCAATCTCTCGTATTATAAAAAAACTTACATAATAATTAATCGAAAACTTTGCAATCTCTCGTATTATAAAAAAACTTACATAATAATTAATCGAAAACTTTGCAATCTCTCGTATTATAAAAAAACTTACATAATAATTAATCGAAAACTTTGCAATCTCTCGTATTATAAAAAAACTTACATAATAATTAATCGAAAACTTTGCAATCTCTCGTATTATAAAAAAACTTACATAATAATTAATCGAAAACTTTGCAATCTCTCGTATTATAAAAAAACTTACATAATAATTAATCGAAAACTTTGCAATCTCTCGTATTATAAAAAAACTTACATAATAATTAATCGAAAACTTTGCAATCTCTCGTATTATAAAAACAACAGAGAGACAAAATACCAATTCAAAATATAAAAAAAATATAATATAAGTAATGATCTGTCTACTTGATATCATGTTAGGCATTTCTTCAATTTATATATTTCTATCGAACGAGGAATATTCCTGTTTTAAGACAGTTAGCAAATTTTCTTGTCATATAGATAAATGAAATTGGTTGAAGTGAGATTCGAACCCGCGTCCTTTGAGATACTAATCCAGCGCGCTCTCCGCTCTGCCACCGAAATGCAAATTTTCAAAACCTTAGCGAGACAAGTAACAGTACCCGAAATAGACAACTAATCAAACCCCCACTAATAAGGACGACTTTTGCCCAGCGACATTACCCCTTTTTTGCTCATAGACTTTACAGTTAAATATTGCCTGACATAGAACACAATATCTCACGCGACGAAACAAACTTCAAAAAACTGGTTATAGACTGGCTGAAAAGAAATGGTTGAATACAATCTGCTCATGTCCTGTTAAATATCCTAACATAGTTCACTGCTCTGTGCCTTCATAACCTGAGAAACTGTACCATAGCTTGGTGCCATCCATCATTTCCACTACAATTATATGGGAGAAAATAACTGCGAGATCACGTTATTTTATTCGGATTATTTTTTTTCTGTTTATGTTTAATTATTTTGCATTCAAAAACATGTAACCTTAGGCCAAATTGAAAAACAACTGCCTCAGAACAGACTTGTCTAGTGAGGCAGTAAATTTCCAAATATGTACATAGTATGTTTAATAATATAAGTCTTTTTAAAATTAAGTTATTTTTTTGTTATTTATTTATTTCAATTTTCGGTTAAATAACCTGTTACACATACTAGTATATATTATATATTAAAAAAAAAAACAGAATTAAAAATCGGAAAAAAAACAAATAACATCAAATTAATATAATAAATGAAAATAAAAAATGAATAACAATGTAATAAATAGGTAAAAACATGTAAAAAATATGTTTAAAAAAATGAAAAATATGTAAAAAGAACATGTAAAAAATAATGAAAAACATGGAAAAATGTGTAAAAAATAAACAAAAAAACATGTAAATATAATGAAAATCATGTAACAAATATTATTGCTATATAATGTGTGTAAATAATGAAAATAAATAATTTCATTTCACAAATATCGAACAAATATAACAGATTTTTAAGAAAAGGGGGCGTCTTTTAAATTCAGTGTTCGAGGCGCCAAAAAACAGTAGATCCGACCCTGTTTACCCTTACTACTTAGTAATTTAGCACGTGCTCTTAAACTAAACACGGTGATATTGTATGTACATACATATTATGTAGACAGTATTACAATAGGACATAATCGCATTGTTAGATTGTCGGCTGTAAAGATTAAAATATTATCACGATTATTTCAATGTAAGTACTCCCCGCGGTGTAACTAGTAAAATTAAATGTGCTTAAATAAAAAGTATCACAAAAATGGGTATCTTTGCGAAGTATAGAAGTCACATTCGTTCTCTTTTATTGTTAACAATGTATTTTAACCCAAGATTTATCCATAATGACGAGTATACGAATTATGTATAAACATGATCGCTCTCGCTATTTTACAGAGGCGATCATAGTATTTTTTTTTTGTATTTCAAAGAATTTCGATTCGATTTCGCTGTTTTACAAAGGCAATCATACTTTTTTCTATTTCAGAAATTTATTCGCTTTCGCTAATTAAAAGAGGCAAACATAGTCTTTTTATCTATTTCATAGATTTTTTTTCGCTTTCGCTATTTTACAGCGGAAATCATTAAATTTTTGATCTCCACTAATATTAAATAGTGGTAAGTCATGATTTATTTTTTTTTCAGCATATTATTTATATAATTTTATTAATTAGTATCATGTAGAGAGTGCATACTTGGAGTTAAGTCATGATGTTTTATGTGTATGCCGTAATCCGTATGCCATCCACAAATATGAAAATTTGTTTCCTCTATACAGCCCAAACTAAAAGGCCGATGAATTTCATGTTGATATCATATGTGTCAATTACATTAAGAGTTGATTAGTTTTCTATAGACAATGGTTAATTTTTCCTTTAAAATTTCATCGGAAAAACTTTTAAGATGCTCTCACGGTCTGTAAAATCGTGATTTTCTTATTTTTTTAGAATTTTTCATTCAATAGAAATACACTTTTCAAAAGTGTATACAGGGAATGTCAACCTAAAAAAAATATGAAGTGTGATGTTGCATATTAATATAAAAAATGTATATAACAGTAGTAAAATAATATCTGTTTGGGAAAGTTGTGTTTTATTTTATTTTATTTAACAGTTAGTCAACAGTTATGAAAAAAAATATAATTTATAAACATTTTACACTTAAATAATGCCAATTATAGACAACATTTTTTTTAAGTTTCTTATAAAATGAAGCACGACACATGAATATGTATAATACCTGTACTCAAATACATATTCTAAAATTTTCAAAATTGTTAACATGTTGTTATGTATTTTAGAGTAAATATAAAAAATATCTTTATGTATTTGTATAAATTTTTCTTGATTGCTGTTGTATTCTATAAAATAAAATTATACCTTTCTGACTTTAAATAAATACCTTTAAGGGGGGGACTGCTGCCAACGTACCTATTTTTCAATTTGATATACCATCATTATTTCTTATCAAATCGTTTTGAAAAAAATAATTTAGATAGTTTGGGTATTCACAAAGAAAAATTTGTCTTTACTTTTTGATAATGTTCTGTATAAATTCTTGTAGAAAAATAATGGCATACCCCGATTTTCAACGTTTATCTTATATTTTTAATAAAATATAAGGCGTAGTTCAACATATTTTTTTTTAAATTAAAGAAGATAAAAATATCTAGAAAAATACGATGTGACGTTGCATTAATGCTTCAGGTTTAGAAAATAAACCTAAAATCATTTATTTTCCATTCAGCGCCATAGCGAAATATAAGTTTTTTTTTGGTTTATTAACTTAACCTGATGCATTAATGCAACGTTACATCGTATTTTTCCAGATATTTTGTTCTTCTTTAATTTATTAAAAAAATATAATGCTCTATACCTTATAGTTTTTTTAGAAATTTAAGATAAATGTCAAAAATTGGGGTATGCTTATTATTTTCCTACAAGAATATATACAGAACATAATTAAAAAATTAAGGTATATTTTTATTTATTAATATCCAAACTAACTAGGTTATTTTTTTCAAAATGATTCGTTTTGTAGTAATGACGCAAATTCAATTTGAAAAAATAGGTACATTGGCAGCAGTCCCCCCCTTAAGGAAATTTTGAAGGAGAATTCTGAAAATACCTTTTATAACATTTTATTTTTATTTAAGTATACATATTATATTTTTTGTCCACAGATTTTACACGGGGAAAGTTCTGACGATTGGACATTGCAGATTAAATACGTCCAAAAGAGAGACAACGGGACTTACGAATGTCAGGTATGTGATAGTTATCTTTATCCTTGGGAACAGAGAAGGGATAAGAGATAACTTTATCTTATCCATAAATCAAACATTACTTTTTTAGCTGACTCAATGTCAAAGTAATGTGGGAAAATGTAAAATAAAACTTCTACTTACAACCATTAAAATATAGCTACAATATCTCACATTACAAAATAGTTCATTCATGCATTCATACTATCACGGTATTAATATAATAATAGATTAATATAAAATATAAAGGAAAGGTTTTTTCTAATGAGTGTTGGTGAATTGATTTTATCTCTGTTCAAGGTATGATTTAAAGCGCCTTTTATTCCAATTGAAAATATCTAGCTTGTCCGAGAGTGAGTTTGATTTCTGCTTAATACGCACCAGAGTGCTGCGGGCCACAGAAGATTATGTCCTGTACCTCTTATTCAATGTGCTTTAGCAGTTTTTGAATCGTGGGAGAGGTGACGGTGGACAGAGTGCGTGGTTTTTGCGATGGATGGCGGGCGTTCGTCGGTTTGTATGCGTGCAGACGTGTACTTCACTGATGAGCGTTGGTTTTCTGTTGCGAAATCTGGGTCCTGTTTACTTCGACTTCACGCAGAAACGAATGAAGATAATGACTATGCTCCTCCCTCGAACACGAGATCCGATCACAACTGACGGATAAATATATGTCTTACTTACTTGCTTATATACTCAGCATCTTCTTGAGTCCAATGTTGGACAAAGGCTTCCCGCTTGGATTGATTTCCACTGGTCTCTAGCTTGTGACATTCTTCGCCATTCTGGATCTGCCACTTTTTTATGTCATCGGACCATTTGGTCTGGGGCCTTTTCACGCTTCTGCTTCCTGGTCTTGGCCTTCAGTCCATAACAACTTTTGTCCATCGATCTACTCCGCTACTCTTGCGTCTTCCTAATCCATTCGTTACTTTTGTAATGCTAATGCTCGCTAAGGGACCACAAAACTAATGAAAACCACTGAATTATATGTACTGTACATATGTATAAATCAATGATGAAAACTAATGAATATATTTCTATATTACTATAATTAAAGAATGTTTATTATGACATGTTATTTTTTTATTATTTTTAATGTATGTCAATTATTTTTATTATTACTAAAAAAAATAATAAAAAAATACACCACAATTTTGGATTAACAGCGACATGTGTGAGTGCCTGCATAACCTTGTAAAAGGAACCACCATACCAGTCTCGTCTCACATAAAAAGGCAGTCGTTTAAAATGAGTGCTCATTACTGATTTATGTGAGATGTTATTTTGCCTCTTGTATTTTCGAGTCTTACGAGTCATACGAAAACGATGATAATTGAAGAGAGTGGAAGCACTATTCGAGGCCAGTGCCTCATAGCAAATAGTAAAAAAAAAAGAAATTTTCTATTTTTTATAATATTTAAATTATTGGTTCCTTAGTAGAACCAAACGACATAAAATGTCTTGGGTCGAAACATAAATATATGAGTTTTTCTATCTCAGAATCATAAAGTGCAAAAAAATGGACATGTGAACTTTAATTCTTAATAAGGAGAGTTCATCAGAAAAGTCAACAATATCACTGGAAATAAATAATATCAAAATACAGAATTGTTAGAATGCTAGACATTAGTCCTCCTTTTCATTTAATTATCATGATCAATGAGATCACAAAGAACTCTTCGAATTCTTAGAGAATGCTTTTCTAAAGAAACCAGGGGAATGGTTACTGGAGAGAAGAGGTATTGTTGTGTATTATATTATAATAAAATCATATTAATCTAACGAGTCTTGTGATATATTGAGACATCCTAAAGTCTGGAATAAATTAAAGTAATAATCGAATAGGCTCTCACATAAGGGTTATTAAAACGAGTGGGTTGTGGCCAACACTAAACTCTCCACACCACAAATATTGACAATGAAATATTTTATTCATTCTAAATTTTACTACCAGGAATATAAATTTTCTAACGATAGTATATTTTCATGTTAAGATAGACAAACTATTAATGCCGTATAGTGAAGAATGCTTATGTTGTATGAAATATTTTAAAAAAAGCAGATAAATTTTGATTTAAAGAACGCGAGAGCATTTTCAAAATTTTGACACGTGATATCATATGAAGATTTTTTTGTTATTTATGGAAAGCTAATCAGTTCTATGTTCAAGCTCTTTACATTATAACATGAAATCAAATTACTGAACGTTTCCATACATAGAAATTTATCTAATTTCATTTTTATTCATACTAAATGTTACTATCAGGAATATAAATTTTCTTCCGATAGTATATTTTTATGTTAAGATAGACAAACTATTAATGCAGTATAGTGAAGAATGCTTATGTTGTATGAAATATTTTTAAAAAAGCACATAAATTTTGTTTTAAAGAACGCAAGAGTATTTTCCAAATTTTGACAGGTGATATCATATGAAGAATTTTTTTGTTATTTATGGAAAGCTAATCAGTTCTATGTTCAAGCTCTTTACATTATAACATGAAATCAAATTACTGAACTTTTCCATACATAGAAATTTATCTAATTTCATTTTTATTCATACTAAATGTTACTATCAGGAATATAAATTTTCTTCCGATAGTATATTTTTATGTTAAGATAGACAAACTATTAATGCAGTATAGTAAAGAATGCTTATGTTGTATGAAATATTTTTAAAAAAGCACATAAATTTTGTTTTAAAGAACGCAAGAGTATTTTCCAAATTTTGACAGGTGATATCATATGAAGAATTTTTTTGTTATTTATGGAAAGCTAATCAGTTCTATGTTCAAGCTCTTTACATTATAACATGAAATCAAATTACTGAACTTTTCCATACATAGAAATTTATCTAATTACATTTTTATTCATACTAAATGTTACTACCAGGAATATAAATTTTCTTCCGATAGTATATTTTTATGTTAAGATAAACAAACTATTAATGCAGTATAGTGAAGAATGCTAATGTTGTATGATATATTTTAAAAAAAGCAGATAAATTTTGATTTAAAGAACGCGAGAGCATTTTCAAAATTTTGACACGTGATATCATATGAAGATTTTTTTGTTATTTATGGAAAGCTAATCAGTTCTATGTTCAAGCTCTTTACATTATAACATGAAATCAAATAACTGAACGTTTCCATACATAGAAATTTATCTAATTACATTTTTATTCATACTAAATGTTACTATCAGGAATATAAATTTTCTTCCGATAGTATATTTTTATGTTAAGAAAGACAAACTATTAATGCAGTATAGGGAAGAATGCTTATGTTGTATGAAATATTTTTAAAAAAGCAGATAAATTTTTGATTTAAAGAACGCGAGAGCATTTTCAAAATTTTGACACGTGATATCATATGAAGATTTTTTTGTTATTTATGGAAAGCTAATCAGTTCTATGTTCAAGCTCTTTACATTATAACATGAAATCAAATTACTGAACTTTTCCATACATAGAAATTTATCTAATTACATTTTTATTCATACTAAATGTTACTACCAGGAATATAAATTTTCTTCCGATAGTATATTTTTATGTTAAGATAAACAAACTATTAATGCAGTATAGTGAAGAATGCTTATGTTGTATGAAATATTTTAAAAAAAGCAGATAAATTTTGATTTAAAGAACGCGAGAGCATTTTCAAAATTTTGACACGTGATATCATATGAAGATTTTTTTGTTATTTATGGAAAGCTAATCAGTTCTATGTTCAAGCTCTTTACATTATAACATGAAATCAAATTACTGAACGTTTCCATACATAGAAATTTATCTAATTACATTTTTATTCATACTAAATGTTACTATCAGGAATATAAATTTTCTTCCGATAGTATATTTTTATGTTAAGATAGACAAACTATTAATGCAGTATAGTGAAGAATGCTTATGTTGTATGAAATATTTTTAAAAAAGCAGATAAATTTTGATTTAAAGAACGCGAGAGCATTTTCAAAATTTTGACACGTGATATCATATGAAGATTTTTTTGTTATTTATGGAAAGCTAATCAGTTCTATGTTCAAGCTCTTTACATTATAACATGAAATCAAATTACTGAACGCTTCCATACATAGAAATTTATCTAATTACATTTTTATTCATACTAAATGTTACTATCAGGAATATAAATTTTCTTCCGATAGTATATTTTTATGTTAAGATAAACAAACTATTAATGCAGTATAGTGAAGAATGCTTATGTTGTATGAAATATTTTAAAAAAAGCAGATAAATTTTGTTTTAAAGAACGCGAGAGCATTTTCAAAATTTTGACACGTGATATTATATGAAGAATTTTTTGTTATTTATGGAAAGCTAATCAGTTCTATGTTCAAGCTCTTTACATAAAAACATGAAATCAAATTACTGAACGTTTCCATACATAGAAATTTATCTAATTACATTTTTATTCATACTAAATGTTACTATCAGGAATATAAATTTTCTTCCGATAGTATATTTTTATGTTAAGATAGACAAACTATTAATGTAGTATAGGGAAGAATGCTTATGTTGTATGAAATATTTTAAAAAAAGCAGATAAATTTTGTTCTAAAGAACGCGAGAGCATTTTCCAAATTTTGACAGGTGATATCATATGAAGATTTTTTTTGTTATTTATGGAAAGCTATTCAGTTCTATGTTCAAGCTCTTTACATTATAACATGAAATCAAATTACTGAACATTTCCATACATAGAAATTTATCTAATTACATTTTTATTCATACTAAATGTTACTACCAGGAATATAAATTTTCTTCCGATAGTATATTTTTATGTTAAGATAAACAAACTATTAATGCAGTATAGTGAAGAATGCTTATGTTGTATGAAATATTTAAAAAAAAGCAGATAAATTTTGTTCTAAAGAACGCGAGAGCATTTTCCAAATTTTGACAGGTGATATCATATGAAGATTTTTTTTGTTATTTATGGAAAGCTAATCAGTTCTATGTTCAAGCTCTTTACATTATAACATGAAATCAAATTACTGAACTTTTCCATACATAGAAATTTATCTTATTACATTTTTATTCATACTAAATGTTACTATCAGGAATATAAATTTTCTTCCGATAGTATATTTTTATGTTAAGATAAACAAACTATTAATGCAGTATAGTGAAGAATGCTTATGTTGTATGAAATATTTTAAAAGAAGCAGATAAATTTTGTTTTAAAGAACGCGAAGGCATTTTCAAAATTTTGACACGTGATATTATATGAAGATTTTTATTTGATTTATGGAAAGCTAATCAGTTCTATGTTCAAGTTCTTTACATTATAACATGAAATCAAATTACTGAACGTTTCCATACATAGAAATTTATCTAATTACATTTTTATTCATACTAAATGTTACTATCAGGAATATAAATTTTCTTCCGATAGTATATTTTTATGTTAAGATAAACAAACTATTAATGCAGTATAGTGAAGAATGCTTATGTTGTATGAAATATTTTAAAAAAAGCAGATAAATTTTGTTCTAAAGAACGCGAGAGCATTTTCCAAATTTTGACAGGTGATATCATATGAAGATTTTTTGTTATTTATGGAAAGCTAATCAGTTCTATGTTCAAGCTCTTTACATTATAACATGAAATCAAATTACTGAACTTTTCCATACATAGAAATTTATCTAATTACATTTTTATTCATACTAAATGTTACTATCAGGAATATAAATTTTCTTCCGATAGTATATTTTTATGTTAAGATAGACAAACTATTAATGGAGTATAGGGAAGAATGCTTATGTTGTATGAAATATTTTAAAAAAAGCAGATAAATTTTGTTCTAAAGAACGCGAGAGCATTTTCCAAATTTTGACAGGTGATATCATATGAAGATTTTTTTTGTTATTTATGGAAAGCTAATCAGTTCTATGTTCAAGCTCTTTACATTATAACATGAAATCAAATTACTGAACGTTTCCATAAATAGAAATTTATCTAATTACATTTTTATTCATACTAAATGTTACTAACAGGAATATAAATTTTCTTCCGATAGTATATTTTTATGTTAAGATAGACAAACTATTAATGCAGTATAGTGAAGACTGCTTATGTTGTATGAAATATTTTAAAAAAAGCAGATAAATTTTGTTTCAAAGAGCGTTAGAGCATTTTGACAATGTTGACACGTGATATCATATGAAGAAATTTTATGATATCTATGAAAAGCTAATCAGTTCTAAGTTCAAGCTATTAATATTCTTATATCAATATGAAATCAATGAACTGAACATTGCCAAATATAAAAAAATTCTCTTGTTACATATAAGTTTCATACAAATATCCATTAAATAAAATATAATTTTTGAAACCGTTGAATATTTTTCTTTTAACATTGACCAACTTTGAATACAATTTTATGAAGATTCTTGGTGTTGTATAAATAGTTGAAACCAAATTAAAATATCTCTAATTTCCAGGTCGTGAGAGCATTTTTTCAGTTTTAATAGATGAAATCATAAAGAAACATTGGGAAAAAATGAACCGTTGTCTATGGAAAACTAATCAGCTCTAAGTTTATGGACTTAACACATGTGATATCAATATGAAGTCAATCGGACTTATAGTTTGGGCTGCAGAGAGGACACAAAAAAAAAAACAACGTAAATGATGAATTCATAGAGAAGAAATCAAAAGTTGTCTATGGAAAACTAATCAGCTCTAGGTCTTTGCACTTTACACATATGATGTTAATATGAAGTCGATCAGACTTATAGTTTGGGCTGTAGAGAGGACACAAAAAAGATAAATGCTACGGCGTACGGCGTACGGCGTACGGCGTACGGCGTACGGCGTACAGCGTATACGCCATACACACAAACACATCACGACGAAACTCATAGTGTGCATTCTCTACATGATACCCATTGAGAAATTGATGTAAAAAAAATACGCTTAAATTTTGCGAAATCATGACTCTCCCCTATTCCATAGTGTGGAGAGTAAAAACAATTCTTCCCAATGAGCTAGGCTAGCGACTTTATCGTTAATATTGTGGGCTTAATAGTTCATCGCTTTTAAAGGTAAAACAGTGAAGTCAATGAATGAATACAATAAATATTTGTGACGAGTAAAGTTTTAGATAGTCGGTATGCAGTGCTGGCCTAGAATCTTAGTGGCAGTGGTATGAAATATGCATGGTGGTAGTTCTTGTTTTGTCCGACGAGCAGCCGCTCCGGGGATGGACAGAACACATAGTTCTATAACGTTCCCTATGGAGTGGGGTAGGGGACTGCGACTTTCCTCATGGCCTAGAATTGACATGGTCATGCTTGCAGACTCTAGTTCTTCATTATATTGGACAAAACAAATAACTCGATATGCTCTCATACGAAAAGTATATAATTTTGAATCCGCGCAAATATGGAGTTCGTTTATCAGAGGGGTTGTTTCTAGTGTATTATTATTTGTTTCCTTCACAAAGTAAATGTCGAGAAATATGCCACGGGGAAGCAAAAGTAAATGAAGAAGTATCTCAGTTGGAAGATAAATATCTAACATTTGTCATTGTCAAGCGGGTGGAGGCAAATTCTGGCATTTAAAGATTTCAAATTAAAGTAAATATTATGAATAATATAAAATTGCTTTTTGTGTAATTAAATCTGATAGAGGAGAGAATGAACGAAGAGCAGAGATAAATTAAGACGAAAAACTTTTACCAACTGAGTTTTCCCTCATGTAAAGAAAAACAAAGAACCAACCCATTTATTTTCAAACATATTTCTCTCTTCGCTTTGATCTTCGCTCGGTATATTTCTGATGAAGACGGTAATTGCATTTGCAATGCAAAAAACTTTTGTTGATTTGAAACCATCCAACTTTAAATAAAACAGCTACTTGTATCAATATAAATAAAGAAATATTTCGTTGCTTTCATTTGCTCAAAAGAAAATTATTATGTTCCCAATCGAAGCACACATATACATCTTCAACGTTAAAAAATGAGCTATGTGCAGGTACTTCGAATAAAAATGAAAAACATTCTTCGTGAAATGAATTGATTGTTATGAATTGTGATTATTATAAATATCCTTTGATCATTATGATATAGAATTAATGGATATTAAATATATAATTCTATTTAATATTATTGTAAATGCATGGGAAGTTGCAATGAGAGGTATTTTACTCATGAAAATTGTTCCCTAAAACATGATCATATTCTTTTTTGAGGGTACAATAAGATATCGCAAAAAAATAATTATTCATTATAAATTATCCGTAAAGAATTAAGAGGAGTTAGAAAAATAAATAACTCGAGTGATTATGAAATCGAAAAGGGCATCAAACACGAATAAGAATTTAATATTTTTTATCCATTATTTTCAGATATCCACCGGAATCGGCCTTTTGTCACACTATGTCAATTTGAACATTGTGGTTCCCGAGGCATTCATTCTTGGTTCAGGAGAGCATCACGTTGACACTGATAGCATCATCAGCCTTGTGTGCATCATTGAAAAGGTAAATTTTGATATTTCATTATAAATTTTTGTTTTCAACTTTGGCATATTTATGTGATTAGATTATGGGTTTGGACCAGCCCCTAAAATATTAAAGGAAACTTTAGTATCTCCACGTGGACAAGAAACTTCCGAGAAAATAAATTATGCCTTAAGTGGAGATCTATCGAAAAATAATTATGAATAATTTAATGCCACCAAAAAGGTTAAGCGGCCAAAACCAGATATTATCTATTCAAGGACTTGATTTTATAAAATTTACTTCTTTTTCTTATTTTTGACTTAATTGGACAAGATATGGAAAGATAGAAATATTGCTAAATTCACAAAGATTCGCTTAATAGCAGCATTCGTTTTCTCCATTTTTTCTGTACATGGATAGTAAAGTCCGCCAAAGGCAAAGATTCGACAACTTTGAAATATGGTGCTGAAGACGTATATTATGCTTTGAATTTCTCGGACGGCGATAAATAAAAAGTTATATAAATAAATACAAAATAAATAAATACAAAATAAATAAATACAAAATAAATAAATACATAATAAATAAATAAATAAAAAAATAAATAAATAAACAAATAAATAAATAAACAAATAAATAAATAAACAAATAAATAAATAATAAATAAATAAATAAATAAATAAATAAATAAATAAATGAATAAATATAAATAAATATATAAATAAACAAATAAAAAAATAAATAAATAAATAAACAAATAAATAAATAAACAAATAAATAAATAAATAAATAAACAAATAAACAAATAAACAAATAAATAAATAAATATATAAATAAACAAATAAATAAAAAACAAATAAATAAATAAATAAACAAACAAATAAATAAATAAAAATAATAAATAAATAAATAAAAAAATAAATAAATAAACAAATAAATAAATTAATAAATAAATAAATAAATGAATAAATAAATAAATAAATAAACAAATAAATAAATATATAAATAAACAAATAAATAAAAAACAAATAAATAAACAAACAAATAAATATATAAAAATAATAAATAAATAAATTAATTAATAAATAAATAAACAAATAAATAAATAAATAAATAAACAAATAAATAAATAAACAAATAAATAAATAAACAAATAAATACATAAATACAGGACATCGTTCGATGGAGTAGATCCAGAAGAAGACATTGGAGGGACCACGTAGCCAGGATGGATAGTGATAGACTTACATATATTCTGGACACCGCCTACCCGGTAGACAACACAAGAAATGGAAGGAAAGCTGGACTTCGTCATCCCAGGAGGCATGGTTTCTGAAGAACAGACCAACTAGGTCTACTAAACGAAGAAGAAATTAATAAATAAATGAACAAACAAACAAACAAACAAACAAACAAACAAATAAATAAATTAATTAATTAATTAATTTATTTATTTATTAATAAGTCAATTAATTAAAAATAAAAAAATACATAAAAATTTCATCAATGAATGAATGAATGAAAAAAATAAACGAATGAATGAATAAGTCACACAAAGACATCAAATTGATTGATTGATGCAAATGTACTCGATTTTGGCTCTAAAACGATTTTCTAAACATTATAAAGTAACAAGTTAAGTGTGACAATCCAAGTTCATGGAGTCAGTAATTAATTACTTTGTTAGAAGAGTTTCCAGAATACCCACTCCGTCAACTGATTTATCTCATTCATTAATCTAATAAATTTATCTGCGAAACTTGTGGACTTTTACCGCTCCCAATAATACCTAATTATTATTATTATTATTGAACCAATCAGATGAAGGGACTGATAGGATTAATTTTAATTATTAATTTTATTTGTGATCAGTCAATCTGTATAGACAAATTTAATTGTTGATGACAAACGAGTTTCAAAATTATACGTACGATTCATTATCCATCAACACCTGCCTTTGTTCGATTCAATCGAACTTTGATTAATTTTCATTAGCGAACCGCTTCAAACGAAAATATTTCAAATGATTTAGTTAAGTTTGAACGTACAACAAATACCGATATGAAATAATATATGTAAAAGCATCACAAAATAAATAATATCGCTGAAATCATTTAAAAGAAATTGTTCCGAATACATCATGAACTACGGGAGAACTAAAATGTATCAAATGTTCGACATCGTACTGTAAAAGGGCAATTTTTTTATATAATTGTTTTTTTTTCTGTCCTTCTTCGCAAAAATATCCTAATTGTTTTATAAATTTTATAAATATTGTGCTGTCTTGATTTGATCTGAGAACCGACTGAATAAATATATGACTGACGGATTATACATATGCTGTCAGTTCAGTATTCCCAAGAGATTCTATTTCAGATTATTTGTGTAAATAACAAATAAAAATTATAAGATACCTACATACACAACATGTATGTATATGTATATCATGGTAAGTCCAATTCCATTTTATAATCTGTGTACAATAGTTAAGTTTACATATATTGTTTAGATACTTTTAAATTTGTAATTCGTTTTTTATCTCATTATTTTAAAATTAAATATATTGGATCACAAGTATTCGCATTGATTTGTTGTAGGTACGTACTGTACCTACTTTATACTTTTTCAAACCACATTGCAATATTTCATAAACATATATAAATAACCTAGATGGGTTGTGGTAGAGTGGTTAACGCACTGGGTTAGTAATCCAGTGATCGAGAGTTCAGTCCTTTTTTTTCTAAGCACAATCATATGCTTAATTTAGGAAATATATGATGATGTAGGTATATTTACTTGTTATAAGGATATATTCATTGTTTTTTTTTTATAAAATAAACAAACCTCCTGAAAAAATATTCAGCCTCGTCCCAGAAAACATCCTACATATTTGAAGTTTTTTGATTACTATGAAGCCGTTATTTAAGATTATTTTGAGAATAAAATAACTTACTTTTTTAAATTGATTTTGCTATACCTACCGTTTAACAAAATATCATTAAACTTCCTTCATGACATTTACATGACTACCAATAAACTTATTATAATTATTAAATAAAAAAATATTATATTTCATACAGATTCTATAGAATATAAATATAATTATTTTTTATTTCATGTCTATAAAATATCTACATACAATGGAGTTCTGTCAAGAATGGTCGGTGATCAACTAACTAAACCCAGTAACTACCTACTTATATTTTTTTTCAAATTGGATATTTATTGGTACTCTTTCTGAAGTAGGTACTTACATATTCTTTTTACATATGTAATCAAAAAATTATACGAATATTATTTTTACTCTTGAGACATGTAACATTCAATATTGGATGAAATGTCTTTAAATAAATGAAAAAAAAAATTAATATTTTTAGTCTTTGTATTTGAAACACTAATCCAACTGTCGTGTCGATTCGTTCAAGAGAATGAAATTCTTTTGAAGGAAGAGGCAGTTCAAATCCAAGACGCGTGTATGAAAGAACACGATTATATGCATGGTCAATATTTTTCACGGCTTTTCCAACTTTGAACTAAAAAACACCAACTTAGAGGCTTCGCAGCATATTATGTTACAAATACAGATTTACTCAGGATTCGGAGTAGAACATTTCGTGTGTCTGTGTGTGTGTGTGTGTGTGTGTGTGTGTGTGTGTGTGCGTGCGTGCGTGCGTGTGTGTGTGTGTGCGTGCGTGTGTGTGTATGTGTGTGCGTGTGTGTGTGTGTGTGAGAGAGAGAGGGCGTGTGTGTGTGTGTGTCTTAACACTTTTGATCCGCTCAATTTACAGACCCCAAAATTTCAGAATATAAAAAGTTGTAGGCCTACAAAACTTTTATACTTACTCAGAATTTTTGTTTCAGTCAGGGGTTATCAACTTTTGATTTTTTACTTTATTTTTCCATATATCTCAGAAACCATAAAAGCTAGAACGCTGAAAACTGGTATGAACATATGTAGACAAATACTAAATCTCAAATAATTTTTTTTTAAAAAATTCAGAAGTTTTCATAAATATCGAAAAAAGCCGAAACACCCCAACTAGATAATTTAATTTTCTATAAAAAATTTCAAAATTTAATTTTTATTTATTTTAAAATAGAACAGTGATTATTTATTAAATAAATCAAATTATCGGCAATTTGATATAAATACTTAAGGAACGCGCTTTTACAAACAATGAAACGACAGATTAAAACCTTTTTTCGATGGGCAACAATGAAAGCAATTATACATATGTAATGTATCTTTTTCCTTTAATTAATATCCAAATTAAAAAATCTCAAGTTCACAAAGAGGAGTTCTTGCCTTGTTGTTCATTTCCACAATAAATAAGCCTCTCCGTCTCTTGCAACGTTAGATGGGTAATCCTCGTTTTGAAATACGAGCAATCAGGATTTTGAGAAAGAAACGTTAATTATTTATATTGTAAATATAGGTAGAGAACATTAAGCACGATGTCTTAAAGCGAATGTTACACGATCAAACACACCAATTTGAGAGTTGCAAGTAACGAAAAAACTTAACAATGTGTGACTGCGACAAAATTGACATTAATTATTTTTTTATATTCTTACCAATTACCAATTACGATTACCAATTATGAAACAAAATATTAG
The DNA here is from genome assembly GCA_963576475.1 of Molanna angustata. NCBI lineage: Eukaryota > Metazoa > Arthropoda > Insecta > Trichoptera > Molannidae > Molanna > Molanna angustata. The sequence continues at coordinate 17,633,627 of OY754978.1, read as the reverse complement.
CATTGACTCTCTCTCTCTCTCTCTCTCTCTCGATAATGTTGAGATCTTGTGATTGAGAGAGAAGCATCGAAAATATGTACTTCAATACCTATTCATTACACTACAATATATAATAGAAATATATTTACACTATAATGTTTGTGATGAATTTATCAATTTTAGGCTTTTTTTAATTCACAATGAGCTCTTTATTATCTCGCACATGCGATGATATTAATAATATTCATTCATAAAAGGATATTTTGAAAAAGAAATCTTTCTATAAATTCGATTAAAATATAATGGGTAGCTTTGTGACGCTTGTAAGAAATTGAAATTATGTAGCAAATTTGTAACTCTCATATTAGTTTTGTAGGGCTGTAATGTAGACGTATGTATGATATTTCAAAAAATAAATGATATTTATGTATTTATTGATTTCAATTTACGGCTACATAGCCTTTACACATAGGTACAAAATAAAACAATAAAAACATGATAAATACATAGAAAAAATCTAGATGAAAGCAATAAATACCTCAAATAATTATGTATACTAAAAAAATCTACAAAAAATTAACAAGACAAAAAACTTTAGCCAAAAGATACTACGGAGCACAACACAATATATGCACAACAAAGCAAAATGATAAAAAAGCATTAAATAATATATATTTTTATTTTATTTTTATTTCATTTTTAGAGTACAGACAGTCATAACTACAATGTATAAACACAAATGAGTTACCAGCATATGGACCAGTGAAGACTCTCAATATTACCAATTTAATAAAAAAAAACAATCATTCAATTTATAAACAAATAATTAAATCAATTAATTAATAAAAAGAGAAAAAAATCAATAAACAAATTAATTAATATATAAATAAATATACAAATAAATAAATAACAAGCATAAAAAATGGAACAATTACTTGTGTCACACATCACTTTTATTTAGCAATTAAGAATCAGATGATTCAAGTACTTCTCGTATACCTCTCCTAAACTGTCCCTTATTCAATAAAAATATGTCCAGGTCACCGAATAACATATTATACAGCGAACAACTGCGCTGCATAAACGTATTCCGAGCATAGTTGGTCGTGCAGTGGGTCAACCTGAACAAATAGTTAGCACGAGTAACGCGCTGTGGGTAGTTGATATTTACCAGCTCGAGTAGATTCATAGAATCGACATCTCCATTTATAATCTTAAATAAATATATCATGTCTATCTATGTTCTTCTACTCACGAGTGTAGCTATCCCATAATGTCGAGCAGCGACCTAATAGTCATCAAAACTCTGGTTCGTCAGAAAGTTGAGATGTCTCACGAATTTCCTCTGCAATCCCTCAATTTTATTTATAATATAATATGTGCTGTATTGGGGATTCCATACGACCGACGCGAACTTCAACTGACTTCGTACCAATATACAATTAAAACAAGAAGTGAAGATTATTTAAGAAAAAAATTCTATGAAACAAAACATCAAATTTAATAAGGACGCTTAAAAAATATAGATAAAAATACCTACATGTATAATTGAGAAAAAAATGAGTATACTTCAAAAAATAATTACCAGTAAGCATGTACAAATTCAGATTTCAAATAGAAAAAAAAGGATCACACTATAAAATTGAAAAAAATGATAAGATAAAATTAAAATATTCTGAATAGTATTTTTTTTAAATGTGACAAAGTCTTTTTTTTAGTTAACTATGTAATTGATTAAAAATGATGAACTTTATCTTCAACTTAGCTGAGTCGCGCCTTCTAATTATCTCAAATGTTTCTAGTAACAAGGGGTTATTAAGTCAATGGAAAACGAATTTCTCCATAATTGGCTTATAGCTACAAAGCTGTATAGAAGACTTCTCTCTTAATTCTTTTTTAAAAAATTAGGTACGTAGGTACCTACTGTAAATTTTCGTCGTAATCTTCTTAATTATTAGAGGCATGCTGTGAGTATGACAATCTACCAAATCGGATTACTTTGAGATAAGGACGATCGAAAGTCAAGTAATACTCGATTTGTTATATAGACGTATGAATTATTAAATAAGTGGGTTACAATAATTGAGTGTAGTAATGCAGAAAACAGCCAAACCACAAAATTCACTAACTGAGATATAGCCACATTTTCTTCTAAGTGAATTTATAATAATTCTTAGAACTTGTTTTGAGCGACTTTGAAGAAGTTCATTTTTAAAATGAAAAAAAAAAACAATAACTTTGTTTACTTCTACTTTTTATTATTTATCCATAAAAAATAGAAGTAGGTAAGCAAAGTTTTAGTTTTTATTTATTTCATTTTATTTTATTTCATTTTTGTTTGTAATATTGTGGTATCAATTAATTAAATAATAATACTTATATATTTCGGATGATTTATAGTTTAAACTATGTAATATCAATTAATGATAGTCTCAAGGAATTGCAACTGATTACCTAACGTTCGACCATCGCAATGTAGGTACATACAACAAAATACGAATGAATGAAAATGTACTATAACCCTTCGCGGGCACTGCCCCGTTTTGCTCTAAATCGGCATACATTCAGCGTGTACGGCGAACTGCGGCGGCAGCGGACGGTCGCGTAAATTGTATGGGCTCTCCGGGCACAAGTCGACTGTGCCCGAGGAATGAAATATTTCATAGAATCTTGCTTGCTTTACAAAGCAGTTTAAATACTTTCGCTAAATATACTACAGGCGTAAGACGGCAAATATTATTAGAAAAATAATGTATTCTCAAGATTTATTGACATACATATTTTGGATTTTTTTTGTTTGGGAGGGCTGAGCCCGAGAGCCCTTTAGGAAGAGCCGCCACTGGTAGTAGGTCAAAACACTCTGTCTGTTTTCTGTAGAATAGATTTTGATACAAGCAGCAATCTCCTGTTTTTTTGAACGCCATTTTAAGATCTTTTTTTTTTAAATTGTTTTTGGCTGATTTTTATAGACCATTGATTACATAGACAGTTCTCTATTCGTTGCATATCATAACTCATTTTATACCTACTTGTGGATTGCCTCTTTTCTGCATAACTACACTCAATTATAATGTTATTATATCGTTACAAAATTTATTAATCTATTATAATAACAGATTTTCTTCAAAATTATTAACAATATAATTAATTAAACGTAAAGGATTTGATTCATAATACACGTAAGGAAGGTACCTACATCAAATATTAATGAAGTAAACTCATATCCAAAGTTGTTTAGAGGGAAAATAATGAATAGATTCATCTCAACGAAGAAGAATATGGTTGCGTATAATATAGATTTGTCAAAATACTTACAAGATTTACAACTGAGTAAATGATGTACTTTCATAAATTCCTTACATAGTCAGCTAATTGTTTGTTTTCCCAAGTGTGATTTATAGAAGATTTATCGTAGTTCCTTTCGAGTTGACGTTCGTTAATTTGATTAATAATATATTATATTTCACTATCTGGTATGCAAATACTAACAAAAAAAAATATTCCAAGGGCGCTCTTGCTTTGTTGCTAATTATCTTAAGTCTATACGATTCCTGTATGCATGTATTATGTTTATCAGAGGGTAATTTATTCCACTTATGGGTTATACTAAAACCAAGATTATTATAAGATATCGTTTAATTATTTATCTCTTTGTTGTGTTTTGTGATCCATTATGACAAGTGGGTTAGTAATAAGAGCAATGGGATAGCACTTTGACTCCAAAAATATAAAAAGCTATTTGAGAGTGTCAAGATAGAAAAAAATATAATATTTAATAAAATAAATAAATAAATAAATGAATGAATAAATAAAGTCTAAACGAGTTTGCAAAATTTGAAAAGAATCGAACGAGTACTTAAAGTAGAATTAACACGCCTTACATAGCATTTAACATACATAGAATATTGTACACACACACACACACATACACACACACACACACACACATAGGGTTGTATTATAAGGGTTATTCGAGAAAAATGTAAGGAAATGATAAGGTTCCGTACGGCGAGAATACTGCCTACGGGAACTCAACTTTATCTTACATTTTTCTTAAATAAATCCCGTAATACGACCCATATATAATATATATACATTGTGATGAATTTTTCATTATAAAATCTCAGCATGATGCTAGTTGATAACCTACAATAACAATAATAAACTTAAAAATTGCGAATTCAAAACTCTCCACTATATTATGCCCCTGGGGTAGTGAGGATTGAAAAGTATATAATAGGTAATTTATGATTCTGTGTTTTATATAGACAGTATAAATTGTGAATATAGAAATATTATCCTATTTTAATATTTTACAGGTAGGTTCCTATAAAACATCGCGTATCACAAAAGCTTTCATTGTTAATTAACTTGGTATAATATTTTCTGTCAAAATATTTTTCTTCACATAATAATATCATGTTTCGTATGCCGATGCCTTAGGGCGCTCTATACGTGCTGAAAAATTATCCTGGTTTATTCAAAAATTCATGAAACACAAAATCAATATCCCATGAATAGGAAACTCAATAACTCTCTTAGGACGTGGACAGTTTTACTTTTCCTCAAAACCTTCAAAGTATATTCATAAAATATCGTATTTCCTCCAGCTATCTTCTTTGGAAAATATCTCTTCAATCTTTTCGCTTAATTTTTCGTGAAATTCTCGCTTTGCATTATGGAAAAAAAACATGGACTCTCCTTATTTTTGTATACCATAAATCATTGTTCGATCATAAGTATAAATATGAAATAAAAATGATATTATAAATGGCATATAAAATAGCTACAACAATTAGATTACAATTAGTAAAATCATTTTTGAATACAAATGCTAATTTGTCGGTAGTGGACTAGTTTATATATCATAGTTTACCTATAGCACAAGAATTTGCTTATTTAGAGAATGTTTATGTAGGTGCTTTTTTAAAAATTGTATTAAAAATTTTGTCAAATTTGATTGAACTTTTACATCATAAATTTCTTAATAATATTGTAAGAATTATCCAGCGAAGATTTAAATATGTTTAAATTAAAAAAAAATGGTAATAAGAACTTTACTTCTTTAGAGGATTAGTTATTTGAAATATTTATTTATTACGATTCACGGCTTGATTACATTTTACACGTACAAATAAAACAATTAAAAGTAAAACACTTTTTTGATTTTACATAAATATCGAATTCATGTACAGTCAAATCTCACGAAAATTCCAAGAAAATGTAAGTCCTATACATATAAGGACTGTTGCTTTCATTGTTTACAAATAAACTAATTTCTCAAAAGATGGCGTTAGCAAAAAAAAAGTTTCTTCGTTATTTCAATGATGATAATAATATAATTCCATATTTTTTATGTGATTTGTTACACATTATTCAAATATCTATATAGAACTTTCAAAAATTACATTGATAAGGGTACTCAACAAGAAGGCATTATTGGTGAACGTTGCGCAAGCGCATAAAGTGATTACGTAAACCAGGCGATGACAGGTCGTAACCCCTGTAGGTGCCTTGAGTTCCTGGTTCTTCTATAATATTCAAACTTCGTCTCTATTGACATGTAATAAAGTTTGTCAGTAAAAATACCACGAAGTGCATTCAAAAAAGCGAAAAAAATTAAATTAATTATCACAAATAAAAGTGTTTTAAAAGTGTAGTATTGTGAAGATGGTTTCAATATAACGATACCGATTTATGTCCCTTAAAACTGTGTACTATAATTAAATCTTAATTTTTTGTTTCAATTTTGGGGATTGATTAGCTTCAAAGTGATCTTCACCTTTTCCTCCATCGGTCTTCGTAGACTCTCTTCAACCCTGTGTACATTTCATATCCTTGCACTCCGGAAATAAATAAATAAGTTTAAAATTTCGTTGAAATTTAAATATGTGCCTCAATTTGTCATCATAGAGTTTCACCATGAGCTTTGAGACTTGAATATTTATTTTTGACCAAAACTATATACTTTTAACTAAAGGGGAGGACTGCTGCCAACGTACCTATTTTTCAATTTGATATACCATCATTATTTCTTATCAAATCGTTTTGAAAAAAATAATTTAGATAGTTTGGGTGTTCGTAAAGAAAAATGTATCTTTACTTTTCGATAATGTTTTGTATAAATTCTTGTAGAAAAATAATGGCATACCCCGATTTTCAACGTTTATCTTATATTTTTAATAAAATATAAGGCGTAGTTCAACATATTTTTTTTTAAATTAAAGAAGACAAAAACATCTAGAAAAATACGAAGTGACGTTGCATTAATGCTTCAGGTTTAGAAAATAAACCTAAAAAACATTTATTTTCCATTCAGCGCCATTGCGAAATATAAGTTTTTTTGGTTTATTAACTTAACCTGATGCATTAATGCAACGTTACATCGTATTTTTCCAGATATTTTGATCTTCTTTAATTTATAAAAAAATATTGCTCTATACCTTATATTTTTTTAGAAATTTAAGATAAATGTCAAAAATTGGGGTATGCTTATTATTTTCCTACAATATATACAGAACATTATTAAAAAATTAAGGTATATTTTTATTTATTAATATTCAAACTAACTAGGTTATTTTTTTCAAAATTATTCGTTTTGTAGTAATGACGCAAATTCAAATTGAAAAATTTGGTACGTTGGCAGCAGTCCCCCCCCTTAATCAATATATTTATGATTTCAATATATTATTTAATTCATTTCAATATCGAGATACTTATTGAGATTGATTGCAAGGGAAATATTTGATTTCATATTTTTAAAAAAAAAACTTGTGCCGGACACGTTGAACACGTTGTGCCGGATATGGAACAGTTTGATTTAATTATAAATTTTTCCGTACCGGCAAAATTCTACTGTCCCACATCAAAGCAATTTTCAATGCGGCTCCAGTATAAAAATATATTCAAAAGATGACATCCTAACACAGCGGTGAGTTGTGTACAATACACATCTCTCCATTTTTCAAAATGAAAATCGTATTTCGCGTTGTGCAATTTTGAAAACCAGGCGACAGCGCTGAAAGCAAACCATACGTGCATGTACCATTATAAAACACCATCCCCATTTAAGTGTATCAACAAGATCGGAAGGGGGTGAGAGATTTTAACCGCAAAGTATGTACATTTTCCACGTTTAATGGCTCGGAAGATGTTGAATTCATTAATGTCTCCGAAAAAAAACGTACCCGGAGAGTCATTGAAGCCATAACGAAAAATTAGTTGAATGGCGCTTACTTCCCTAGTAAGAATTTTTATGCAAACATAATGTAGCCTTATTGTCAAATATAAAAAAAAAATTTCATCGTTATCTCATATACTTTAATACTCGTATATAAAAAAACAAAAGCAGAGCTCCTGCCAGATGAGGTTCAAAGAATTATTTAAACTGGATCAAATCAAAACCTTTATTTTATAATAAATACATCAGTTAGATGGGTGTTGGCAAAGCAGTTAGTGCGCTGGGCTAGTAATCCAGTGGTCAAGAGTTTGAATCCTGTCACGACCGATTTTGTATTTGTACTTGTGTCAAGAACATATTCAATCTCCTGATAAAAAAATCCGAAGGAATTTCTTATAAAAAAACTTGCTTAAATCTATTGCCCGCGTTAGATGCAAGAAATTGCCTTTTGGAAATAAACCTGTCTTCGTCCACTTACTGCACATAAATTAAACAAATAGAAAGTTGATAACAAATGGGGGTGTTGATAATATAAAGGGGAGTGGAGTTGGTAACTACAATATTATTTATGTAATTGTCACAAAGAAACAATTTTTGGTGAAATGAAAACATGAATTAAAAGTATCCACAAATCAATCAATTCATATCTGAACGGTTTATTAGTAATTGTCCAATATTCTTAACAAAATGTAAGTTATTATGTTTTCTACCGCAATAGGGATACAACAATGCAAAATTTTGTAATTTAAAAAATATAATATATTCGAGATTCTAAAAAAAACGTGATATTATATTTTCAATCCTGGGTGTTTGTCTCAAACGATCGAGAGGATTGTTCTATTAGAATAGATATTGAATGTGCTCTAATGCATTTGTATGAAATAAAGTCAACCATTTTTGGGGAAACACGAGGGTGGATTTTCACTTTCTCTAGCGTTTTTCCTCCACCCTCGCCGAAGCACATCCCAGGATATAAATGTGGTAGATGTTCACAGAGTAGTAAATTATTGACAGAAGCTGTACAGATTACTAAGAAGTTCACTTTGTCTTGTTTAAGCCACCCGCTTGTGTTTCGCTGTCTTTGTATTTTAACCACATTCCACCTGGAATATTCGCTGAATGCATACAAATTAGTATGTATGTCGTCTTTGTGATTTGTGCACTGTGCACTCCACACCACATATTTTGATATCCATTGAACAAGATATGCAGGAGTCAGGAATAATTAAATTCACTGCATTAATAAGGTGCCTTTGAAAGGAAAATATGCATGTAATTACAAAGAGAGTGGATTATTTCTTAAGAATGAATATGTCCTTGTATACATCCCCATCACAGACCAGTAATCTATTGACATGACAAAAGCAAGATTTTTTGGTGCATACCACCACCAAAATTTGGTGGCAATCAATATACCGTATTCGAATATCTTCCGAATGGTTCAGAATGAAAATTGAAACAGTACTCAACACTCATCGCTACTCTACCACCACCCGCTCCGCATATGGGGACTGTTAACGGCCCCTTCGCAGAACGCTAGAATGAACAGCAAAAAAACAATGCATGGCACAAAGAGTAGCTCATGGAGCCCTCTAGATTAGCAATCTCGTCACCATGGTGCAAAAAGAACAATCAGCAAGTGCAAGTCGAGATTCACACTTTCAGACTGTCGACGACTTCAGATCCATATATTATATAGGGCATTAGAGAAGTGACTAAGATCTCTGAAAACAAAACAAGCAAGTCAGTGGAATCTTCGGATAATAAGGCACCGTATCTATAGCAAAATCGTTCGAAGGCTTTATAATTGTTCTTCGAGATCACTAAATCCGCATATCCAATGAGACCTTGAAGAGGCCCACGGACAGCAACAACAGTAATATGACACAATTGGGTGGGAACACTCCCACTTATATCAAAAAGTACAAGTAATTAACAAAGGGATATAAATATCGAAAATCAAATACTTTCACTGCTACATATGTAAATGTGTCATTAATAGCCGATTTATATTTAAACATGTGTTTAAATGTATTTTGGAAATATCCCGTTCCACCTCACTTTATGTAACAATCATCTGGTCTACTTTACTGTACCTATGTACCAGTCGTAAATTATTTCAGCTTTGTATATAGTGTAGGATATTCTTAACTCTGTGATCCTCTCGCAATCCCTACAATAAGCATACATATGCCTGCACCATCGACTTAAGAAACACCTGCTAAGAATGATTTACAAATTTGGCCCTTAATACTTTGTTCCGTAAAGCTATTTGCGAATTCAGTTAGTCTGCATTTGCATGTTTTTGAAATATATTATTTTTAACACAATTTTTTGTAATCATACGTCACTTATAAACATCAATAATTGTTGAATCTCTCTATATTTCTAATGAGAGAGTTCTTTTTGTTGAATCGTGTAATCTGGGAGTTTTCAAATGAAGAATACTTGCGCTTGTAATTTACTTAAATTAAAATATATTTACAATTAATCGTTTGTACAATTAACAAGTTTGAGATTCAGATTATCTATTAGAGGTACGTTCCTAGAAATGAACCTATGTTAATTTTCATTAATAACATATACTTTTTATTGTTCCAATCCAACAGAGAACAATAATAAGTTTTCAATAAATAATTAATTATTATACCTAATTATTTTCTAAGCAACAGATCAATCATGAAATGATCTACTGACATCTATTTAACTTTCTTAAAGTTTTTATACTTTAAGAAAGAACACATTGAAAGGTTCTGAACCGAGCTATGAAGCCACAAACCAACTTCCATAGATGTCACTGCTATACTTTTCATTGTGTTTAAATTTTATTAATAAATATATTTAACATATTTTACAATAATAAAATTGTTCTTTATTTTATTCAAACGGCTAAAAATTCAACAAACTCCGATTTTGCAAGTATCCTCTCCAACATAACATAACTTGAAAATAATTTCGTTTAAAAATTAGCTAATCGACTCGGTGATGTGGAAAAAATCGCTTCATATTTCATTGATTTTATTTGTATTTTCTTCCGGTCGGGTAGAAATGAATTTAACGACATACCAAGCCGCGGATATCCGCTTAGCCACGGTCCAATGGCCCACTTCAAACAAAGTTATTGAACACAAAATGTACGATTAAACACTGATCCCACTATTGGGCTATACAATTCAATGTATACGTACAAGTACATACTTTTATACTACTAAATACCAAATAGTATTCTATTCATACTCGATGAGTTATTAACGGTTTACCTATTCAGATATATATTTTTATTCCTTGCTTTTGTCAAAATTTATTTCTACGTGATTATTCACATTAAAAAACACAATGATTCGGTTAGTGTGTAAAATAAGAGTAGAGAACGAATGGCTCGAGCAAGTCGACGAATATGTCAACCTGGGAAGAGAGGGAAGCATGTTTAAACGGAATAGACGGATTCATAAGGAGATCGAAAGTATAGATATGGGAAGAAATAGAATGAATGGAGCACCAAGGTCACTTATGAATGAACGCAACATATCAAAGGAAGCTTAAATTGCCATTAATAGCCCTATCGTAATACCAACACTGACGTTTGCAAGTGAAACCTGGACATGGCAGAAGTCTAACAAAAGCAAAATAATTGCAGTTGAAATGAGATCGTTGAGAAGAATTTGTAATAGAACGATGTATGGCAGGGTAAGAAATTAGGACATAAGGAAAGAATGTAAGATGAAGAAAGATGTCATTATTTGAATGAAAGAGAACACTTTGAGATGGTTTGGTTACATGGGGAGAATGAATGGGGAACGTCTGACGAAGAAATAATAAATGTATCCTAAAAAAAGGTTTTTCTTAATAAAAAATGTTTGAGAAGCTCTGGAATTATATAAACAATAAATTTGAGATTTTGTTATTCTCTATATTTTTTGGTAACCTCCTCTATAAAAAGAGAAAAATCGGCTTTTTTTGCATATAAAATCAATTGCAATATTCACGATTCAAAAAAACTTTGGAAATCTCTGTCAAACAGCCTTGAATTAAAGGAAAAACAACCTAGTATACCAACTGAATTAAATGATCCAGACAAAATTAATAACCATTTTATAAACCTAAATCAAAATATATTACATAACGTAGACTTACTTAATTATTATAATATGAACAAGTATATAACTTCACAGTCTTTTAAGCTCCATACTGTAGACGAAGCTGCAATTAGTAAACACATACAAAATATTAAATCTAATGCTATCGGGTGTGATGGAATTAGTATAAATATGATAAATCTCATTCTACCTTATACGCTTAGTACTATTACAACTATAATTAATAAATCATTGACATCTAGTACGGTACCAGAGATCTGGAAAAATGCACTTGTAAAGCCACTGCCCAAAAAGACACCGATTTCAAGCTTAAATGATCTTAGACCAATTAGTATATTGCCCACTCTATCTAAATTACTTGAGAAAATCGTGTTTGATCAAACAGTAAAATATGCGGAAAAATGTAAAATTATACCCCCTCATCAGTCCGGCTTTCGTAAGGGTTATAGCACCACTTCAGCGTTACAATGCATTACCGATGACTTACACACTTCATGTGACAAGGGAAAAGTATCAATATTGGTTCTTCTTGATTTCTCCAAAGCTTTTGACATGATAAGTATTCCACTGCTCATATCGAAATTGCAGTTCTATGGATTTGACGATGGAACTATCAGATGGTTCCAAAGTTATTTCAGAGGCAGAACTCAGCATCTGGTCTGCAGTGAAGTCGGTGGGTCTTTGAAATACTCTACTGCTGTTAAGCTGACTCGTGGCGTTCCACAGGGGTCCATACTTGGACCATTGTTATTTGCTATATACACAGCTGATATGATGAATGTTCTTAATTACTGCAAATCACATATGTACGCAGATGACTCACAAGTTTATTTGTCTTTTGAGCAACATAGCGTGCAATCGGCCGTGGGCATGATAAATAGTGATTTGAATAAAATTCATGCATGGGCACAAGCCCATGCACAACTTCTCAACCCCTAAAGCACTGGTTGTGGGCCCAAAACAAAAAATTACTGCTGTGGAAAGCAGCGGCTTTAGGGTTGTCATTGATTCCACTGACATTCCATTCGTAAGCGTTGCACGTAATCTTGGTATAGTAATGGACCAACGGTTGAAATATGAAGAACATGTAAAAAAAAGGTGCAATGGGGCTATTCAAGGTTACGCCTTTTATATAAAATTCGAGAATATGTTTCGGTCAATGTTCGCAAACTGCTGACAGATAGTCTTGTTTTATCCATATTAGACTATGGGGATGCGGTGTAAGGTCCTTCTTTGATAAAGAATACACAAAAGCAAGTGCAACGTATCCAAAATGCGTGTGCACGTTTTTGTTACAAAATACCTAGGCGAGCACATGTTTCTCCATACCTTAAGCAGCACAGGATACTGAATATGTTTAACAGAAGGAAGTTTCATCATCTGTGTCAAATATTCAGAATCATTAAAAGTAAGACACCTTCCTATCTGTATGACAGATTACAGTGGTCCCGTGATATTCATATGCATGCTACGCGACAAAGAGACCATCTACTTATTCTCCCCAGACATCGAACCACTACCTTTGAAGGGAGTTATACATACACATCAACCAAATACCGGAATGAATTGCCGCAACATATTCGTACAGCAACGTCACTGCAGAGCTTTAAAAAGCATTGCAGTGAATGGCTATTGAGTACACAAAATTAACTTATAATGCAAGTAATACATAGTGCGTTTTTTGTTAGTTAATTTATTTTTTTTATTTATTTTTTCTCATGTTTTTTTTTTATTATTCAATTCTTTTCTTTTTTCCTGTTAAGTTGTTTTCGTATTTAATTTTATTTTATTTTCTTTTTGTATTATTATCTATATATTTTGTGATCGTCCAAGGCATTGCTGAAAACCAGCTGCACTGTGGGACTCCACGGGTGTACAGCTGAGCAACAGCCTATTTGTTGTAAAATAATCCAAAACATGTATATTTTTTTTTCTCATTTATATTCAACAAATAAATTATTATTTATTTATTTATTTATTTATTTCTAGTAATTTTCAGTGTACAAGCTTACATGGTTTTTGAGATAAATGGAAAAACAGTAAAAATTCAATAGCCACTGACTGAAACAGAAATTCAAAATTCTGATTATTTAAGTTTTATGAGCTTATAACTATCTATATATTCTAAAATTTTAGGCTCTGTGCATTGGGGGGATCAAAAGTTATAAGGAGGACATACAGACACACTAAATGTTCCACTCCGATTTCTGAGTAAATCTATATAGAGAACATATATGTTGCTAAGCCTCTAAGTTGGTGTTTTTTGACTTCAAAGTTGGAAATACCGTGAAAAATATAGAGCCTGCATATAAATCTCGCGTATCTTGGCTTGATACTTTGTCGATGTGTTAAGAGAACAAAGTTCTCTTGAACAAATCGACAGTTGTAAAATATAATAATGTATTTTTTCTCGCTGTTGCGAATGTTATCTTGTATCACGATGTTCGTTTTTATCTCTAAAACTGCCCAACCGATTTCAATGAAATTTTTCAAATTTTTATGGTTGGTTTCAGATTAAAAGATAGTATGATTTTGGACCCAAAAAGTTTCGCTGTTACCGAGATAAAAAAAAAACATTTTCCCGATACCCCTCCAAGATTTTAATAGATGACGATGATCAAATCAAGCAGAAAAACCTCTGCTCGGGCTCGCTAGTTTCGTATAAAAACTCAGATGACTTATTTGTTGTGTATATGTAAATGAAATTCAATCAAAGACATATTCTCGGGCAACTAACAGCTACCTTGTCAAAGAATAATTTGACACACACCCAATAACATGTTGCCACATTGTGGAGACTTACGATATTAATCGTCTCATAAATCCAGACTGAAAAGACAATTAAAAACTGTGTCTCCACCGGGAATCGAACCGGGGACCTTTGGATCAGCAGTCAGAACCACCTTAGTCACGAATGCTGATAAAAATGTATTCTTGTACCTAAATTTATTTTCAATATCTTACTCTTACTTAGATGTATTAAAGTACGTAATACAAGTTGCATAATATGTATATTCACAGACCCTATTATGTAGGTATATATTATTCTGTTTTGGTGTAAATGTATTCATTGTACATTGCTATTTGTGAGTATCAAGGGAAAATATTTAATAAAAGCAGATTACTCACACGTTACCTTGTTTTAAAAAAAAATTATTCAAGCGTCGTGAGGGGTTGTTTGGTATCAGTAGCAGGGTTTTGGGTTCTCTGCCACCACCCACCTAAAATTGATGAATGAATCGATATCAATGTTTCCAAAAAAAATATATAATAATAAAGTCGTATTGGAAAATTCCTATTCTATGAAAATTGTAAATATTTTAAAATTATTTTTTTAGGAAAACGATTCATATATTTCCAATATGTTGAAAGTTGGTCTATTTACCTTCACAAATAAAATGATATTTTTTCGGGGTGAGCGAAAATATAAAGGTCCCAACCACACACGGATTAAATTTTATGATTATCTTCGTATACCAATCTTTGGTTGTATGCTCTGCTGGCACGCAGCACAAAATAAATTATTCATAAATATAGGTGTATTTTTTGCACGCCTTTTTTTCTCTATCGTAGTGTCTTCTTAAACGAGGCACATGGGTATTTCTAACCCGCCGATCCAGCCTCCTGCGAGATTACTCCAAAGGATACAAGTTTCGCTATCTTTTTATCTCAGGATCTGATCTGATACGGTATACCTACATATGTATACCCCAACACTTTGTCATGGTAAGGTTTGCAAAAAATATTGCTCGATTTGTTTTTACTGCTTCCTATACGGAATCTCCCTCCTGGGTATAATCATAAATAAAAACGTTACTGCTACGGCTAACGATCCTATAAAAAGGATTTCGCTTTCAATTTCTGATGTATCGCAGCCTCGGATTACTTGCGTTTCTCTTAATGCGCACTGAATCGAAGATACGGCCTTACAGATTCTCACTGTGTATCATTCGAGACTAAACGAACCATGAGTAATAGTTTCCTTGTGCATGTATTAAAGTCTCTACGTCTTTAGCTCGTATAAATAAACATTTGCTAAATTTATGTTATAAAATCAAAAGCGAAGAATTGGTTAAATGAAAATTGGCATCTTTACTAAGAATAACAAGAAACAAGTTTTTGTTTTGATTATTTTTATACATATATGAAATAGATATTATAAATAATTATTGCTGACCCAATCCTTCTCCGCACTGTTTACTTTGCTTTCTGTCACTCAATCATAGCATATGCCGCAAAAACGCTGATGGAACTGATAAAGAGAGCCCAAAAGGCTATAATTAGAATAATTAATAAACGTCAAAGAAGATACCAATCTGACCAACATTTTACGTAATAGTATGTAATAGACGTCAGGCAGATTTACATGTTAAAATTAGGTACCTACATATTTCTTTTCACAAGGGTCACTTCATATTCATGCTACACATACACACGACTCACGAACAAATCTAAATCAAATAGTCCTAATAGTTTAGTCATATACACTAAACTTTTCTTGCACCAAAATTGTACAACAAACTAACCATGAAAGAAAATAAATAGAACCCAATAACACACACCAATTACGGAAGATAAATGGCTAATGCTTCTGGGTAGGAAGGAATCGGAGGACCTTCTTAATATATGTTAGAATAGAAAGACTTCGAAAATGTACAACAGTCGAAAAAAGTGGTGGTCATGAAAAATAATGCTACACGAGAAATCGGCTTTACTGCAACAAATCGAAATAGCTGGGTGATTTGACATAGACCATGGAATAGTGAATCATCCAGGTGTCCCACTGAAAAATATATCACCTACATATTAATGTATCCAAATGGGAACTTTTGATTACCTACTGTATTTTACTTTGTTGTTGCTTTTGTTTTTATTGCTATTAACTTTATTACTTTAACTTTTGTTATTAGTTTGTTACTACTTGCTATTAATTTTGTTTTACTTTTATTTTTGTTATTACTTTTTATAAGTTTGCTTCTTTTGTTATTATTTTCATATGTTTGTAAAGTTGAGCATGTCGATGAATACATCATTATTATTATTAAATTTCTACTGCATTCAATGTTCAAATTATTTTTGACACTGACAGTTGAAGTTCAATACTTTCATTACAAGACGAAATATATATATGTACATTTTTGACTTACGCGCCGTGCACATATAATACCCTATCCGTGTTTGGAAGTGGTGTGTTATACCAACATTGTACAATAAGTAATCATAGAAGTATGTACCTACCTACATTAAAACAAAAAATAAATATAAATATTTGTACTTAAAATTATAACATATTCATATATTTCACACATTTGCCCGTAAAGGAAAGGAAGGGATGGGAGAAGGACCTAATTTGTTACCGCTATGAAAAATAACTAAAATCAAAATAGTAGGTACACAAATATTTTTTTATACGATAAAATGGTTTAAGGCCGCTATGCATCTATAAAAATAATTCTTGTAGCAATCATGACTAGCAGTGAATACATCAGAATGTGGGATACTGCCCGAGAGACTGACATTATAGAAATGACATGTCACAAGGCTGGGTCGTACACATTCCAATCCACATATGAAAATGGTCTTAAAAAAATATCTTTGAATACTGTTAATCTAAAAACAATTTAAAAAATCTGTACTCCGAGGTCTTTTCGGCGCGGAGGTCTTTTTCATAAGTTTTCATAATTGTCATTTTTTTTCTGCGCCTCAAGTTTAATTATATGACAATTTATCCACCATTCCATGTGGCAGTGGAGAGTACACAACGTATTTCGATAATGAACAAATATAGATATATGGATATCAAATCGAGTTAATATGAAATGGCCAAAGTCTTATTTTCTTGCATAGCTTTCGAAAAAACGGTTGGCAATACACGAAGGATTGCGTGTAAAATGATTGTTCGTGAAAGTATTGTGAATTTGTGAAAAAAAACAACAATGCACATTTTTCTAGATTGTCAGTCAGTCAAGCACCAATTTGACTACATTATATAATGTAATACGGTCTTAGTTTTCATATAATACATAGTTTTGCACGAGAATTTCAGTAGCAAGTAGATGCTTGAGTCACGCCCGAGTATTGTACCTCAGCACAAAAGCTTTATTTTTATTTTGCCGTTTCATTTCTGACACAACACATTACAGGCGGTAACTAAAATAACAATAAACATCACCTTCACGGTCTCGGAAGTGTTAACAAAAATACAGGAAATGAAAGAAACATTGAAGTTTTTTCGTTCATGAGTAAATAAGTTGAAGCATAACACTTAAACAATTATTTGGGTTCTGGTTTTCACACGTGTTAAATGTAACTCATTATAAGTAGATACTTAAGTACTTAGTTCATACGTATAATAATTCCTTTTTTTTATTGAAAAATAATAAAACAAAATATTACAAAAAAAATCATGTTGCTGAGTCACGCCAAGTCTATTCTCTAGACTTGACGCCATGTTCTCAAGACAATATTATCTATGTATACTCTATTAATAACAAAACAATATCTACAAAGGTAGGTACTTATTAAATAAATTTTGTGTTCCAGATGATTCAATAGTATACATTGTTCCAAAGTAATATAACCAAACATCAATATTTTAGCGATGTTCATTATAAGTTGCTGATTTATTCTTCTTTTGTGGTTCGTATCCATCTTGGAAAGTTATTGCAGGCTCCCTGACAAAACTTCTTATAAT